>JAVFHQ010000032.1:0-314234 GCA_035135055.1 Oleoguttula mirabilis | reverse complement strand
GCTCGGGAGCAGCTCGGCGAGCGACTCGGCAGCTTAGGAGCAGTTCGGCGAGCGATTGAGCAGCTCGTGAGTAGCTCGGGAGCAGCTCGGGAGCAGTTCGGGGAGTGATTGAGGAGCTCGGCGAGTGAATGAGCAGCTCGGGAGCAGTTCGGCGAGTGATTGAGCAGCTCGGCGAGTGATTGAGCAGCTCGGGAGCAGCTCAGAGCAGTTCGGCGAGTAATTATCTTATGGTAGCGGTTGCGCAGCTCACAGAGTAAACGTATAACATGCTAACGTTGTAAGCGACTCGCATAGCTAATGCGCACTTTGCATAAGTAGTAATCGATCGGTTACCGTGTACAACGGAGCAGCTCGGGGGTTGTCGAGCAGCTCGGGGGTTGTCGAGCAGCTCGTGGGAGCAGCTCGGAGCAGCTCGGCGAGCGACTCGCGCCATACGGGAGTGGCTAAGCAGCTCGGCGAGCGGCTCACGCGACACGGGAGTCACTGCGAGCGACTCGCGCGACACGGGAGAGAGTTCGTGGCCGAGTAGCTCGGAGCGGCTCCCGAGCAGCTCGGGAGCAGCTCGCGGAGTGGTTAAGCCGCTCCCGCGAGCTGCTCAACCGCTCTCGAAGCAAATTGCGGCAGTAAAATGCGAAAGCGCGATACGGAAACGACGTGATACAGAAACGATGCGGAAGCGATCAGGTATTTTATATGATTATCAAACAGTCTGGAGAGGGAGTATCCAGCGAGCGGCTGGCGGTGATTGAGCAGCCCGGGAGCAGCTCGGCGAGCGGTTGAGCTGCTTAAACGCTCACGAAGCTGCTCATTCGCTCTCAGCGTCTGTACGAATTGATCGGACGCGTATTTAATACAGGACTTGATTAACCATACTATAGAAGTGTTGCGCAGATCACAGAAGTAACCATAAGCGAGCAGTGCCGGGTCGAATCCTCGAGCTCTGGCGAGATAAGGTTTTGAGCACACAGGTTGGGAAAGAGCGAAGTAAGGGTTGAGCACACAGATTGGGAAAGAGCGACTAAGGCAGGCAAGAGCAAACGATAATGCTACAAGGCAAGGCCGAATCGGCAGATTAGTGGCTGTAAAGCACACTGAGCATTCCTGACACGTCTAGTTGCGAGGAGAGGGGCCGCTGTACTCGTTGGCCGAGAAACGGCCTCAATATTGTAGAGTCTCATGCTGGGGTGAAGCTTCTCAAAGCGGCTGGTACGGTGAATCATGTACGGTGTGTGACTACAGAGTTAGCGCAGTTCTCCTAGCCCTCAGTCACCACTCGAGCCTTTGGTAGAGCTGTACAGACTATGCATTCGCGGTCATTGTCGTCGGCCGCCATAATCCGTCTTGGGGCGAAATATCACGGTCGAAGCTCGCCCGAGCGCTTCAGCCCCGCCGCGACATGTGAAAGTGAAACGCTTCCACCACGCGAACTCGAGCTCTTGCATCTGGGCACATGGCAAGCTCCCTGAAGCCTCTTGCGGAGCGGGCGACCTCAGTGCTTCGATCTGTGCGATCTGTGCCAGCAAAAGCACAGCATCCTCGGATACGGCCACTGCATCGCTCGTTCCAAACGTCCGTCACCCCACCCAAGATACCCGACTTCGCCTTCGCTTTCGACATTGACGGCGTCCTTCTCCGCTCCTCCACCCCTCTTCCCGGCGCTCACGAGGCCCTGAAATACCTCCAGGAAAGCCGGATACCCTTCATCCTCCTCACCAATGGCGGCGGCAAGAGCGAGACTGAGCGGGTCGCCGAACTCGCGGAGAAGCTGGACGTCGACCTGGATGTCGGCATGTTCGTGCAGTCTCACACACCCTTCGCGGACATGAAGGAGTACCATGACAAGACTGTACTGGTGGTCGGTGGAGACTACGACAAGTGCCAGAGGGTGGCGAAGGAGCACTACGGCTTCCAGAACGTGGTGACGCCTGGTGACATAGTCTGCGCGTACCCAGACATCTGGCCCTTCTCGAAGATCTTCTTGGACTATTACAAGACATTCGCCAAGCCGCTGCCGAAGCCCATCAACCCGGCATCACTGGCAGACAGCTTGAAGTTCGATGCGATCTTCGTCTACAGCGACCCGCGAGACTGGGGTCTAGATGCCTCCATCATCCTCGACGTCCTTCTCTCCGAGTCTGGCTACCTCGGAACCCTCAGCTCGAAGAATGGCGATGCCTCCTTGCCCAATCGTGGCTACCAGCAAGACAACCAGCCTAAACTCTACTACAGCAACCCAGACCTCTGGTGGGCGGCATCCTACCATCTGCCACGCCTCGGCCAGGGTGGCTTTCGAGAAGCATTCGCGGGTCTTTGGAATGCCGTCACGAAGGGTGCTGAGCTCGAGAAGACGGTCTTCGGCAAGCCATACCAGCCGACGTACGAGTTTGCGGAGGGGAGGCTACGAGCGCACAGGAAGAAGTTGTTCGGACACGTAGGGCTCAATGACCCGTTGAAGAGGGTGTACATGGTAGGTGACAACCCGGAGAGTGACATCCGTGGTGCGAACGACTATAAATCGCCGCATGGGAGTGAGTGGAAGAGCATACTGCTCAAGACGGGGGTGTATCAGTCTGGGACAGAACCGAGCTGCAAGCCGACCGTCATTGTAGACAATGTTGAGGCTGCTGTGAGGTGGGCCGTGAAAGATGCCCAAAAGCAGCGCCAATGATGTTTCACGAGACGCACGATACCCTGCATATATATAAAGTGCACTGTACAGCCGCACAGCATGCTATCGCACTTTGGTAGATAGCCTACGTCTCCACGAGCGGACGACATCGCGGAAGCTGTCAATGTCCCTTCTACGTAGTCTATCAAACATACCCTTTCAGCACCGCCGCCTCAGCGTTCAGCAGACTGCTTCCCGCCGCGCCGATGATGGTGTTATGGCTCAGCGCGACAAACTTGATGTCAAACACGCCTCCCTCGTCCTCCCGTACCCTGCCCACACTCACCGCATACCCTCTATCCGTCTCGCGGTCGAGCCGTGGTTGCGGTCGATCCGGCTCCTCCATGACCACAACCGCCTGCTTGGGCGCTGACGGACAGCCCAGCTTCTGCGCCTCCGACTCGTACTCGCGGAGTGCGGCCTTGACATCCTCGGCGGACGGTGCTGGTCGCTTCTCAAAGGTGAGAGAGACACAGGCGGTATGGCCGTCCAACACCGCCACCCTTGTGCACGTCGCCGAGATCTTGAGACTGTTCTGTTCCTGAAAGGCTGTGGCGTCACCATTGATGCCGCCCAGTATCTTCCGCGCCTCCTTCTCCAGCTTGTCCTCTTCGCCCGGGATGTACGGTACGACGTTATCGATGATGTCCATGCTGCTCACACCCGGATAGCCTGCACCAGAGACGGCTTGCATCGTGACAACCGAACACTCCTTGATCGGTCCGAAGCGGGCCTGCAGCGCGGCGAAGGGGATGACGAGGCCGATGACTGCGCAGTTGGAGTTGCAGACCTGGAAGCCCTTCTTGTAGTTCCATTGCTTCTGCTGGTGCGGGATGAGGGCTAGATGCTCTAGATTGACCGTCGGCACAACCAGCGGCACCAATGGGTCCTGGCGGTAGTTCTTGGCGTTGGAGAAGATGGGTGTGCCGGCTTCTGCGAATGCTTTCTCTGTCCACGGAGTCAGCACCACCCTCCCGCATGTGTCTCGTATCTTGGCATACCTGTATCGCCAGCAATATCACTATCCAGCCCGCTGAACACAATATCGCACTCATCCTTGAACTGGTCGGCCTTGCATTCTTTCACGACCAGCTCGCCGAGTTCCTTCGACATGGGCAGACTCTGCTTCCATCTGACGGCATCTTTGTATTTCTTCCCGGCGCTCCTCGGGGACGCACCGACCGCGGTGAGGGTGAAGTGAGGGTGGAGCGCGAGGAGGAGGATGAAGCGTTGGCCGACACTACCCGTGGCGCCCAAAACGCCTGTAGCATGTCAGTGGATGTTGCAAAGCATGAGGGTGGAGGCTGACGAACGGACCGCACCTCTTTTTGGGGAAATCGGGCTTCTGCGCGGTGAAGTGGGTGGCGTCCATTGCGATGATACGGCAGGTTGTATCGCGTGCAATCATAGACTCATATGATGCATGTGGGAACTTTTTGGTTCCTAATCGATAAGATCTACTTCCTAATCGGGATCCCCACTCGCTTTCACTCCGTTTGAGGCGACTATTAACTCTATAGAAAATTTATGTGCAAAGAATGGGAAGAATGGTGGCAATGAGACTGGTGATACAGTGCGAACACGTGCTGATCATGGTCGTCCACAGCTCAGAATGCATGATTCCGCCCACA
The DNA here is from genome assembly GCA_035135055.1 of Oleoguttula mirabilis. Taxonomy (NCBI): domain Eukaryota; kingdom Fungi; phylum Ascomycota; class Dothideomycetes; order Mycosphaerellales; family Teratosphaeriaceae; genus Oleoguttula; species Oleoguttula mirabilis. Next base: position 309,935 of record JAVFHQ010000032.1, on the reverse strand, counting down.
CCAGGCTCTTTACCATTCTACTTTTGTGTTCTGTTTCTCCCTGCTGCTCAGATCGGCTGTATGAGAGCAGCGTCATTGTAGTCCACCAGAGCCACGTCCCACTGCAAGCCAATCTATAGCCTATCAGCTGCAGAAGTCGTGATTTGTATACCGGCGTGAGACAGGCCCATGGGCACGTGGAAGGATCTCTCGCGACTGCTTGGAGCCAGACGCCATGGTCGACATTGAGTCCAGGCTTGTTCCGTTGTGGTATAGCAGAATCGTTGTCGTCGATGTTTATCAGGGCAACACCTGCCGGACACCAGTAACGGTGGCAGGGGCTATTCTGGCAATGCCAGAATCTCGCGCAGGCATACCAACCACGGCTTCGAAGGTTCTGCAGAAGATAGGGATCCTGTCAATCCCGCCAGGCGTTGGAACGAGTTAGCCAGACGGAAGGTAGCATCACTTGAGGCAGCGTTGCAGGCCGTCAGTCAAACTCATTACATCTTCTGCAGTTCCCTGATGGTGGTCGGCGTTCATATATCGTACGGTAGTTGGTCCTGCAGCTCCTCCGGTGGGCGACATCTCGTCATGACACTACAATCGTCCCGACAGTCTACGACGGTGCTATGATTGGAAATAAAGATCTCTCCATAGTGCGACCATAGTATCGCAGGTGCGGCTGGAAGAAAACGACACGCTATGATAACCGGCCCGCCGTCTACCTGTAGATGCCACATTGACCTTTGTGCTCTACCGTATCCGACAGCTCTTGGACAGCCCATGATGTACCATACCAATCTCGCCGATCTTTCTTGCCGTCCAGGCTTCTCAGTATGACTGACCGATGGTATCAACGCTTCCGTGCTGCATTGTTGGAAGTTCTTTTTCGGCACAACCTTCCGTTGTGCTCTTCCTGCTTGCCCATTGGGCTTCGCCATTGCGCAAGGCGCAGACTGTCGGCCACAGAAGTGCATACCCATGTTGGCCAGACCGAGGCTGTAGCAACACCTCTTCTCTTCTTACTTGTCACCCATGTGATAGTAGTGCGATGAAGCTTGACCTCCCTTTGCTGATGCCGTCATTTTGTCCCACACCATTTGGGCTATTCCAAAGGCCCGAAAACACCATGCTTGCCGGCACGCTGTTCAACGCAACCTCGTGTTCCTCTATTCTGATAATCCACCGGGTGGACGAGCCCGCTCGCGAGCAGCTGGTACCTCTTTGTTCCGCAGATGAGCGTGTGTGTGGTTGAGGGCTGGTAGGGCGGGTTGGGGTGGGTGGAGTGCCGGACACTTTCGAGAGCTGACCGTGGGGTGCTGGCGTCTGTTCAATGCTGCTCATTCAGATCCTGCTGGGCTGAGCCGCGGTATTGGATAAGGCGGACCTTGCTCGGAGGTAAGGGGTCGACTGAGCTGCGTACAACGTGCTGGCTGGACTGCTCTCGTACCAGCAGTCGGATGAAGGGTGGCGGGTATGCGCCCTGCTGCCACCGGACACATGCACTGGTTTGTCACCCCGTCAAGTTGCCAGTGGAGCAGGGGCCGAGGGCCTCTTCTCTGGGCGTTCGACACTTTGGTGCCATCGTGCCAGAAGTGCGACAGAGCCAACGAGACGGCTCCTGCGCGCGGGCCCGACGCATCTTGCTTTGCTCGGGTTGTGCCTTCGCCCTGAGGGTCTGGAGGCAGCCTGCACCGCCGTCTTTGCCTTTGTGCCCAGACAAAAGGGCTCGATCGTGCGTTTGCCCTACGCAAGTCGTCCGAGCCCGATGAAGCAGCATCTTCGCCCTTTGCCATCACCGGTGCAAGAGAGAAAGGTCAGAAGTGCGCCGGCTCGCACGATGCTATCTCTCGCGAACTGACCAAGTACAACTGCATGCCGCCTCGCAGTACCAGCCGCGGAACAATGCTGCGCTGTCGATATCGCTCTCAAGAGGGTGGTGGCATGGTCATGGGACCGTGTGATGCACTGTGACCGCCATCCCAGTCCTCTTACACCGCGCCGCTCAGCATCTTGCTTCCTTCATCGCCACAACTTGGTACTGCGGTACCGTGTCCACGACTGCCTTGCTCACGTTGGCTGCGAAATCGCTCTACAAAGCGGCTACGTTGCCCCGGCAGGCTGCTCAAAAAGGTCTATTAGCTCAGACTCGCCTCTGACCTCTACGCCAGCGCACGCCGCGACATCACCTGCACCGTGCTGCAGTCGCAACCAGTGTACCAGAACAAGGACACCCTCCAAGGACTCGCCTCCACTCTCTTCCCTGCCATACCCCCCGTGGGCCGCAGAGCCTCTCGCCCCAGCAATGCGTCGAATGGCGCGCTATAGCGCGTTCGGCAGCCGCCAGCGGAACTTCCTGAAAGAGCTAGGGGACCCACAAGGTGCCAGGACGCCGGGTCCAAAGCTGAAACACTTGCTCTTGAGGCCTGATATTGGCCTGACGAGCCACCGACTCTTCGTCCGACGTTAAAAGCTGGCTTTCCACCGCTTTCCTCCATCTTCGTCACATCATCATCGCGCTTAGCCAGCATCCTCATCACCTCTTTCGCTTATCACCACATCACAACACACCATCGCTACATCATCAGCAGCTATCACAATGTTGAGCATCGCTCCCCACGTCAGCCGCGCGCGCACGCCGCCAATCTCCACGGTCGCCATCGAGCCGGGCGCGCCAAAGATCTCTCGCGTTCGTGTCACGGCTCCAAAGACGGGCAATGACAGCCCGCCAAAGTCCATCCTCAAGGCCGTTGTTGACGCGTTGGCCGGCAACGACACGTCCAATGGTGATGTGTTCAGCGGCACATCATCCAAGCTTCCAGGCTCACTTCTCCTGCCGTCCTCGCTCGCCCGCATGATCAACGGGTACAAGTCCAAGGAGGTTGACTCAGGCGTCAAGGCCTGGGAGACGAGCACCTACGACCCGCCGGCACCGGCACGCACTTCGCCATCGAGCTTCAGACCATACGAGTACACCCTGTGCTACATCAACGCCGATCTGCACAAGAAGCCCCTGGTTCAGTTCATCAAGGAGCTCGACGCGGCCCAGCAGATCTACCCAGCGCGCTACTCTGTCTTCGTCGGCAAGTGAGTAACTATGCAGCCTTCGTCTCTCGTCTTCGTCTTGATCCTCGCTGACTCTCGTCCAGCCTGCCAGCTCAGTTCAGCAATGACATCCTCACTCGCAAGGTCCTCGCGGAGTTCAGACAGTACGGCAAGGTGACCGGAGTGGTGTACCGCACCAAGGACCGCCAGGGCGACAAGCCATGGGCCATCCTCCAGTACACGGTACATGGCCTTCTCGTCTGATCCATATGATGTACGCTGACCAGTTCCAGACTCGCGCCGACGCCACCAACGCTGTCCATCAGACGCGCAGCTTCTTGAACAAGGGCCACAAGTTCTCCGAGCGCGCCGTTCGTACGGACTTCTGCCAGGCCAAGCGCTCCATCATCGTCGTGCACCCGCGCAGCCTGCTGCACGCTTAGGAGGCGTGCCACAAGCTGACGGAGTTCGGACGGATCGAGTCCGCGAACGCTGCCAACCCGATGGAGTTCGCGGCGACGGGCATGTCGCATGGCGTCAAGATCGTCTTCGAGACGTACGGGGCCTACAAGGCTGCCAAGGCTACGTTGGGCGGCGCCCAGGGCGGTGCGTTCTTCGTGTACTAGCGTAGCATGGCATCCCCGCCTGGATGTGTGTGGCTCAGGGCGCAGAAGGCGTCGTTGTTGTGCTTCATTGTGGCGTTGAAGATATGTAATGGGCGACCGTCTGGCTGGCTGTAGCATAGCACGAGCAAGCATAGCTCCAATACCATTCATGGTTCCAGCAGCCTGCCGGCGCTTGCAGCACCGGTTTGTGCCCATTTCACGTTGGAGATGTGTAATGCCCGCCGCCGCTGGCCAGCCTTTGATAGCCTTTGGCAGTCCATCCAAGATCGCTGGCTGCAGCCGGCCGTGCAGCATCTCTACTAGCAAAAGCATCGTTCGAATCCCCTAGCAGCGCTTACAGCAGCGGTCTGCGCCTGTAGCGCATTCGAGAGGTATGATGCCCGCCGCCGCTACTCGGAATCTGGCAGTCAGATCAAGATCGCTCGGGCTGACCGGCCGTGCAGCATCCCTGCCAGCAAGAGCATGGTTCCGGTAGCCTGCTGGCGCTTACAGCACCGATTCGTATTATTCTCCAGTAGAGGTGGATGGGTCCTGCCGCCACTGGCCAGCTTTTGGCATTCAGCTCAGTATCGCAGTTGCTGGCCGGCGGTACAGCACTCCGCCAGCAAGAGCAAAACACTGACCATGTAGCAGTGCGTACAGCGCCGGTTGGCGCGTATAGTATATCGGAGATGTGTACAGTTCGCCGCCACAGGTCAGCTCTGGACATTCAGTTCGATATTGCTGACGCTGCCTTGCCTTGCAGCATCTCTGCTAGCAAGGGTGTGGCTGCCATCGTCTGACAGCGCTTACAACACCGATTGGGGTCTATATAGGAGAGGCGCAAGGCTCGTCGCCAATGGCCAGCTCTTGGCCACCCGGTCGGAAACGGCTGGAGCTGGCCAGCCGTACAGCGTCTCATAACCATAAGCGTGGCTTTAGCTGCATGGCAACGGGTACAGTGGCCGATCTGTACCCATTGCTCATTGCAAATGGATATGGCACGCCGAAATCGCGGTCGTTGCATCCCTCATCTTAGAATGGGGAGGTTGGCCAGCCATGGAGCATATCAGTCTGGGAATCGCTGATCCATGGCGCTATACTCGCCCTTGTGGGCGTCGAGTATGGACAATGGAGGCCATAACTTCCAGATATTCGTCGAAACCCGCGGCCCTCGGCGGACTGCAGCACCTAGCTCCTGAAGCCCCGAATTGCTACGGTTGGCCAGCCAGGAGTATCTCAGCCTGAGCACCGGTGCTGTCATCCACTGTCCGCCAGTTGTACCTCACACACCGGGGGTTTGGGCCATCACGTCCGGGAGTGTGGCCAACCTTCACTGCCGCAGGCAATGTCGATAGACCCAGCTCGAAGAAGGCAGCGTCGTCCACCTAGGAGCGCCCCGAGCTGAAAGATGACTGTCTGGGGCACTGCATCCGCTCTGGCTCCTTGGACATGGACTTTGCAGGCCATCATCTTCGGGTACTGCCACATCTCTCCGGCGCTGGCAAGCTCACCACTGCACGTATTCATCGGTCCCCCTTGGCTAGTCAGGGCCAGCAATGGTCTGTCGTGTACCGATCAACCGCGGTTGTACGTCTTTATGTCAAGTACGGTGGCACCCCTGCGCCGGTCCTTGCAAGGCCTGACGAGCCGCACCTGGATGCGCGATATGTTCGGCGCGCCAGTATTTCCTGGCACCACATCATCACTCTGGCTGTGGTCAAGATCGAACAACGTTCCTTGGCTTGCCACTTCACAGCGCTGTATATATTGCCAGGTGCATTATGCATTGGCTGCGGGCGCAGGATACTCTTGCGCTTGTGTCGAGGGGGTAGTCCTGGTGCAACGGTCCATGTTCTCGTCTGGAAGGGATACAGAGATGACATACCTTCTTGAACCTATATATACGTGACCACGTTCGGCCGAGGGGCAGGCGCTGGACGATTGTCTGCAACGCTTGCGGTAGCAGCCTGTATACCTGATTGCTGTCAAAGTGCAGTGTACCACAGGCACAGCAACTTCGATGGCTGCACCCGATCTTGTGTGTGCACTGTGTGGTTGTCTTACAGCCTGCCGTACGAATTATACTTGCGTAACAAAACTTCGGACCCAGAGTCCCGAGGCCTAGTATATACGTCCCAAAAGCTTCTCAGCTGCCACTGCGGTTGTGGCCAAGGCGGCGTGCGACTGCCCTGCCCTAGAGCTACAGTGCCAACAATTCTAGCATGCGCTCTTGCAAGAAGCTCGGCGTTGCAGTCGCTGGCGTGTAGCTGCAGAAGTCGCTAGGGAGTGCCGCGCACTCCAGCGGTCCATCATCTGCGTCGGTCCGTCCGCGGTCACAAGCTCAGGGACCAGGCAGGCAGGCAGTGCCACACATGCCGGCGCCTCCCACCAGACAACGAAGGTACCGGTGTGTGTCCCTCGCTGAACAGGCTGTGCCCTGTGCTCTTGCTGCGGTCCTGGCGCTCGTGAGGCCACACGACGGCTCGCTGCAGTATCTCAAGCGGCCTCCCGCGTCGCTGGGCTGGATACCTGCATGATGTCCAACTCCCTCTTCCTCCCAGCGGCTCCAAGGAGCCAATTGTGCCCACGGGCATGTCCAAAGCTCTTCTTGTGACGAAACACACGAATCAATCGGGCATTTGGCGCGTTGGGGAGTCGGTGGTCGAAGTGGTAGAGGTAAGGGGAAGGTGGGATTCGCGCTAACGGTGGATGCAAGGGTCGGGAATGGCTCCGTCTATGGCGGATGGCGGTTGGCGGTTGATCGAGTAACGTGAATGCTCTCCGTCGTCATGTCGTTCTTGCGCCGTGCGGTCGCGCCGAGCATCCTGTGAACGCTGGCGGACTGTCGGTGTGATGTCCGACCTGCAGATGCATCAGCACGCCTACAGCCACCCAAACTAGCGGTGGCAAGGCAGGAAGCTGCCTGTGCTCCGCCTGTTGGACGCCGTCGAGGAGTATGGCCCAGGGTCTCGAGAGACCGCACACTGCATGACAGGATGGATGGCTTGGAAGGCGGCCGGGCGGGCTTGTCCCTCCTCGTTACCTAACAGGTATGGTCCCGCAAGCAACAAGGCAACACGCATTGAGGCCTAGGCGTCGGGTGTGCATCACAAGAGCAAGGTGCTACTGCGAGACTCGGGTGGATAGTTCGAAGACAAACATTCAGCAGCTTCAGATGATGGTCACAAAGACTCGGCCCACAAGAGGGGACTGAAGCAGTCCAAGCACGGCTTCAGAAGCAGGAAACAGGCACGCGAACACGCTCTAAACCTTGTAGATACACCTTCTCATACAGTCCTATGAGTTCAACACATCCGTCACACCGCCCAAACGGAGGGCACTGCAGCCTTGAACATTGTTGGGTGCCATAACCTGCTCAGAATCAGGGCGACCTTCAACCGCACGCCATGCAGCGCTAGACTCGACGGATCAACGAAGTAATACAGCATGCAGGTAGGTCAAGATCAACAGACTCGCTCAAGGGCTCGACGCCTCAGGGCCAAGACCTGCACAACAACGATCTGCATATCGCTCGCAGGACAGCATCACCAGATTCACAACGCCTTGGACTGGCATCTGCTAACTGCAACAGAGCCCGCCCTTCAACATGTGCAATATGTGCTAATGGCAGGACAGGGGGATCGAGTTACCTTCTTCACACCGCGAAAATGCGTCTACGGATGTCTACCGAGGCGACAGGCCTTGCAACTTTGATGCACTAACACTGACCCTTAACACAAGAATTCTCGTTGTTACGCGCTAAGATTGGGCTCGCAACTGCTACGAATGGCAGCACATATGCGGCATGTAGATCTCCAGGTGCGGGTGTTGAGCCGGTGACTCTACCGACCACGGCCGAGTCCAAATACACAACGTGGTGCTCTTGTGCTAAGACCAGGCTTCCACCTCATAGAAGCAACAACGAGTGCTACAAACGCAGCCAGCGAGTACGCGGTGTCGTATCTAATCGCTGTGAGGCTTTCCCTTTGAGCAGATCCGACCGTGACCATGCCCGGCCTAACATTATATTCACTCTTCAGTTCTGCAGCGATGGCGAGGCTGAACAGCTGGCTATGAAAGACTATACAAGACCATCAAATACGGCGACTCTGCGGAACAAAGTCGAGCCAGTCAAACTTGGGCTCTTCGACTTACCCGTAGAGCTCCGTGCAGTATGCAGTTGCCTTTGCAGGATATATCTACACCTGCCCAGAAGGAGATATCAGAATAGCTAAAGGGTATCGTCCGGAGTGGGACAAAGCCCAACAGGCCAAGTACTCAAGATCTTATTTTCAGATGACACTAGGACAACGAAGCAACGGATGTACTGTTTGACCTCGTCTCATTATTGCTGCTGGCGCTCAGGCCCTATTGGAGCCGTAGTGGCGCCGAATGCAGGGAGTAGGGCATGCCTGAGTACCATCATGTCCAGGCTATGTCACATATTGCATTACGCCGAGCTCAGCGGATGGTACATCACCCGGAGACGGCCCAGCTGTTTGCGGCCAAACCCGCAGCGAACTCGCCGATGAATTCGAAGTCAGGATGAGCCACGACCTCTCAGAGGCAGTCCGCCATTGTGGCTCACACAAGATAACCGCGCGTACACATCAATAGCAAAGACGTTCAGCACTGTGGCCGACCATGAGAGGCGCTAGTGGAAGATCGCCTGAAGCTCCTCCTCCGGGGCTGAGCATAAGGTACCTGTACCCGCGATTCCCGCCTCCTGATGAGCAAACGCTGAAGTGAGGAAATCAAGGTCGACGAGCTCAGGTGTGGTGCGAGCAGACCCGAGCCGTCGTGCAGCTCACAGGTCATCCCGAAGACGATCATGTCCGCGACACCACAAGCGCAGCAGAGCATGAATAGTGTGACAAGGCTGTCGGTAGGTGAAGGTCCTAGACACAGGACAAGCTTTGCATTCTCCTGCATATGGGACGGCTAAGCGAACAACAAGAGGCAGGCTTCTCATGAGGGATACGCTGGTACTGCGGAGTTGCGACTTGGTGCAATTTCGCCACGGACAGTCCCAATCACAACGTGAATGCCTCTAATCATGCCAAGAACCTCATCAACATATATATGAGGAAGAAGCAGACCAGACGCTCTACATCACTCTTTGCCCTGCCGGTCTGCTTGATGAGCACGCATAGCCTCGCTGAGCCTCGGCCAGAAGTCCCTATTAACCACTGTGTCAACGAACTCGTTGACCTTGGTGATCTTCGTTCCCGTCTCGTCGAAGTCCAGAGTCCACATATACTCGTTGATATACTCGCCAGCAGCCGTGTCGGCTCGGGCGCTCAGCCACATGCAGATTCGTCGTGCTTTCTCATCTTCGACAACATCGTTGATGGTCAGGCAAAAGTTGTGGAATATTAACTTGAGCTTGTCGAGTTGAGACTTGTATTGATCGTTGTTGGTCGGCTTGAGACCAAGCGACGAGGGCAGAATGTACCGGATGCAGTCTGGTGAGCGATGAGAGATGATAGCTTCGTTGTCCATGCGGTTGAATGCTCCAACGACTGCCTCCGCGGTCTGGCGCTGCGTTGAGGCCGTCATGTTGAGTACCTGGCAATCGGCTTCCGTGAGCACGTCAATTCCCAATCGCTGATGGAGTCGAGCAAAGGTGAGGGCTGAAAGGTGGAGTAGAGTACATTCAGGCGACCATCTGGGGACACGCGCGTATTTGCAGTACTGTCTGCGTAGCAAGTGCCATGGTTCAAAATGACCTCGCATTTCCGGCTTCGCCACGACACTCCTCTTGATCCTCTCGGTTCTCGAGCTTACGGTCAAATATATTGTCGTGCGAGCGTGGAGCGGGACCATCGGCATGGCGGACAGGCAGCATGTCCTCGTGAGGCATCTCATCTCGCGGCCTAACCCCATCGAACCTCAGTCTGTCCCGCAAAGGCATCCGCTGAATGGCACACCGCAACTGGCAAAGCCGCACAACCCTGGTCTCGCTCGAATCCTTCTCGATACAGATGCGAGTAATCCAGGAGAACGGCCGGCGAAGCGTAGAAGATCCGGAGATGCGAAGTCCTTGGATCTACCCAAGCTGCCCGTCCGGCAAGGCACGAAGAGGCTGAGGATCCCGCCAACGCTGAGTGGACTCCATCAGCCTCCTCCAAATGCTGGCCTACTACCATCTATGACAACCGAGCAGCGGGTGCCAATAGCCGAGAAAGCTGCGGCAAAGCTACCATCTACTCCTGTGGAAGACACGTCAGCCGCGTGCAATGTTAGTGATGTTGTAGAAGGCGCGAGCATTGTTCAGGAGCCAGTCAAAACCAACAAACTAAAACGCAATCGGTGGTCGGACGAAGAGACAGTGTGCCTCCTAAACGGTGTAGCACGTTTCACCATAGGCAGCTGGACAAAAATCCTCAATTGCTCCGATTATAGGTTCAACGGCCGGACTGCTCTTGACCTCAAGGACCGTTTTCGAGTCTGCTGTCCGGGCGACTACCACCCTACGAAGGTTTCTAGGCCAGATGCTCATGCAGCCGTTCGGGCTGATGACGAGCTAGCCACAGACCGAGACGACGCTGCGAGCAGGTCTGGGAGCACGATCCCCAAGCCCCGCATTGAGCTTCCAGAACCCGTTATCAACCAGACGTTCGAGAAGAACAAGCGCCGGAAGCGTCATGGCTATAGCGCTAAGGAGGATGAGGCGATACTGAAGGGCTTCAGAAAGCACGGGAAAGCTTGGGCTGCTATGAGGGCAGACGGTGACCTGTGTCTTGAGCACCGGACTGCAACGGATCTACGAGATCGCATGCGTACTAAGTATCCGGAAGAATACTCTAAAGCAGGACTCGCCTCGAGACCGGACATTTTCCCGAAGCCGTCGAAGCGTGGCAAAGATACTGACAACCATGAAGCCGAGATACCTACCGCCGAGTTGGCAGCAGCAGAGGCATCAAACACTATCGGAATCATCGCTGAGAAGGAAGGTCAGGCGGCACAGAAACAGATGAGTGCGAGTTTAATGCATCAGACGCCTCTTCTGCCATTAGACAGCGTTTTCTGGGGCGCCCCTTTCGATGAAGAGGACTTGGACTGTGAGCCTGTCACGCTCGACCGCGGGATCTTAGACTGGCCGGGAGATTCTGGCAAGCAGAGTTCGTTCGACAATGCCAGGGCTAGTGGGATCGATCCGCTGGTGTCACTGAGGCTACCGGAGCCTACCGCCGCACCGATCTCATACTCAACCTCATACGGGCTGCCAGGCTCAGTCCTGCCATCCGTTGCTTCCATCACGGCAGTCCCACCATCCGGTATGGACGATCAATTTGAGTTGCCTTCTCTCATGATTGGAGCTCTGGAGATGGATGGCAGAGCCGGTGGGCATTTCCTCGGGTTTGACGAGCTGCTTAGCTGAGACATGTCACGGGGATGAGTGGCACCGCCGCGATGTTCGGCATTCTACGTGACGCCTCCCAGCAAGCCGCGACCATTTGGCACGGTTAGCAACTTTTGTATGTGTGCTGAAGAGCGCTGCTTCCAAATCCAGCTAAAACAGCTCGGCTACAAAGCTCATGCAAACGTCGTCCTCCTGGTGGAGGCCCATATGGGTCTAAACAGCGATCGTCCTCACAACCCCTTTCCACTCATCGTACCCTCAGCGTGCTAGTCGAAGAAGTCGTACCGCCGCAGCCAGTACACCGAGAGCGACAATGCCTTCCAAGCATCTTTGCAAAACAAGCACGAACGCAATCGTCGATAAACTTCGGGTCTCGGTCCCAAGCCGATTTCACCTCTCCTGAGCTGCGGCTTCAGTCACTACTGCCAGAGTGAACAACAAGAACGCATATATTCCTCCCAGCACTCTTGATGTCCTGTTCTTGAGCTTTGCCTCATCCATTGGCTGCCCTTTGGCGCTGGAAGAGGATGGCTGAGGACTGCTGTTGTGTTCAGGGAGCCCCGTAACCTAAACTACCAAAGCGCCTAGTGGCCAGCCCAGTACGGCCTGCGAACCACACGCTCGTGAGAAGTGAAATGAGCCCGAGGATTGCGCTGACCATCAGCAGGCCGGTTCTAAGACCGGAGATGAGGAAGTCCATGATGTTGGTTCGGGAGCTTGGGTTGTCAAGCGACGTCTGAAGGTACGTTAGTGCATGCTTTCTTTTCTCCGAAAACTTGTGTAGCTTCTGTACACACGTACATGCATTCAATGACTGCGCCTCGCTCGCTGTATCGCATGAGCTGGCACCTTCGGTGGCTCAAAGCTGTGGAGATCGTGGGATGTCTTACAGCGTCGTAAGTTCTGAGATTCATCGTCGCGTTACGCAGCAATGACCTTGACCATGTACTGTATACAGGGAGAGGCGCTTGATAAATGATGCTGACTAGCTACCTTGAGTGGTTCGATTGGGAAGATGTTGGTTCTCCGCCCGGACAATGTGCGACTTTACGGAAGATGATCATGAGTACCCACGAGGTCTGGACCGCACTAAGCACCCAGAAGGATTGTGAAGGAATAGGAAACAGAGTGATCTGCTGTACTTCGCCGGAAGAGGCGTTCGTGTCCTGGCGGTGGGCGTATGAGCTTATTATAACGACAGGCACTAACATGGCTTCTAGGCGGGCAGGGATGGGAGGTTGACCCGCGTCATACAAAAAGTTACTACTTCTCAGCAAACTAAGTGTAGTGTAAAGCTAAATAAGCATCTTGCGCGGCTTATAACGAGCGACAAGTGTACCTCAGCTGTATCTCAGCAGCACACTCCAACGGCCTAACGCCTCCGAGTCCCAGAACGAGCGACAGGTGTACCTCAGCAGCATACCCAACGGCCTAACGCCTCCGAATCTTGAGATCACCGCCCGACATGGCCCGTTCGCAATGAACCTCTGTCGATGCGGTGCTGCCAGATCGGATCGATGGCACAAATGAGCGGTATGTGGCGAGTTGACAGGCAGGAGGACCGTGCCTGCGCTGATAACGTGGCTGCTTACTGAGAAGAGCACAATGCGAGGCACGTTGGAGAAATGCCAGGTACACCGTGCTTGGTGTGGGCCTGTTAATGATAGCCAACACCTCTCATTCTCATCATACGAGGTAACCAAAGTCGACTCGGCCACTTCAAGACCCGCAACAACGCAAATTGCAGCCGGTATGAAAAGCAATCGGAAGGCCGGAATGGTTTCTCTCCCTCATCTCATTCCCAGGGTGACATGTAGTATTGGCCTTCGAGTATCCGGAGCGCGCGCAACCCGGCAAGGAACCGGGTTGTTCACGATGGACCGCCGCACTAGCTCTCCTGCCGTGACCTGTCACCAACAACACCCCAGTTTGGTACGCGCATGTCCGAAGCGCACTGCGTGCAGGCCTACAGTACTGCGGAATCCACTTGAGAATAGCAACAAGAATAGGATCAATACCACGGCGTGTGATACGAGAGCTCCTTCGCGCACCCCGTTGCTGCCTTGAGCTCATCATCGCATACTGCCAACGTCTGGAAGAGCGGACCCGGGCCATTGCGTGCTATATCGGCGCTCCTGCATTTGACAACGCCTGTACCGCCGATATATCGGGACCAGGGCACCGGCCGAATGCCAATAGCAAGTCGACGTGCTCGCGTCACCAACACGCTGGTAGAATCATGCTGTTCGCGTACTTAGATGTGGTGCCACAACAACATTGCCTATGCCGGCATTGCCCACAAATTACGGTTATTGGAGTGAGCGGCGGTCGTCTGAGGAATTTCTCGATCATGTGAGAAGAAGCGACCACACGCGAACGCTTACTAGTGCCCACCGAGAGTAGTATAAAGAGGGCGCGCAGACCCGGCATCTGCACATGCCATAAATGACTTTACGCACCACTCAATCCCATCGTCCTCGCAATCCAGCTTTCAGCTCAAAGAACACATCTCGTCACTGAAGCTCACCAACAATCAGCATGTATCTCGCACTCGCGCCCACCCTTTTGCTCCTAGCCACCAGCGCCCAAGCCTTCAACCTCCACTCTTACCTCGGCACAGCATGCAACGGCAAAAGGAGACGGCCGTCATAACCGACTTCAGCATACTAGACGTCTGCTCGGTGGGTGGGACAGTTGCAGCCGAATGACCGAGGACTGCGGACCCTGTGCGTCGCATATACTGGACTTGACCGCCGGCGGCGCCGAGAGCGTCATCATTGAGACGCAAGATAATGATGCTGATGGTGCTCGTAAGTCCAACCGTCTGCACTGTCCGTCCGTCTACTCGAATCGGGCTGTCTCTCTGCCTTGGGTGCTTGGCTAAGTTAACTATGGCTGACATCTGTGGAACAGAGATCGCCGCCTATAGTAGAACCGACTGCGCTATCTCTGGTCAGACGATCGTGTTGGATAACAATGGATGTGTGGATTACTCCGGTCTTGACGCGCAATGATACATCATCGAGTCGCCGTGAGTGGAAGGCAGTCGGCTCGGCCAAGCTGACGAACATAGACCGGAATGCAAGCTGTCCTGATGGGGAGACCTGTTACTATTGCCAAGGGCTCACACGTCTTACGATCTTGCCCACTCGGCCTTCGAAGTCACATCGCCTTCACCGTCTAGTAGCTTGCCTCTATCCCACTCTCTGCCCTCGCCTTTCTTCCTCCACCTGACGTCTTCGACCTCCTTCTCACCACCCGTTTCCCACGTCTTGACCTCGTCATCTGTGAAGCCCGCCGCTTTCAGTCTCTCGGCACCCTGCTGCCGCCACTTGGTCCGATCTCGCAAAGCCTCCAGGGCCATGTCCCAATCATCTCCATCGTCCCGATCCAGGCTGACGTCTGCCTTCGGGTCATAATCCGGACGGAAGCGGGCATCCATAGCAGAGTTGCTGACCGCTCCACGACCTCGAGCACGAACCCTTGGCGGTGGCGCAGGCCCAATCACGTCGTCCAGAGGGTCAGAGTCACTTGCATTCAAATCCCGTGGTCGACGCTTTGTGCGGTGCTCTGGCGAGCGTGTGTGAGGTGGCGACAGCGGTTCGGGAACGGTATGCCGGCGTTTATGGCGATCTTCTCGTGACCTCTCTCGCCGGTGCGGGTCACGGTGCTTCGACCTCTCGTTATCCTCCTCCTTGCGACTGCTCTGGTTCTCCGGACTCGTATGATGCCGATGTGGGCGCTTGTCCTTGTTCAGCCCGCCCAAAGCGGTTGCCCATCGGTCAGGCCTATCACTACACCTCCGTTTCTTCTCCAGCCTGGCCTCATCCCGCGCGTTCTCTCTCCTGCGTTTTCCACCCGTGCCCTGGTCGACTTGCCGAAGCTCTCGCAGCCTCGCCTGCGAATCTTCCTGCTCCTTGGTCTTCAGCGCGGCATTGTGGCTGTCGGTCTCCCGGATGATGTTGCGCAGGAAGCGCGTATTCGGCTTCGGCGCATTCCCGTTCGGCTTCCTGTGCACAAGCGGGCCGAGACCCGAGGTGAGGTAGCGGGTCTGGTTCGCTTCGGCGTCGCGTTTGAGGAGAGAGGCCACATAGTCGTCGTCCACTGCTTCTCCGGCGGGCATCGTAACGATATAAAAGTAGAAGATGATGCGTCGTGGCTGCTGAACTCGAGGAATGATGTTTGAAGATGTATCGTGGAGGTGCAACGCCATGCGCCATGGCGGGGAACCCGGCCGAGCCACTCCGCCCCCGCATTTTCACGAGCGAGGCCGTAAACAAGGGTAAACACGGTTGTCACGCAGGCGGAGGGACGGGATCGAAGACGGTGTTGTGCATCACTCGAGCGTGCAGTTGGCAAAAGTAACGAC
This sequence comes from Oleoguttula mirabilis, assembly GCA_035135055.1. Classification (NCBI taxonomy): domain Eukaryota; kingdom Fungi; phylum Ascomycota; class Dothideomycetes; order Mycosphaerellales; family Teratosphaeriaceae; genus Oleoguttula; species Oleoguttula mirabilis. Next base: position 294,565 of record JAVFHQ010000032.1, on the reverse strand, counting down.
ACCTGCAATACATAACACCATGGACCCTCACACCGCCCTCACCGACCTCCAAGCGCCCCAGAGCCTCACCATCCTCTCCCTCTCCCACCACATCCTCGACCCCGACTCGCTCTCAGCGCGCAACCGAACCTCCAACATCTCCGACTCGTCCGCGCAAACCACGTCGACACCAGCACTGCTCTCGGCCGATCTCGCGCACTACCGCGATCTCTTCAGCAAACTCCGCTTCTCCTACGTCGAGCAAGTGACCAAGGAGCGCTTCCTGCGCGCCATCACCGGCGATCCGCCCGAGTTCGTGGACGGTGGCGAGAATGGGCAGTTGGAGGCGAAGCTGCGGGTGGACAAGGCGGCGTTAAAGGAGAAGAAGGAGGATGTGAGGACGCTGGTGCAGGAGCTGGAGGAGCAGGGAAGGCAGCTAGCGAGCAGTAAGTGGAGACGTGACATGGTCAGTACAGGGTTGTGAAAGCTGACAATATGCAGGATACGAAACCATCCAACTACAAACCGCGCAATTAGATGAAATGCCCAAGTCGATCGAGAACCTCCAATTTACCATCTCCGCCCTCCAGGACGCCCAGGAACCCAAATCCAGCAATCCCTCCCTCTCCATGCCTCTCCAACCCACACTCGAGCTTCTCGCTGGACGAGAGCAGGAGCTTTCAGATATCGATGCGCAGATAGCAGCATTGCAGTCCGCGCTTCCCGCCAAGCGTCAAGAGGTCGAGCGGTTACAAGACGAGCTTTCGCCGTTGCAGATGCGCAAGATAAACGCCGTGCAAGAGGCGAAAGAGGCGCGGCGGCGGAGAGAGCACGGTGGGTTGGGTGATGAGCTAGAGGAGAGAGGCCGGTGGTTACGGAGTGTTGATTCGGGCTTGAGGGCGATGCTTGAGGTGTGAGACTCTTCACGCAGACCTGCTTGCGCTTCAGGAGCTTTCCGTCCGCGATTTCTGCAATCCATTCTGTATACCCGTCCACGCTGTCACTTTCTCCAGTGGTCACAAATTGGCAACAACTGCCTCAGAGCCGCCATGGATGCCGACCGATGTCCATACAGCGTTTGCGGGACACACAGCGATAGCCTGGATGGCATCAGACACCGCAGCGCACTACGAAATTGCAAGAAAACTGGAACTCTTGCACGACGAGATCTAGGACCATCCCCTCTCGATGTCGGACGGCAACCATCATTCGTCAGAGCCTCCCCGCAATTAGCGTGCGGATCATGCTCCCGGCGGCAACCTAAAGCAACGGCGTCATAAGTGACCTTGCACCTCATCAGTTTCTGCCGCTCTGGAGTCTGCGCCTGCGCCGTTATCACACACAACCCACAAGATATTGTTAACAGGCGTTTCGATGGTGGCACCTTGCAAGTTGCAGGGCATATCACATATGGCCGTTGGTTACTGGTACCTGAGCACTAGCTTCCGGATGAACAGAACTGCGGCAAATCACAGAAATGGTGTGTACCCGAGTCCCCGGTACCAGTGCCAGGTTCTTCGCAAGTTCACTGCTCGTTACTGTTCCATGGGTACAAACACCCCCGATCAGGCTGGGAAACAGGTTCGTAGTTTGCACGCCGCCTACTACGTAATTGTCCCCGCCAAACACGAACGGAAGGTGGGAACATGCATATTGGCATGTGCCCAGACCCTGCTCATCGTCATGTATTTATGCACCTGCAGGCTACAGGCTACAGCGCAAACAGCCACGTTGGAAAGCGCCACGCCACTACTGCTGATCGTGTCTACATCAGGATATGTGCTTGCTAGCTTTGTGGACAGTGGGCCACCTGGCAGTTGTTCATGTTGACAGCAGCAGCAGCGGCGAGAGAGGGGAAGACGCCGCATTCGGTGGACGACCGCATCATCGCACCGCAGTAACAGGCAAACTGCAGGTCACTGCCTCGCAGGCACTTTGGTCTCCGTTAGGAGGTAATACCGTTACCCCGTAGCAGTTCCCCGTCCTGATCGCGATACGCCAAGACTTGCACGTGCGGTTGTCAATAACGTCTAGCGAACGTCATCGAGCACGGCCACATGAGCATATATTTTGAGGCTCCTTCTCCAAACTCATTTGCGTACCTCAACCTTCACCTATTTCTGCTTCACCACCAGACGTACCAAACAGTGAAAACAGACACCTCTCACACAGCAACAATGGGCTCTTCACAATCATCCACCGCACAAGACGCAGTAAGTCATTCCCTCCTTCCGAAGCCACAAGTTCGAGCCTTGACTGATCATACCTGCACAGGCGTCGAGCCTCAGCTCTGGCTCTTCGTCACTCGGTTCCAAAGGTGCTTCCGCACTTAGCCAGGGCTCGGCATCTGTCGACTCTGCATCTTCCTCACTCGGCGCCCAGGCCACGTCGGCCGGCAAGTCAGGCTCCTCGTCCCTGAGCTCTGGGTCGTCAGTCATCGGCTCCCAAGCTAGCTCGGCGTACAACTCGGGACCATCCTCCCTCAGCTCCGGCGCATCCTCTCTCTCCGCCAAGGCCAAATCGGCACTCAGCGACGGCTCCGCGTCTGTCGACTCCGCCACCTCGACTGTGGGATCTCACGCAAGCTCAGCGCTCAGCCAGGGCTCGGCATCTGGTGCATCTGCCTCTTCGGTGGTAGGCTCCCATGCAAGCTCGGCGCTCAGCGACGGCTCTGCGTCTGGCGCCTCCGTCACATCGGTGGTCGGCTCCCATGCAAACTCGGCGCTCAGCGACGGCTCTGCATCTGGTGCCTCTGCCACTTCGGTTGTCGGCTCCCACGCAAACTCGGCGCTTAGCGACGGCTCTGCATCTGGTGCCTCTGCCTCTTCAGTCGCTGGCTCCCATGCAAGCTCGGCTCTGAGCGGCGGCTCTTCGGCCCTCAGCTCTGGCTCCTCGTCAGTCGGCTCCGGAGCGTCATCCCTCGGTAACCAGGCCAACGCCGCCCTCAGCTCCGGCAGCTCGGTCATCGGCTCCGGGACTTCGACCATCGGCTCCCACGCGACATCAGCCCTCAGCGCTGGATCCGGCGCCCTCAGCTCCGGCACCTCGTCCGTCCTCTCCGCAACCTCCAACCTTCCTTCGGCAACCGCAGCCACCAACCGTCTTGGCGGCATGACGGGCGGCCAGAGCACCGGCACAGTCGTCCTGGCTCTCACCATCCTGGCACTGCTCGTTGGCGCTGTGGCGTACTTCATGAACTCTCCAGCCTCGCGCGAGGCCGCTGGGACCCGCGCTCGCCAAGCAAAAGAGGTGATACAGGAGAAGTCTCAGCAGGCCAGTGACGCCGCTGGGAGTCGTGCTCGCCCAGCTATGGAGGCTGCGCAGCAGAACGGTCAGCAGGCAAGTGACGCCGCATACACGCAAGCACAGAACGTCCGCGACAAGGTGAGCGGTGGTGCGTCGACCCAGTCATCTGCTCCACCTCGCTCATCGTCTCTGGAGCAGCAGAGTGACAAGGCGTCCTACAGCGCCTTGGCCGCTGCGGAACAGAACAGCTCAGGCCTTGTCGGTGGGACCACTGGTACTACAGCCCGCCTGCGTCAGTTCCAGGCCCAGGACCAGCTACCGAGCAAGCTAGACAACTCTGGCTTCGCTGCTGACCCGGCGGCTGGGAGGCAGGGGTACAGTGGTACCTAGGGTAAACAGAAAGATGGTGCAGCAGGAGATTGCACATGAAGGCGGCCGTCAGGTGACCGCTGAGCGCTTCATCGTTGCTACTACCTGCCGAAGGATGTGGATGCTGGGATTTGCATGGTTAGTTGCGGCCAATTCGGGGCGTAGTTAGCAGTCATCCTAGCACTACATCAGTGGCTTTGGTACTGGTTGGAGTGGTGTATATCATGCCCGATCAACAGACTGCCACTGCCAACTTTCTACCTCCTTCTGTGATCTAGGCCAAAATGTCACTTCATAGCGAGTTGCATCTCTTTGTAACGTCATCGTCATGTTGCGCTCAATATCATCGGCAGCCTGCCAGAGCAGCGTATGCGGGCCCACCAGTTCATCTCCGTCTGCGATGCCTGCCGCTGCTGCACGGGAGCCAGCTACAAGGCCAGAGATGCGGCGTGTGTTGAACGAGATGGTAGGGTCAAAGCCCAGTTCAAAGCGCTCTTGATCATGGCGCACCAGCTCTAACCCGTATTGCGCAAGACATTCCCGAGAGGGTACGACTAGCGTGCCATTCGCCATGCGCTCGTAGTCGTCGACAGCAGACGCGCCAAGCTCAACTTCTACGAGATCGAGCCATGTGCGAAGATCATACCTCTGTCCTGCCCTTCTACGCTCGAGCAACTCGAAGACTGTGTCATCGACGCCCTTCCTCCCTTGGGACGCTTCCCGAATCTGCGAGTCAATCGATGTAAGGTACATCATTCCGCGATGATACGGGAGGCGTTGAGCTTCCGGATCCTGCCACGCCTTCGCTGAAGCTTCCTCATTGTCGTAGCCAATCGTCGGGTTAGTGTAGTAAGCCTGCGCCAGCCCGTTCAAGCTCCTCACAAACTCTGGCCGATTCGTAAGATTGAAGCGATACGGCAGGTGCGACTGATAGTAAGTTGCTATGCCCTCGGAATACCACCCACAGTCGGCTCCGACCACGGCACGGTGCCCAGCTGTGCACTCCATCAGCGGCCAGTTATGCACCACTTCGTGCGTCAACAGTTCTTTCGTCTCCGTTTGCGTGACTGTCTGGTCATGGTGATACTCTAGCATGAAGCTGTCCAGAAACCCAGCACCTCCGACCGCTCGCGGCGAGGATCTAAGGAAGATGCGGTAAGGTTGTTGTACCTTGTTCCTGAAGAAAGCGGACATATTGGCGAACAGTGCTTGAATGAAAGAGGCAAGATCTGGGATGTCGAAGGGCGGATCAGGGTCAAAGTATAGTATGGCGAAGTCAGGCGACTCGGAAATGTCAGCAGGAAAGCGACGTAGCGGTCCAACCGCGAAAACACTGAGCTGTATGGCCTGCAGAGTACTTCGCACCTTCGTGATGACGCCTTCGCCAAGGGAGGAGGCGATTTGTGTTTCAGGAGGAGCGCCAGTCGAGTTCCAGGTTACCGTGATGTCGTATACTTCGTCTGGGGTGGGCGGCGAAGGTAGCATCAACATGCCAGCACCAAGAAGCCCGCCATGCTGTTTTCGCAAATCTGAACGCGGCCCGATAGGCGTGTTAATGTCTACATGTCTGGGCAAAGCTCTCATGGCTAGGACGACATCTCCCTCTGTCTCTCTTTGCGGCAGCCATCGCCTTATGCTCTGCCTCTCGTCATCCCATATGGTGAGGTCCAGACGGCCGTTGTCATCCAAAGCCTCGAGGCTTTCGCCGTCATACCGCTGGGAAGGGACATTGCCATATGAAAGCTGCAGCTCGACAAGCGTGCTGTTGGCTGATATGCATGGTGCTTCGAGGGACAAGCGGATATTGAGTGCTTCAGCTTCATGAGACGTCGAGTCAAAGACCGGTGTAAGGTCGAGGTGCATTGATCGCACATGGTGCTGTACCTGCGCAGGCAGATACGACAAGAAAGGTAGGTATGCTTGTAGCGTCTGCACAAGCACGCTTTGGTCGAAGAGCATCTTGAGGCGCCTAAGAGCCGATGTAAAGCCTCGCTATGTCAACAGTGTTGGAGGCGATTGTGCTCTTATCTTGAGTGCATCATGTCTATTACAGCCTGGATGTTCGGTATTGCTGATAAGGATGGATTTATGGATGCAACTCGGAGCCCGCTACGTTGTCCCGATAGGGCAGGTGCTCAATCACCTCGGGCGAAAGATGTTCCGCTCCTCTCTTTGTACGTGCGTACGTGGAGTTGCTCATGCAACATCCATTCCGACCTCTGCGCATCAAACTCCCTCCATTACCACATTGTCCATCGACGGCGTGTCACAGAGGTACTCGGGCTCCTGACAGAATGGGCCACAGCGCTAGCTATCGTTGGACAAGCCATGGCGCAGACTGGGTGTACTTTGTGATACTCAAGGCACGCACTACGATCGCAATGTCACTGCAATGAAGCCCATTAGACCCGTCATTACACTCCTCTGAAGGCCCGTTGCCGGAGGACACTGGCACTGCTGCTGTCGCACTAGCAGCAGTGGTGGCACACGTCCCATGAAGTGGTAGACGCCGTTAGCGTGAGCAATGTCGTTGATCGTTGGCATTGGGCCACCTCGGGCATCGTTCGCTAGTCAGTGTTCTTCTACGTTGCGGGGAGGACGTTTCATAAGGCCCGGAAGATATGCCGTAGGTAGCAATGCCCAGGGACTTACTGACAGACGTAGCCATTACGGATTCGCTTTAGACGTTGCTGCAGCCAATGCAAACTCGTAGTCCCGCATGGCTCAAGACCCACTGCCCGTGGGCCGGTGCTGTTGATGCTGCTCGGCGGACCCGAGAGGTTAGCGAGCATTACCATGTGCGTACCAATGAGCTTCTGGTTCCAGTATACTGTTGGCTAGGTTGAAACCACTGTCCATCGTCAGTGAGACCATGCACAGGGCAGTATGTTGGCAGCACTCACAACTCTCGGAGAGCAAAGCTCTGGGCACAGAACTGGAGTTCCCGTACGTGACGCCGAGGTTGACATTGGTCGAGGGTAATGTGCCGGGAGGCGTCAGGCCACAGACTTGGTGGACCGCTAGGTTCAAGGCCACGCTCGTGAACAGGTAGGGAAGCTGCATTGCGACGCGAAGACGTGTACTCCATATTCCGTATCGAACATCACCGTTAGAGTATCAGGATACCTCGTCCGAGTGACTGAGAGGTGTGGCGAAGGGCCGCTCGGGGAGTCGCCCGCGCCCTATGCTCGAGGGCAAGATGTTTGTATGGGGCTAAGTGGCAAGCTTTAGCGATGGCAACCAGATTAAGCACTCGTTCATGTCTACACCACAATCGCTTTACAAGTTGTCAGAGTCTCGAGATGAGCTCTGAGTATAGCGGTAGCCGGTTGAAAGGTGACGCTGAAGCCACGGATATAATTAAAGGAGCGGTAAGAGAGAGTATTAGCCATGACACACAGAGTGAGTACCCTGGACAGCTTTGGGAAGAGCAGCGACAGGTGAGCTCGGTCTTCTCCGCGCTCATCGCCAACGATGTACTAGACTTTTCCGCTTAGCGTTCGAGAGCGCAACATCGATTTGTCGCTAGCCACCAAGCACTACACCACCGCTCACTCATGCCGATTGCTTCTCACACATGGCAGGGGACCCGAACCTGCACCGGCCCCATCGCCTCAACGTCTGCAGCACTCGCCCACGACATCGCCGTCCGCAGGCCAGGCCCATCCGCCTGACCAGCAGGGGTCCTCAGTCTCATCACTAAGCTCGCGGCCTACGCTAAGTAGCCATGTAGCTGTTCCGACGCATAGCAGTGGATAGGTGCTTAGAGTCGGGCGAGGCCGACTGGCGGGCCGAATCGTGCGGAGGTGAAGATGCGGTGCTTGAGGCTCCCTCAGGCTGAGCTGGCTTAGCGACCATGACCTGGAGTGCTGTAGGCGGGATGGAAAAGTACGAGCCGCGGCCAACGCCCTGGTCATGCCCATTGTCGCCGCTTTCGCCGTCCTCGTTGTCGTCTTCGTCTTCGACCTCTTCAACCTGCACACAGGCCTCATGCATGACTTTCCGCTCTGGCATGGCGGAGAGTTTGCGCCGGCACTTGGGCTTCGGCAACTGCAGGTCCAACCCGACTCGTGGTGTCTGCGGCCGGGAACGCGGGCTCACGGGCTCCTCGATCGCGGCACGCGGCCGTTTCAGAGCCTTGGGCCAGCTGAACTGTTCCAGGATCCTTTCGATCACGGAGCGCTCAGTGGCCTATATTTCGTCAATACCTGACACTGGTAACGCTACACCTGTGCATGTGTGCATGAGGAGGAACGCGCTCACCCTATCCTCGTCGCCCAACTCTCTCCACGGACTATACCCGCGATAGAAGCCTTCATCGCTAATAGGCCTCGGCTTGAGTTTGGCCCTATCCGACGGCTTCATGAGGTCCAAGTCGCGCCCAAGAGCTTCCCACCTCGCCGTGATCGCCCTGAGCTCGCCTTCCGCAAATTCGTCGTTCAGTCTTTTCTGCTCCATCTCCCTCCTGATCTGCGAGTCCCTCTTGTAGAATGGCGTGTTGTCCGACCGCAGCGTGGAGACATCGAGGTCGGGTAACAAGTGCGGGTCGACTTCCATGGCCCCCAGAGCCTCGACGCCGTCGTCGTCACTCGGAATGACGAGGCTTGAAGCTTCGGATGGTGTTTCAGGCCGTCCCGACCAATTGGAGGGCCCAGCTTCACCAGCAGGTGGCGCAGTGTAGGCAAAGTCAATCACTTTGATGGCATTACAGCGGTTCGTATCATCCACCGCATCCGGCTCGCAAACTCCATCCACGTTTTGCGAGAACACCGTGTATCCAGGAAAGGCAGACGTACCCGTTGCGGCGTTCGAGTCCAGTCGAATAGGCTGCTTGCCTTTATTCTTGCGCTTCTTGCGAGACGAGAGATGAAGGAGTCGTGAGAAGTGCGTCTCGTGGTCCCGAGCCGTGCGCCAGTGGAGAAAGGTCATTGTAAACATATCAGACAGTAAGTACCTTGACGGCTGTACGCCAGGCCTGGATCGGTTGCCTTGGTGAGGACAGCCTAGAGCCAGAGAGTGATCAATGATAGCGAGCGTGAAGGGAATGGCCGCATGGAGTTGCGATGGCCAGACATGTAGCATTCCATCCCCGGCGGGATGTAAGGTCGATTGCATCACGATGGTGGCTTGGTGGATAAGTCGTAACCAGACTCGCGGGAGCTTTGGTGGGTTGCGTGTTTTCAAACACCATCTCCGCCAAACCTTATGTGGCTCCCACCAACATATAGCTGGATGCTGCAGTCTTCGCAACCGCGAGCATGATGGTATACAAACCGTCAAGACGACTTGCCGCATGGACGCCTCATCGGTGACAGTCTCGTCGAAGCGGTAGCGTTACACACCGACAGGGGTGGCGGCTGGGCACGATTTGGGGTGTCGCTGTACCTCCATACCAGGCGTTCACTCAACCTCACTCTCCTCCATCGTCCTAACACCATCGACACCGTCCAGCCCTTCTGCCAACGTCCTCACAAACACCTCTCCAACCTCCTCCACACTCGGCACAGCTTCCATGCCCTGCCTCTTCAGATCCGTCGTGCCCTTGCCCTCCAGCCCACAAGCCACGATCCTGCCAAACCACCCCAGGTCCATGTTCACATTTAGACCAACGCCGTGACTCGTGACGTTCCGTCGCAAATGCACGCCCAGCGCACTAATCTTCTCCTGCTCGCTGGCCCACACACCCGGGTTCTCCGTCCGTATGGCCTTCACGCCGTAGTGCCCACAGGTCGAGATGACAGTGCCCTCGAGCAGGTGCACCCAGCCGCGGGGCGTGATGCCCTGCCGGCGTAGGTCAAGGATGGGGTATGCGACCAGCTGGCCGGGTCCGTGGAAGGTGGTTTGGCCGCCGCGGAGGGCTTCGTGGAAGTCTGCTTGACCCCATTGGGTGGGCAGTGTAAGGTATTCGCGTTGCTCCGCTGTGACGCTACCGACCTCGCGACGCCCACAGGTGTAGACGGGATGGAACTGGGCGGTGATGACGGTTGGCTCGGGTTGTGGCGAGTGTGGGTGGGCTTTGTGGGCGAGGAGGGCGGAGACGAGTTTGTCCTGCAGTTGTGCCGCGTGGGTGTAGCGTGTGAGGCTGGGGAGATGGATGTGGCGGAGGAGCATTATTGGTAGGAGGGAGGAATGGTAGAGTGGAGGAAGCGCTTGATCACATGCAAGAAGTGTGCATGAAACGCACAGGCATTGCGGGAGATCGACAGGTACGGACCCGCAATCCGCGTGACGAGCTCGATTTCTTGCTATTGCGTGCATCAAATCCTTACCTTCCCGTGAATCCAGTCTATGAAGTACTCAGGTACAGAATGGACGGCAGTATGGCGAACATCGCGCCGAAGCGGCAGCAAAAGCATCGCATCTCGAAACCAAAGCACCAGAAACTTGCTCGCCTGCCACCAAGTACGCCAATCCACTCCCCGTATAGGGCGTCTTTCTTATACTAACGCCTGGCCAGACGCAACAGTCTCCAAGCGACCACTCTTCCATCCTGCGATCCCCTCTCCATACGCTGGAGCGAGTCAACAAAAAGTCGTCTATGTCACGGCCCGCACACCTTTCCTCTCCGCCGTTAAGAGGGTTGAAAAGCTGCTCAACCTCTCCGACAAGCGACTAGTGCAGTCTGCAACTACCCTGGCGAAGCGCAAGAACGGCAAGCGGAGGCGCAATGCCGCGCGCGAGGACGAGATCCTGGATATAGCTACCGAGGTGGAGAGACAGAAGGGCAAGCGGCGGAAGACTGGCCCGGGCGCAGTAGGTGTCGATGCAGACGATGGAGAGGATGCTGCGGGCGAGGAGGTTACTTTGAAAGGGACGGGCAAGGCGATTGCGAGGGTGATGGAGCTGGCGCTTTGGTTCCAACAGAGGGAGGAGTATACGGTTCGCCTGCGCACGGGGAGTGTGGGAGCTATCGACGACATTAGTGTCGATGAGACTGCAGAGGTGGAGACTGAAGACAAGACTTTGACTGGCAATGGAGCTGAGCAAGAGGACAGTGCCGCACCAAAGCGAACCATAGACGCAATCGGAGGCGCAGATGCAGCGGTCGAGGACAACGATATCGGAGGCGGAGGTGGAGGCACAATTTCAAAACAGCGTCTTGAGCCGGGTGATGTCGCCACCGAGAAGGGGCAAATTGAGTCCACCGCTGGCGTGGCGGAGAAGGACGATGTGCCTATTCCGGAGACGAGAATACGGTACACCAGCGTGTTGGAAGTGGCCGTGAGTCTGCGGTGATGGCACGCTTGGCTGCTTGCTGTCTTTGATTGATTTGAGATACCCCAATGCGCGGTGTAGTGGCTCTGGCAGTGCATATGGACAACGGTTACTAAGGCTACGTACGGTCTGTAGCTCTGTGTCTGCTCGCAGAGCCTATATCTTTGCCCTCCTGAGACACCAAAGGTGAGGACTGACTAAACGCCCGGCAAGTGTCCCGTTGCTATGACTCTCGTGCACCCCACCCATCACAAGCTCGCCTAAGCCCACTAACGGTGTATTTCGGCTCGGTCTTTGCCATTGGTATAGCCCCACCTGGCCCGTGCTGTGCCTGAGGCGCGGGGTGTCCGCCGTACTTCTAGGCTGGCATTGACTTTGACTTTGACTTTGTCTTGAAACATCATAAGCACGATCAACATCCACGCCTCCACGAACAACCACCTCGCACACAACACCGTAAGAAGCTCAAGCAGCAAGGTCTGAGACCAGGCGGTACAAGAGGTCCGCAAAGCAGGAGCAGGTGTAGGAAGATGCAGCGGGTCGAGCCGCGGGCAGTGGACCAGTCGCAGTCACAGCAGCACACACAAGACCCGGCCGCGGGCTCGAAGCAATGGGGCATGCCCACCGGCTTTGCCTCGACCGGCAGCAATCCGCACACCCAAAGCTTTGAGGAGATCTACGGCGTGCCCGAGAACTTCCTGGAGATAGAGGTATGGCGGCGCCGCCCACACATCGCATCAACTAGTAGATCTCGGCCCACACAGGCAACCTTGCGAGCCCCATGACGCAGCTCGTATGGTAGGGAGAAAGTTGCAGCGCAAGCTAACCGCGCTGCACAACAAGGTAACCGACCCGCAAACCCACCAGCCGACCGCCAGCCCCAGCTCGCGCTACACCACCTACCTCATCCGCCTCAGCACCAACATCCCGGCCTTCAAGCTGCGCCGCTCCGAAGTCCGCCGCCGCTACTCCGACTTCGAGGTCTTCCGCGACCTGCTCGAGCGCGAGTCCGCGCGCGTCAGCATCCCACCGCTGCCCGGCAAAGTCTACCTGAACCGCTTCGACGACGCCGTCATCGAGGAGCGGCGGAGAGGGCTGGAGCGCTTCCTCAAGATCGTCGTTGGGCATCCGCTCTTGCAGACGGGGAGTAGGGTGCTCGGCGGGTTTGTGCAGGATCCGAATTGGGATCGGAATGCTTGGTAGGCGTCTTTCTACCCACCACCCTGTTTGCGGAGAGAGAGCGGTTCGTTGATTTGTGGCTGTCTTTTAGGTTGACGTATGAATGAGTGAGATGCTCTTGCTGCTTGCAGATGCGAGCTGATAGCGTTCTTGTACGTATGGCATGGTGTTCACGTATTCGATGAAGGTCCTGGGCGACCGTCATCTTCAAACACAGCTGCCCACTCAGACCCAACAACGATTCCAATCAAAGAAGTTTGCACGTGCTTGGCCCAATGGCAGCTGCCTTTATGGAGTCACGAGATATTGACGTTGGAAGACGGTCGTTGAACTTCGTGATTACCCACTACATACAGGAAGCCGCCAAAACACCACCTATGCTCATCTATGAACCCAGATCTAGTTCCACTCCGGACTGACCTTCTTGACATACTTCATGAACTTGAAAAAGCCGACCGCGTACTCCACATTACCCTGCGGATCCTTGACCCTCTCCGGCCACGCAATGCCTGCTCCATACACGCCAGGCAGCTTCGCCAAATCGCCGATGGAACCGCAATCGGACTCACGCACGTAGTTGAAAGACCCCTTCTCGTGGTCGTAGTATGGCGTGATCTTCTTCCCAGAGCTCGTCTTCATCCCCGGGACTGGGTCACGCGTGTACCCAATGGCTTGGACGACGAAGTCAGAGCCCGGCAGATGCTGCTCAAAGACGTCCTGTTCGGCGCCCTTCTCATACGAGATGGCGTCGATGTACTTGCTCACAGGGCTCTGCTCGAAAACCTCTGGCTCGAGATTCTCCTTGGCCCAGACGGCGACCTCGCCCTTTAGGCCGGTGTTGTCGCGCAGGATCCAGCCATCCATGTACTCGGCGTACCGGAGGTCGTGCCGTGTGAGCCATCGGATCTTGAGATCCGGCTTGCTGGCTGAGGCCAGGTTGTAGAGGTTTCTCAGGACCAGGATGGCGGAGTGTGATGCACCGACGACGGATATAGTGGTCGGACCCAGCGACAACAGTTTCTGAGACATTAGAGTGGGCGACAAGGCGTCGTCCAGGTCGAGCGATGGCAGACCGGACACATGACCCGGAAGTGCCGCATCAGTCGGCGATGAGCCGGTGCAGAGGATGAAGCGCTTGGTTTGGACGCTTGAGATGTCGGTTTCCGATTGGTTTTGGTTGTCTAGGCGGACAGTCCACTTCGACGTACCTTCATCGAGGATCGCCTCTCCTACTTTGCCTTGCTGTGTGATGATGCCCGGAGTCCGCTTCAGACCCTCGGTGAGCATAACGATCATATCCGCCGCATAGCTGAGCTCGCAACCTTTGGTTTGGTCCAGCTCGCGCAGATTCTGAAGCTTGTCCGGCTTGCCGCTGACAGCCACTCCATCACTCGCGCTCGGCTCATCCCAGCGAGACCTCGATGGTGTCCCGGAGACGATCTTCCGGAACGGCGCCACGGCCGTTGCGAAGTCGATGAACAAGGCGGCTTTGGTGTTCGACGGCACCTCCCGGTATTTGCGGTTCACGCGGCCTCCGTTGAACGCATCGTCAACCCAGAGGATAGGCTCAACCTTCCTCTCCAGCAGATTGCCGACGCACGTGATCCCCGCAGGTCCAGCTCCGACGACGACAGCAGCATACTCCGAATACGTGCCGTATGGACCAGATCCGCCACCCGACATCATGCTGGCCTTGCGAACCTCGGTAGGTTTTCTTGCAGAGAGAGACATGACAGAATTGTGCGTTGGTTTGCAGATCAAGGAGGAGGCAGGAGCAGAGGATCGATGCAGAGCTCCAGGAGCTCTCGCGGTGGTGGACGCTCTTGTAGATAAAGCTGCTGCTTGTTGCCAGCAACAGCTGGGAGACCGCCACGCGTAGACCCCACCCCTCCACACATTGAGACGGCGGGCGCCATGGCCAGCTGCTGCGGGCGAGGTGATAGCGTGTTTCGCAGCATGAACAGGAAAGTGCTGCATCTATGTGAACCAACAGGCGTCCGAGATGCGTTGTTTTCGCACAGCTTCTGAGCTTGCGCGGTGCAATGTGCTGATAGTGAACTTTGGAGGGTGACAAGGGTCTATGGCGCCGGGATAGTTTCGGCCGCTTTGCCTGATCGGGATCCACGTTGCCCCACTTCGAAGTTAGGCTGCCCTGCTCGGGGAACTCCGTTGCTCCAGGCTCCAGATCTGACGCTGACAGCTCCAGCTGCTTTCTATCCATAATCAGATGCGCGGTAGCCGACGTGAGGCCACGTCGGCTACCGCGCATCTCTGGACCTGCATGCGAGATATCATGCCTCTGCAGTTGCCACTACCCAAAGCTTACGCTGCACCCAGTCGGGGGATCAGGGTTCAGAACATCAGATGGCTGAAGGAGTGCGTGTGCGTGACGAAGCTCCGGACTGGGTCCATGACGGCGAGTCAGCCGAAGAAGGAGAACTCGAGGGTGGCCTGCAGTTCCATGCAGACGCGAGGCAGGCCGGCCGCTGAGACCAGACCCAGCACTTGGCGATGGTACGTGGTGGTGTTGCGTGTCGCAACCATCAGGACCCAGGTGAAACGAGGAGTAGATGAGTTCAAGAAATCTGGCTCTGACAGACTCCGTGCGGGCGGGCACCTTATATATGCTCGGTGCCTGCCCGCTCAATAGCTCCAATGGCGCGATGGCGTGACTGGATAAGCATTATCGATATTGGAAGGAACGCAAGCACGACATTCTGCGACCTGCTGCAAGCCTACAAGACTGCTTGCTACAGAGATTTGGCTCAATGATCACGCTGGTTCCTTGCTGCCGAACGACAAGATGGAGCTCGTCCGCATGCCTTTCTATGTCGCCTGTCCAAGTGCAGCAGCGAACTAGAACCACCGCCGGCTCTCCAACTTGCTACGGCGCCTCTCGGGCTCAAGCTCCTCACGTGGACATTTGAAGCCTAAGCAGACGTCGCTCCCCATGGCACCCTTACCAATCGTGAGGTCGACGTCGAATATGCCTCCCCAGTCACCGATACAAAAGCTCGCTCGGACATTGATGCCGCCTTTCCTGCTCTTGGCCTGCTCGCTCAGGAAAGGACCAATGAAGCTCGTGATACGCCATGCCAAAGCGTCCGGGGCATACTTGGTTCGAAGTTCCTTCTCCCAGCCCTCGGGCTCCTCGTCCGTGATGCGGACAAGCGCGGTAGAGGCTGCCGAGCGCGTATTCAGCCAGTAGGAGATAATGTCGGCGTCTCGTGCTGAGTCTTCGAAGCTCGTGGACAAATGTAAGCTCATGATGAGTGATCGCAAGTTGTGGAAGTACTTGAGCGCAGATAGCACAGGCGTTGTTACAGCCGTTGGCGCAAGCAGTACCGGCGAGCCCTTGTACCCGCAAAACTTAAGCTCTGTGACACTAGCGGCGTGGAAGGATGCTATGGTATGAATCATAGGGGGGCTCGGCGGCCAGCCGTACTCTGCTTCGTATTTGAAGTCGGACCCGGGTGGTTGTAGCGGACCACAGCCGTACCGCCAGATGGCCTCCTTGTCCTCTCCTTCCAGCGCCTCAAGTTCATCGTGGCTCAGAGTCTCGGCAAGGTCGTGACCATCGGAACCCCAAGTGTTACCCAGAGGACAGCTGATGCCGATGATGACAACTTTTTGCAGCGGACAGGCGTGCAGAGCGCGAATGATCTCACGTCGCTCATCCCGGGGAATGCCTCCTTCAATTTTTATGCTCTCCACCTTTGACATCCTCGATGCAAAGTACTCGATGAACTTTCGCCGCCGGTCTCTGCTGCCCGGATCTGGAGAATCAACGCTCTCGGTCTGCGGATCACAGACACCCGTGTAAAGCGTATCAACTCTTAGGTCCACGAGTGTCCGAGCGAGGTTGTCGACAACGGCATCGACCCGACTCGCGATGTCCGCCGCCAGACGTCTTTCGGAGAAGAAATGGTCCATCGGCCATGCCAAGCACTGCAGGTTCGAATGGGCCTCCATGAAGTCCAAGCACACGGTGTCGAGCCTAGCGCGCTGCTCTGCCACCAAGTCGAAGTCACCGACTAGCCCAGAGGACCGATTTCGGAACTGGACACGACTGTGATCAAGCAGGTATAGCCCATGTGGTAGTTGCGCTTCGGGCACGACAGCATTGCGAAGCTGGAAAGCCCGCAAATGTGGGAAACGCAGGTCGAAGAGACGGAGAAACATGTCTACCCAAGCCCTTTCAGATTGCCTATCTCGCGACATCTCTAGTACGAATGGTACAGTGAGAACCCAGTCTATTGTCAGAGACGTGAGGGTTTGACTGGCGCTGCTGAGTAAACGCATTGCCATGTGTGAGGATGGCAGCTGCTCGCCTTGGAATTGCCACAGTGCATTGCTGCTATGGTCAGTAGAGCCCGTTGTGATATGGAAGGGTTGACTTGCACTGGTTCACCATATTGCTTGATATTCATAGGATCAATGAAAGATCCACGATGGGCAAGCTCTGAGCGCTGGCGGTGTGAGGGCACGTGGCGTTCGGAGAGGACAAGCTGCTCTGACAGGCTCATCCATTGTGAGAGCTGCGCATAGATCCGGTCGTCGAACCGATTAGCTAATCCATGAAGGTGTTCGAGCGGCGAGATGGCGCTATGGACCGCTCCCTCTGCCACGAGGGCTGGTTCTGATTCCTCTGCGACCCACGTGCTATGCATAAGACCAGCTGCCTCCTCTGTTTGCGTCTCGTTAACTGTCGTAGTATACACTCCGCCCGCGCCATCCTGCATGTCACATCGGGTCTCGCTGCGAGCGTAGATATATCGAGCTGCATCGCTACTCAAGTTGCCTGGCCAGTCTGCTGTGCCCGGCCGCAATGGTAATCGGCGGAAACGTACGCTCTCGATCCCATCGAAGTCAAGCTCGGGTGGGTGACCCTGTGGCCGACTTTGCAGAGAAAAGGAGCAACCGGCATCAATTCTGCAGTTCTCAAGCCACAGTCTGCGCACTGGCACAGCCTTCTCTCTATGCTTATTGAAGAAGCATCGTAACAAAACATCGTTCAGCGTAGGGTGGCCAAATATGAGCCTGAGCGTCATGACCTTCACCAGGTGGTGCACAGCCAATTCTGCGAGGCGAATAGTTCTCGGGTCCGTCGACAGCGTCTGCGAGCTGAAGGGGCACCGTGGGAGCTCGTTGAAGATTGCTGGTGGCGGGAGATGGCATCGATGAATCAGGCTCTGTACATGTGACGCGATCCATGGTCTCCTGGTTGCATGTCAGTAGTCCACTCCAATAGACCTGCTCGCGCGCTTGAATAGAGGTTGACAAGGCCCAAGAACAGAAGGCATGGCCGATGACTCCTAACTTAACGCCAATGAAGCATAACAAGCAGCTCACGAGCCTTCCGGACGCTCAAGTCTGCAAGCTACACTGGGAATACCCTACTGCAACTCTTCATGTGATACGCCTTCCTCATGTTCTGGTGCATTTGAGAGCTCCTCGGATGTCAGGGCGAGTGATGCGGGCCATGGCTTGCGTTCACCAGCCTTGCGAGAACATGCAGGGCTGTAACAGCCGTAGCGTGCAACCAAGCCACCGAGATGCCAACGGATGTATTGTGCTAAGGGAGCCCACAAACGTAAATTGATAGTAGATACGCAATGTCTCTGCACTTACGTGGCCAAAACAAGCAGTTTCTTGATCAACGGCGTATCATCATGCTCGTCAACGCTCTCCTCGTGTTGCGTTCGGCAATCGACAAGCTCGACCTCCCGCCACAACAGCGGCGTAGCGACTTCGTAGCACCATCGAGACACCAGGTTGAGTCTGCTGAGACTGCCGGAATCCAGGCGCTCCAGTATGTCTTGCAACAGCTCTTCCGGCAGTCGGTAGAGCAATGGGTTCCCGGATATCATGGCGGCCAACGAGTATCTTTACTTATGGCATAGTTGCCTTGTCATTTGCACACGTGCTTGACAAGTTGACGGCTGGGTGCTTCCAGTCCCTGCCGGCCTCGGGCGCGGAGATATAGGTCAGTGCGCAACTCTAAATTGCGGGGTATCTCTGGAGCTCCGGGGTGAAGATAGACGAACATCCGAGGAGGCAGCTGCTCCCTGTGGGTACCTGATGACAAGGCACCCCACCGCGGCAAGAGGTAGCGGACGCAGACTGCTGATTGACTGAGCTTGGGAGGATCACGAGCGCGAGCGCGACAGCTGCGACAGCTGCGACCATTCACTGGAAGCGACGCACCGGGCCAAGCTGTGTGAAGCGTTGTGCGTGTGCTACCAATACACAAACATCCATTCCACACCCAGCTCGAGCATCGCTAAGCCCGGAGGCCTGCTAGACCTGACATACTCGCCATCGCCATGATTCCTCGGCGTGTAGCAGCTCGCCTGAGCAACAGCACCAGCACACCGGCTACGACCACGCTCGTACGCCCCTTTGCGAGCACAGCATGGCCGCAGAAGAGCCCGGCACTGTCCGACATCAGACCGGACAACGCCCAGGACTTCGGCACCAAACAGCAGGACTTCCGCACGAACCTCGTGGAGCTCCAGCGCAAGAAGAAGGAACAAGAACGTCAGTCAGCTCAGTCACAGTCTGCGTCTCAAGCCGCTAAGTCCTCTTCTTCCTCCATTACTGACTACCTCGATGCCGAGGGCATGGGCTCACTTTCACTTTCCGCAGGCGAAGCACAGCGCAAACAGGAGCAGAACCCGGGCAGGAAGAAGGGCCCGCTCAGCAGCCTGATCTATGGCACTGAAGAGGGACGCGAGATGGATCGGGACATTGAGAGGAGCTTCTCGCAGGTGCTTGCTAGAGGAAAGTACGTGCACAGCATAGTCTTCCACGAGGTGAAGCCGAACAAGGTGGACGAATACGTGGAGTTGGTCGGCAGCTGGTACCCGCGCATGGCGAACATGCCGGAGAATAAGGTTCATCTTGTAGGCAGTTGGAGGACGGAGGTTGGCGACTGCGATACGTTTGGTATGCTATACCTCTTCCGACGCAGTGGTTGCGAATGTTGAAGCTAATAGTATCAACTTGCAGTTCACATCTGGGAGTACCAGCGCTACACCGGCTACCACGCTTCCCTCAACAGCATTCAGAACCACCCAGAGTTCGCCGAGTTCGACAAGAAGCTGAAGAAGCTGATCAAGAGCAAGAAAACCTCACTCATGCAAGAGTTCCGCTTCTGGCCGACCAGCCCGCCACGAAAGCTTGGAGGTATCTTCGAGTTGCGATCATATACCCTGCACCCAGGCAACCTGCTCGAGTGGGAGACGCACTGGCAGAAAGGTCTGGCTGCGAGAAGAGAGGTCATGGAGGGTACGTCTACTGTGCATGACTTACCACTTATTGCACCCCTGCTAACACTGGCTAGGTGTCGGCGCATGGTTCGTACAGATCGGCGACCTCAATGTCGTGCACCATCTCTGGCAGTTCGCGGACCTCGAGGAGCGCAGGGCGAACAGAGAGCAAAGCTGGAGCGTGCCGGGCTGGGGTGAGACGGTACATCGTACGGTGCCACTCATCCAGACGATGAAGAGCAAAATCATGATGCCGATGCCGTGGAGTCCGATCGGGTAGCCAAGTGACTGTTGGGTGCTGTCACGTTGTGTATTTTGTTATCCTGTGCACTGTGGCATAAGGCGCTTGGGCGTTCGAGGCGAGCATGGTGGCCGGTATAGCGTGCCAGAGAAGCGTGAGCTTGAGGATCGATAACCTGTATCACAGAAGAGCATCACCAAATGAAAACCGTCCTTATGTGTGTCGTGGAACATACCTACTTCCTCGTTTGACGGTCTCGTGGTTCGGTTTTCACGTGAAGATGTGACGTCACCGGCCAAGCGCGTTGCGCGTGTGCGCTGGAAAAGTTGGTAAACAGGCAGCTCTTTCGCCGCACCTCGAGATCTGCGACGATATCCGTAACAAACTACTTGTCGCTGCCACTCCTGAACGACAAACTACGTTGAGCGGATACAGCGAAGAACCGAGGTCGACCGTCTTTATCGCCCGAGTCTGCATACAGAATGGTGTACATTCGGCAACAGCAGCTCGAGAAGCTGAAGGAGTACAAGTACTCCGCCGTGGACCACAGTCTGGTATCGCGATACATACTCAAGCCATACTGGTGGAGCAAAGTCATTGAGCTATTCCCGCTGTCGATGGCGCCAAATGCAATCACGCTCTCCGGTTTCGGCTTTGTGGTCGCCAACTTGCTCACCATGCTGTATTACTCGCCGGGCATGGACCAGGACTGTCCGCCGTGGGTGTATGCCTCTTGGGCCATCGGACTGTTCCTGTATCAGACGTTCGATGCCATTGACGGGACTCAGGCGCGTCGGACCAGACAGAGTGGGCCGCTCGGGGAGCTGTTCGACCATGGCGTGGATGCGCTGAATACGAGTCTGGAAGTGCTGCTCTTCTCCGCCGCAATGAACTTTGGGCAGGGATGGAGGACGATGCTGGTATTGTTTGCGTCGCTGCTCACCTTCTACGTCCAGACCTGGGACGAGTACCACACCAAAACGCTCACGCTCGGCCTTGTGTCTGGGCCGGTCGAGGGTATCCTGACGCTGTGCGTTGTGTACGCCATCACTGCAGTCAAGGGCGGTGGCAGCTACTGGCGGCAGCCTATGCTGCAAACGCTGGGACTGCCTCATTACAGCTTCTTGCCTGAGATGGTGTATCAGATGGACTTCGGAGACTTCTACATGGCGTATGGCTCGCTGGTGCTGATCTTCAACCTTTTCGAAAGGTGCGTGTGGCTTACATTTACGTCCAAGAAAGACGACAACCGCTGATGAGACGACTAGTGCGAACAATGTCATGGCCGCACGCCGAAAGCGTGGTGAGTCTGCAGGCCAAGCGCTCATCGGCTTGGGCCCCTTCTTCGGACGTTGGATCGTTATCGCCGCGTATTTGGCTCTCCAGCCCAACATCCTCCGCAACCATCTGGTTCCCTTCGTCTTCTACGTCGGCCTCCTCAACGCCTACAGTGTGGGCCAGATGATCACAGCTCACCTCACCAAGTCCGAGTTCCCGTATGAGAACGTGATAACGCTACCGCTGATCTACGGCGTCATCGACGCAATGGGACCTGTTCTGCAAGAGAAGCTGGGTTTCGGCTGGCCCAGTGCGCTGGGCGACGGAGTCTACCAGGTCGCCTTCATGTTCACTTGTCTGGGCTTCGCAGTCGGTGTATACGGCAGCTTTGTGGTGGATGTCATTGTCACCATATGCGACTACCTGGATATCTGGTGCTTGACGATCAAGCATCCGTATACGGCTGAGACGGAAGAAACCGAGCAGAAGAAGATCAAGTAGGACTGCACCTCAAGTCAGGCTCTTGAACGGCGATTGACATGGTCGCCATGGCGGGGCGATTGAGCGACCTATTTTGTCAGATGAGATGATGCACCTAAAGCCGCCACTACGAAGCGTCGGTATTCAGCGCAGGAGGCAGGAGGCAGGAGCGGTCACGTGCACGTTCTCCACTCCAGCTTGGGTGGCCTGTAGCAGCTCTGAAAGCGGGGTGGGCTCACCCCGCGCAGCAGTATCATCGCTGGCCTCGGACTGAACAGCCTCCTCCAAACGAACATCTCAGGATTCATTCAGCCGTAATCGTACTCGACCGGCTTATAAGGTTGTTGACAGACCGGCTTCGGCTAGCGCGCGTTTTGACGTTTCGACTCTAGAATTACAGACTACTAAGACATCCATCTTGAAGCGCTGCACAAGACGAGTTTGATTGTATACGTATCTTCGTAATTAGGAGTAGAACAGAGTTATCAGACTGTTTGATAAGATTCTGTAAAGATCGGGGCCCAAAAGCCGCGCTAGCCACGAAGACGCTCTGTCCAGAGTCCACGAAGTCAATGGTACGAAGTCGGTTGAATAGATACGTCGTATCATAGAGTCCACATTACTAACGCAAGCGCAATGGCAAGTTTTGCATTTCGTACATATCACTCTAGCCATCCTTTCGTATCCGAACGACTTCACTCATCGAATAGGACTGACGCTGTATAAGCTGGACACTTTGATATTGACAGTCTTGTCCATCAAAGACATCATCTTCTCACAAAGAGCGCCTCAGACCGCACTTGAGAGGCGACCAGCCGCACCGCTCATCATGACTAGCAAAATGCAAGAACCTCTGACCCTTGCCACTGTGCATGCCGACGTGCTGACGATAATGGCAGTGCGAGTGAGGGCGGCAACGGAGCGAGTGGCGCAAACGGCAGTACCACCAGCGTGTCCCGCTTTGATCCTCACTTCACCGACAGTGTCATCAACGCCACAGGTCCAAAAGCTAGTCCACGCCTGCGGAAGGTCATGGCGAGCTTGACGAGGCATTTGCACGACTTCTGCCGGGAGAATGAGATTACGATCGATGAATACATGGCCGGTATTGACTTGGTGAGCCAGCTGTTTCCATGCTGTGTAGTGTGAAAGGTAGTCTGACGCTCCAAATAGATCAACGCCGCCGGCAAGATGTCCGACGAGATGCGGAACGAAGGACAGCTGCTTACCGATATCATTGGCTTGGAGTCTTTGGTCGATGAGATCACGTTCAAGCTCGCCGACGACGCTGCGGACGCGCCTACCGCCACTGCCATACTCGGCCCGTTCTGGCGCAAAGATGCTCCCATGCGGAAGATGGGCGAGACTGTGGTGTTCGGCATAGAAGGCGGCGACCACACACTCATGCACGGCAAGGTCCTTGATTTCGACACGGGCAAGCCAGTTGAGAACGCCGAACTGGACATATGGCACACGGCACCGAACGGGCTGTATGAACAGCAAGACCCGGACCAAGTGGACATGAACCTCCGCGGCAGGTTCACGACCGGACCAGACGGGACGTACAGCTTCTACTGCTTGCGGCCAACCTCGTACCCTATCCCAATGGACGGCCCTGCGGGCAAACTACTGTCCATGCTTGATAGACACCCCATGCGTCCAGCGCACATACACTTCATCATCTCCGCACCTGGCTATAAGCCGCTGGTTACTCAAATTTTCGACAGGCGAGACGAGCATATCAAGAACGACTCGGTGTTTGCGGTGAAGGATAGTCTCATCGTGGACTTTGTCCCGAAGGATGATGATCCGAAAGCACAGTTCGATCTGGAATATGACTTCAAATTGGCCAGCTATGAGGCAGCGAAGAAGGGGCATTTAGAGGGCGCTACGGAGGTCGCGCCGTGATCCTGATCATGGACACGTCAACCCGATTCTCACGCAGAATTGTCACGAGCGGGACTACGCCACTCATTTGTTCACCTCAGAGGGGGTGCTGCTTGTACAGGCTTTGCAACCGGAAAGATGTGTCTGATTCACAAGGTATTTCACAAAGGGAAGGCTCTCATACATGCAGCCACACTTGGACTGCTTGCTCCCGCCCGTCTCGCAGGAGTTGGAGACTGCGCCATCTTTCACGCCAAATTCAGTGAGGTCTTGTGGTTTCCATGACTGCCTAGCCTTTGTACTGCATGTCTCATTGTCACTGTTAGCCATATAGGCGCCGTCGCCCGCAAGAGTTCTTCAGCTGCATCCTCAGGATATCGCATGCCATCAATGATGGATATTATTGTCGCCCTCTACTTGCTTGGAGGCATCCGCCTTCTCGCGGAAAGACCCCTGACAAAGCACATTCTCTTCTATCTGCTCGCATGGGTCTTGCTGGCGCGCCATCTGCTCGCTTCCGCCATCCACCACTTCCTCTTGTCGCTTCAAACACTTCTGTGGGCTACGACTATGGCAACGCAAGCACGAATCACGCTGAAATGCCATCTGCTCGCTTCCGCCTTCCACCATGGTGCCTTGTCGCTCCGAACACTTCTGTGGGCTACGACTATGGTAACACATGCACAAATCACGCTGACATGTCGTGTGCTCGCTTCCACCTTCCACCACGGTGCCTTGTCACTCCAGACACTTGTGAGCGCTATGACAAAGGCAACACAAACACAAGCCACGCTGGCATGTCGTCTGCTCGCTTCCGCCTTCCACCGGGGTCTCTTGTCACTTCGGACACTTCCAAACGCTACGCTGACGTGGAGGACCCTTTGGGTGGCCATGCTCTGCATCGCATTGCTCATCACTCTGGCGTACGTGGTGGCGAGATACAACACCGGCGCTGTAGTGCGACCGGCGAGCTCCAATATCGGCACCCCGATACGTTCGGCAGATCTTCAAGAATGCGTTGAGATCATCAAGACGCAGCATCTGAGCAGCCATGGCCTCATCAACGTCCTGAAAATGGCAGAGTCAAGAGCTCGACCGAACCAGCGGCTCGTGGTCGCATTCGGCGTCAACAATTGCTTCACCACCTCCGACCACGATAGGTGCCAGAAATTCCGCAACCAAGTTGTGCCAAAGTTGAAAGTTGACTTCGGAAAGTGGAAGCTCACCGCTGCGTCGGTCAAGGGAGTCGTCCAGAACGAGCTCAGGCGGTCGGACCAGGTGTTCAACCTTTCCGCGGTCGTACGGATGGTCACTTTGAAGTCCGTGTTGCATCCGCTCCTCGAGTTCGACACCGCCAGAGTCGACGTCGACGATAGCATCCGCTGTATCGCCGAAGAGATCAACAAGCAATGTGTCAGGTCTAAGGACTACGACAAGTCCGCTCCCGATCAGCCCGACTGGGCCTTCCCGAATCAGATCGAGTTGCGCGACGCACTCAGCGCAGTCTTTCCGGTACCATGGACGAAGGCCTTCCGAAATCGTATGCTCCAGGCAATCAGCACAGTCATCCCGCAACTGAAAGCGGGAGAAGGTCTCGAGAACCCGCTTAATCTCATCCTTCCTGGGTACGAGACAGTCTGGCGCGTAGTCCTCCGCTGTTTTGTCGAACTCACTGCTCGATCGCACCCCAATGCCACGGTGTGGTCCAACAGTCTGCAAGCATTCTCCAACAATCCAACACGGGACCAATTGGAGGGTAAGACTGTTGCAGGAGCAGCTGTCTCAGCTTCGAACATCGCAAGGGAAGCGCTGAGGCTCTATCCGCCAACCAGACGGATCCATCGTGAGTATCAGAAAGAAGACGGCAGCACCATCGTGGTCGCAGCGGACATCGAAGCCATGCAGCGGGACCCTGCCGCCTGGGGCGAAGATGCGTTAACATTCAGGCCAGAACGATGGCAGAACATCTCATACAAGGAGGGCGAAGCGCCGAACTTCTTGCCTTTCGGTGGGAAGCCTTTCTCCTGCCCAGCTAGACAACGCCATGGCAGTGGTGAGGCGCCTTTTGGTGTATCCATGATAGCCTTGTTGGTGGGAGCGCTGGTGGCAGAGACCTCAGGGAAGTGGGAGGTGGTTGGCTCACTGCCAAAGGTGGGCGTGCCACTCGACACCGATAGGGATGCGCATGACGATCTGGTCCTGAGACGGTTGCCTGTGCTTGATGGGACTGGAGTCTCACCGAGCGCGAAGCCGGTCACTTCGATCTGAGTGGGGCTACGCGCAGTACGGGACGCAGTGTGAATGGCGTACAAAGGCAGCTCAAACACTTCGCAACGGCGAGCTTCCAGTGAACACGTGAGATGCCTTCAGGGTCTTCAATGAAAACGTAATATTTCGTCAGGCGGAAGCCTCTCCCATCAGCATTCTCTCAACTGAGCCACATCTCTTCCGAACAGCAGTCACCTCCGCGCACACTTCGATAACAGTCTCTGCCTCGCTCAGCGCAACCGCTGCCGTTCATCTCGGTCGCGAGACATGATTACAGTCCTTCTCGCGTTCTTTGCGATCCTCAGCGCAGCAGCGAAAAACCACCAGCTACCGTCCACAACGGGTACGTTCTCGGTTGCTGCCTTCAGCATCAGCTTCCGGTGGCTGCTTCTTTGCTGCATCTTACAGCAGCTAGCGCAAGAGACAGACTCGTCTTCCAACATGTCAGCGAACAACGAGCAGTCAAGGTTGGAGGCGTGTACGAGACACGCAGCCGCATGCTTGCTACAGCTGTGCTGCATGGTGGCGGTCGGCATCACTGGGGTTGTGATGACTTTGCAGCTCTCCACCGTCTTTCGCTCCGGTTTGGGTGATGCTACGGGTATACGGGAGGACTGAAGGAGCTTCGTTGAAGGTCTGGAGGCTCTGAGAGCTGGAGCAAGTTGTGGCAAACTGATCAGGCAGCAGCCTGCTCGCTATCTTGGGCGAGGCCGCCAGAACCAGCCGATACCGGCAAGAGAACTAGCAAGCATGCAAAATACCGTAAACCAGATGATCGAAGCGTACCTCCCAAGCCCGTACCTGGTCACGTCGATGCCCTCACTACCCCGGCTTAGCAGCCGATTACTGACAGGTCCTTCCAGTATATTCGATACGCCTCTCTCAAAGCTGTATAAACCGTAGAGCAACATCGCAACACTGTCATCGTCAGGATGACTGTCTGCTTGCTGGTCCGTGAGGAACGTGCACATCCGAGTGTAGAGCACGCTGTAGCTGGCACTGAAGAAGCCCCAGATGAGTGCAAAGGGTACCAGGTAAGCCATGTTTTTCGCTGGACCCCAGAGTATCAGTGCGCCCAACCCCGGTACCAGCGCAGAGAATGCGGTGGGGACATAGATATTGACCCTGTCAGAAATCCAGCCCTGCCACAACTGCCCAAGCACTTGTGACAGGGAGACAAGCGCCAGAAGCCCAGAGCCGGACGTTGAAGAGAGACCCAGACCTTCTGCGTACGACGGAATGAACACGTTGGGGATGAAGAACCCAAGCCCTTGCACAAAGATAGCTGCAGCGAACAGGTAGAAATGCGGATTCCTCGCAAATCGCTTCACGACCTGCACAATACCTACGCTCCGCTTCTCATGCTCACCCACAATCTGCTGTGGCAAACTGCGTGGCCGGATGAGGAGTAGTCCTGGCCCGGAGACCACGACGGTCGCCACGACGTAGACCCTGAGCGCAATCCGGAAGCCGAAGCGTTCGAGCATCCACCCGACAGCCATCGGTATGATGAGCCCAGAAACTCCGCTAGCTCCGAAGAGGATGCCGTAAGCCAGCCCTCTCCTCTCCACGAACCACTCGTTGAGCACGAAGAGGAAAGGTGTGTAGCAGACTACCCAGCCGACCCCGTACACGAAGCCCTGAGAGAGTACGAGCTGCCATGCCTGGCTCGCAAAAGAAGCGCCGAGCAGAGCGAGCAAGCACAGCAGCCATCCGGCAACGCACATCTTCTTCCGATGCTGAGGCCATCTCATCGCAATTGGGTTGGTAAATGGCATGCCAAGGTAGCTCATCCCAGTCGCCAGCGTGCCGATGGTGGGGATGCTGCCGCTCTCCTTGAACAGCTCGTTGTCGGAATAGTGCCGTTGAAAGACACCAAAGGCGAGCGGGAAGCCCCAGATCATAGCCTCAACAAGCCAGCACCCCAGTAGGCAGGTCCAGGCCCCACGTCCACCATCGATGGGCGGCAGGTCGGTCCATGAGGCATCGGAAACATCGTCGTCTGCCGATATCAGGTTGTCAAGATCGGACGAGTTGGCTGAGTCGACAGATTGCCGGACACGCAAGGCTCGCAAGGGCACGTCTTCAGCGGTGCCATCACCATCTTGGGAAGCTCGTGACATGTCATGTCATGCTGGCTGAAGAGACAGCATTGTCTCTAATCACAGTCGAGGCACCTGTGCGAAGAACCATTGAAGTCTAAACTGTCCGCGCCGATAGCCCGCCGATAGGCGTGATGTGCACGGTCACGTGGGTATATGACCGACGCCGACAAAGGCCTCAATATACCAAGGCTTGCCATGTATGTACACAAAGGAAACAGGCAGCGCCTTCAGCGCCGTCGCTACGTAAGATTCCAACATCACCATGCAAGGACAGTGACCACCCAAACGCCGCGCCTCATGCCTGGACGTCATCTAGATGTCGTGCGTACATCACCGCAATCCATACACATCCGGCTCATGCTCCCCGTTTCGGCCGTTCGACTTTCCTCTATCCTTGTCCCCGTCGTAGCATCCTGTGCAACCAGCCCACATGGCCACCTGATAGTGCCTGGCCCGCCATCGCTCGCCTTGGCTTGCCCGATAAACCTTCAGCCTCTCGCATAATGTTGCTCAGGGGCCATACAGGCCGCCATTCGTAATGACTGCATGGCAGCACGGAAGCGGCATGCACATGGAGCCGCAGCGAGCGACAAGCTTGCAGTATTGGTGATACACTCACTCTCCAAAATGGTTATATCTCATCTCGCCCGTCTCTGTCAGGCCTAGCGTTCGACTTTGGGCCACCCGTTGACCCATGTCATGACCAAGACACCAAGTAGTACCACTGCTGCCGCGCTCCCATAAGGCTGGCCGTAATACGCAAGCGCAGTCTGGTCATTCCCAGCGTGTTGCGGTCGCAGCACCTCTTGCGTCAGCAGCTGGGTCATGATCTTCGCCTGCTCGAGCGTGATGGGCTGGCCTTCTTCGACACCTGCCCGTTTGAGCATGGTGGCGCTTGTAGGACTCGACGGCTGCGGCGCCACTGCATGTCCATTGGCCTCTGACGTATTGCCGTCATGCTGAGGTGAGTTCTTCGATGGCGACTTGGCAGACTTCGATGCCGAGCGGGCACTGTTTTGTTGAGCGTTCTCTTCCCGCTTCTGCTCCACCATCTCGGCAAGGCTTTGTTGCGCCTCATCACGCTCAAACTCAGCAGTCTCCGCGCGCCTGCGATACGCCTCCATCTGCTGTTTCATCTCATCCATAGAAGCCCGCAACCTGTCGAGTTGACCCTGCAAGTCTGGCGGCGAAGTAGGGGAGATGGCACCATCCGGTGCATCACCATCGCGCTCGCTGTCCTTAGCAGGCGAGTCACGTCTCTGCAGCTGTTGTGCCCGCTCTTCGGCGCTTTCTCTCGCCGTTCGCTCCTGTGCCAGCTCGGTCTCCAAGCTCTTCATGCGCTCGCTCTGACTGCTCAGCTCACCCTTTGCGAGCTTCAGCTCTTCGCATAGCCGCAGGATGTCACCCGAGTGATCCGCTCGTGTGGGAGAGCTACTGTTTGAGCCCGGCAATGCGGTATCGTCTCTGCGGAGTAGAGGCCGAATGATCGGGTCCGCGAGTGCTCGTGCAACGTCCGGCTTCTCGGGTAGCGGCGCTTGTGGAGGTGGTGCTGGCGGTTCTGAGAAGGGCGACCTAAGGTCGAGCTTCGATTTCGTAGGCGATGGGCGCGACTTCTCCGAGCTGACTTTCGAGTCTTTTATTGGCAACTCAACCTTGCCGCCTAGCATGTTTTCAATCATCTGCCGCGCGCGAGCAAGGTCCTGTGACTGCTGCATAGCCAGACGCATCTCGTTCTGCAATGGTAAGCACAGGTCTTTGATCGGATCCTTTATGTATATATCACTTACGTTCAGCTTCTTCACGAGATGTTCGGTCGTGATCGGATTGAGCCAAGCCCGCATGTGCTGCGGTTGGTTGAGCACGCCCGGATTCATTGCACCTTGAGGTAAGTTTGGTACGCCTACCGGGCCACGTGCGTTCAGAGAGCCCTGGCTACCCGTCCTCTTGAGCTGATGCGGTGCAGCCAACAGTCCGCCGCTGACGCTCGGATCAAGCTCTCCAAAGTTCAGGGGGTCGCTGCCTTGACTGTAGATGCCGGCATGTTCGACCTTCGCAGCGACTTTGTGATGCACAACAGTCTTCTGATCCTCGGACACGATGTCGATGCCGAGCTCCAGAACGTCTTGCTCCCTCAATTCGCGCGGCTCACTCTCCTTATTCTCTTGACTCAGGCGCATGCCGTTCACAAAAGTGCCATTGCTAGACTTGACGTCCCTGATGAAGATGCGCCCTTGTCCGTCCGCGTACACCTCGGCATGCTGCCTCGAGAGGACCTTCGAATCGAAATAGCCATTAATGGGTGTAGGTATGGTTTTCTGATTGGTCTGTCTGCCAATACGGATGTTGTCCGGGCCGTACGGCACAGTGATTGTCTTGCGGTCGAACGTGCCATTCATGGGCAGCAGATGCAGTATTGCGGGCGGCGCCGGGTGCTGCACCTGGTTGCGTGCCACGCCATTGGCCTGCCCGTTGCCGTTCGCCATCTGCTGAGATGGCAGAAGCGGCGCATGCAGTGCGGAGATTGCGGAAGACGCAGTCGGACCCGAAGTCGCAGAGCTGATAGCTTGCGGTCGCGCAGTTGATATGCCGGTCGCAGGCTCGGCCTTTCCTGGTGGCCACAAGCCCCGTGTCGGCTTCTTCCTCGCCGCCCAGCTCCCCGGGTCCGCTGACGCCGCACCTGCACCGTTGCCGTTCGTCTGTGGAGCGGGTGCCAAGATGGTGGAAGCGGAAGAGTTCGAGGACGCGATTGACGAAGCGGAGTTTTGGCGTTGTAGGGTTTTGCGAGGCCCGTTGGTGGTGAACATTTTGTTTACGTCGTCCGAGTTCATGGCGCCAAAGCCGTTGCCATTACTCCATCCCAAGCGCGTACTCGGTTGGAAAGAGAGAGGCGCTGCTGCGACTGCCGTCATTGGAGAGAGATGCGGCGGCAGCGGCAATGCTTGACCAAGTATGGCTTCTTTGCTTCCCCTCCCGCCCAGCTTGGCTTTCCCCGTTCCGTACTTATACAATGATACGCAATGCCAGCTCTTTCCGGGCGCATCAAAAGGCCGGCCAAGTCACCAGCGACCAATGCCCGCGCTGCCGAACGCGTCACGGTCGAGGTCGAGGTGGTCGTGTGCCCGGCCGGGGGTTGTAGTAGCCGCGGCGGCAGGAACGGAAGTTGGCAGGCGATATCGCGGCAGCCTCGTGTGTTTCGCAACAAGGTATCAATGCTCCAGGGCGGTCGAGTAGAGGTGCGGTCCCGAAGGTGGTGTGTCCCTCGGTCCGCGGTCGCTTTGTCGCTCTCCTCAGCCGTCACTGGAAAGGAGACGCCTCGGCGGCCAGCGGCTGCTTCCCAATCTCGGCGGCAAGGCTCAAGCACCTCCCACGCTGCGTTAGATCATTGACTCGCCGCCACGTTCCTGACATGTGAGTGCTGCCGGTCCGCGTGCTCGTGGTCGTCGGTGGGAAGCGGGCGGTCCAATGTTTCCAGGGCATCGGCACCATTCTCGGCCTTCCGCCAAGGCGATCTCTCCACACGAGCGGCGAGCGAGCGGCCGGTGCTGGTTCGCACGTGCCGACCTAGCTAGCAGCTCCAAGCCTCCAAGTCCAACTTGAACGATTGCTACCGTAGTCGGTGGAAGGAACAGATCACATACGCGAGGTCTCCCAAGCAAACATCGACGTTCACCATCATGCCTCCAGTCCCCGCCGGCGCCGGCGGCATGAGCGGGCCTTCAACTGTTGACAAGGGTACCGCGACCCACGCTATGACCGCCGACCGCAGAGACCGTGGCTAACAGCTCGCAGCGAAGATGGGCGCCATGATGGGCGGATGTACGTACTATAACACTCTGCAAGAAATGCAGACTGACGAAGAGTAGCTGTCGGAATGATCATCGGCTTCATATTCGGCGCAACGAACATCATACGGTACGGGCCAGGCCCAAACGGCATGCTCAGGACACTGGGTCAATACATGCTGGGCTCAGCTGCAACCTTTGGGTACATCACCTTCGGCCTTGTGAGCAAGTTGGCTGGAAACACTGCTGACACCCCCAAGCTTCTTCATGTCGATAGGAACAACGATCCGAACAGAAAGCTCGCCCATTGTCACAGAGGCCTTCAGGCGAGCACAAGCACGGAGCGGCAGGCCGTTGATCATGCCGTTGGACAGGATGAGGAGGAAGCATGAGGTCAGCGCATGAGTGGATACGGTCGCGGTACGGAGGCGAGATGTACAAAAGATGTACCAAAGACTTCACGATTAGCGGGTGCATGGGGCTGGCGTCAAGATGCTCATGCGCGGAAAGGAAATGGCATAGTGGCAGAGCGCTCGCATTCATGATCGCTGCTTTTGCACTTGGTCCTAGATGGGAACTGGAGGTGAGAGGAATGGTGCCTCTCGTGGTGACCTCTTCTTGCCTGAAGCCCCAGCCGGCCTGTATGCTAAGTACTCTGCTTCACTTTATGACATCGTATCACAAGCTTATGCTCTCGCCTCAAACGGTAGTCACGTTGCCGGTTAGCGTGTCGCCGATGAGGGTCTTAGCGCGACGCAAAAGCCTAAATCTCTGTCTGTGCGACGATGAAGCTCCCATCCTCCTCTTCATTACACCGTTTCCTACAGGTCTTCGCGTCGTATGCTTGAATCGGCCTCCGTAACACACAATGAGCGCCGGTGTAGACAAGAACGGCCACTCTTCGTCGGATAGCTTCGTGTCGGCCCCTGAAGCTAACCAGGCAGCAACAAGGACCGCAAGGATGGAGGCAGCGCCAGGTCAGATGAGTGCTGCCGTGAACTCTCTCGTGGAAGACTTCCAGGAGCAGCTGAACGAACTCAAAGAAGGTCAAACAGCGCTGCTCAAGGCGGTCGACGTTGTCAAGGGTGAGCAGCACACCATGCAAGTAGCCATCGGTGCCGTGGAGGAGAAGGTCAATGAAGCGCAGCTCAGACAAGAGGCTGCGATGAACGCGACTGGAGCAACCGACGAGGCTGTGGATGACTGGCGCACGGAGAGGAGACAATTACAATGCGCTGTGGACGCGATACTGGAACAGCACAAGTATGTTTCATCCCAAGCTCCGCCTGACGCAACGTGCTAACTGCTAAACAGCTCACTGTCCGCCAAGATACACGACCTCTCGAGACCCCAGAGCGCCGCAGCTGCACACGCCCCAGTCGTTGCACCAGAGATCGACACAATCACCGTCAAGCCACTCGAGTCTGCCCAGAGACCTCGCCGTCCGAAGCCGGTCGCGCAGATCTCCCGGCGCCGGCAGGATTCTGCGGGCGAAAACGACTCGCATGCGTTCCAATCCGCCATCGAGATGGCCAATGCGAACCTCGGTGTCCCGCAGCATGGTACGAGTGTCAACCTGCACACTGCTGATGAGCTGAGCTGACAGAGTGATAGGACCAATGCCTTCTGCGTTCGAACGTGCGGAGCCACTTGATTACAGTGCGATTGTCACTGGTGGGCTAGAATCGTCGCTCATGCTCCCACCCCGGCCACGGTACGAGCGTGAAGCGTCTGTTGCCTCGACCGTCACCCTATGTGGTGACCAGCACGCAACGCGCCCAGTCATGCCCATGAGGCCACCACCGCGAGCGGCAAGTTTTGATCTTCTGGTTGCGCCTCTCTCCAGGAGCAAACGCAAGCTCGCGGGTGGCAGTCGCGAAGGTTCTACCGTGTCTCTCGCAGAGGGCGGCAGGAAGAAGAAACGCGCGACGGCGCCCAATACACCGGGCGATGGTGTGCAGCTTGGAGATCGCCTGTTGACAAGTACGGAAACCGAGACAACGCACCTTGCCGATGTTGACCAGGTGGACGGCTCAGCCAATGGCGACGAGATTGAAGTGGCCACAACACAGGCTGCGGAAACACACACTCCGTATGATGACGATGAGATCGTTGTGGCCACCCGCAGACCAGCTTCCAAAACCGTTCAGCAAAGCAACACGACGGATGCGGCGCAGTCACCCAGTGCCGCATCTACAGATCACGCGGCGCTTGTAGACGAGTTACTCGACTTCGTCGACGCATCAGAAGAATCGATGATGCAGGGGCCGCCACCGCCACCGAAGACAGCTAAGGCTGTGGGACTCGCCGAGCTGTTCAAGCAGTTCGGAGTCCGCAGCGACGGCAAGGATAAGGCTGCGGCGGTACCGACGGAGGGCACGAGTGACACGATCGCGTTTGGTGCGCCGCGCCGCTCTGCTCGGGCACCGCAGCCAGTGAAAAGGCTCCCGACAGAATGATCTCGAGTTGGTAGCACGGGTGATGAGGTGTGAGCGGTCGTTCTGTAAATGTGTTGAGGCAAGCTGCTACGAGATCAGGCCCGGGCAGATCGGGACAGGACAAGACGTGTGCGGTCTCGATGCGCAAGCAGGGGTGCTCAACGGCTTGCCCCATTGTTAGTTGTGTGAGGGCTAGAAGTCACGGGGTAGCGCTTCGCTACAATGATAAACGTTTCTCCTTCCCGGCTGTCGCCCTTCGTCTAACTGAAAAATTGAATGTAGACGTGAAAGGCACTGCGTGGCTGACTTACCGCGCACGGGCCAAGGGTTCGCCGTTCGCTGCAGCCAAGGGTTCGCTGCGGCCAAGATTTGGACTTCGATGCCTCTCCATCCACCAGCGTGAACCTGAACCTGACCCTTAACACAACGACGCGCTGTTAGGACGAAGCTGCGCTGTCGTTCACTCCCGGCATCGTGCTGATCGCAGCTCATCGCTTCTGCAAAGTGGCTGCTTCTGCTGAGTAATACCTTCCGGAGCAAGCTCCCGGACATTTTCCTGAGAGACATCGCTCCAGCACACCTCGATCGCCTACCGCCTACCTCCCGTCCACTGACTCTTGAGCAACGTCCGGGCAGTCTAGATGTGGGCAACCGGAAGCCAGCCAGCACCGCTTTCCCCTCACACTCCACCGACGGCAGCTTCGGTCTAGGTAGACCGTCGCCGTCTGCGCGGAGCGTAGCTCCTCCGCCGGCATGATGAACCACCACATGCCGGCAGCGGCAGGGCCTGGCCAGCACCTCGCATCGATGCATCCTCAGTCGCGCCGGCAGCAGGACTACCACACCTACCACCACCCGCCGCCGCAGTCGCCCATCCACCCGCACGCATACGCGAACTATCACCAGCAGCCGTTCTACCCGCACCCGGCACAGCATGCATACCCGCCGCAACGGTGGCAGCCGCCTTACCACCCGCAGCAATACATGCCTCCTCCACAGCCGCAGCAGCAGCAGTATCAACCGCGCTCGCCGATGGTGGTGACCTCGCAACCGCACGTGCAAGCTATGACGCCCGTCACACGACAAATGCCGCTGTCCCAAGCGCCGCCACAGATGCAGAGCGTGCATTCACCGAGGCCGACTTCCTGGATTCCGCGGCAACAGCCGTCACAGACACTGCAAGCTCCGCCTTCGCCCGCTCCAACACCTAAGCAAGAGCCAGATTCGGTGTCAGAGCAAGTACCGCAGCAAGAAGTAGACATGCAATCTTCTGCTCCGGCATCGCGGCGACAGTCCGTGGCGCAGGATCCACTGTCACTACAACCAGAGCACAAGACACCCTTCTGG
The DNA here is from genome assembly GCA_035135055.1 of Oleoguttula mirabilis. NCBI lineage: Eukaryota > Fungi > Ascomycota > Dothideomycetes > Mycosphaerellales > Teratosphaeriaceae > Oleoguttula > Oleoguttula mirabilis. Next base: position 259,480 of record JAVFHQ010000032.1, on the reverse strand, counting down.
CGACCGCTGCCCTGGTACTCGACAATCGAAGCCGAGGCGGCCTTCCCACCACGAGCAACGCCGCGTCGGCGGAGACGGCAAAACCTGCACATATCAGATGACGCGGTAGCCCTACCGGCAAGAGAAAGCACAGCCGAAGAGCCGCAAGTACAAGAGCAAGCTGCAGCTGAAGAGCCACCATCCGAGACATCCACAATCGCTGCGCCGTCTGAGCCGGAGACGCCTGCGACCTCACAGGCACCGTCTGAGAGCGATTATACGCAAGTCTCAACGCCAGCAACACCCGCGCAGGCAGCTGTATCTTCGCCAAAGGTCACGCCGACACAAACACACGCCAGGAGGGACACAAGGACCGCGATAGCAGTGCCAAACATTCCAAGCTTGCCCAAGCCGCGAGCATCTCCGTCTTCGGCAGAGAAGCAAGACGCGGCGCCAACCGCTACCGACGCTTCCACACCTACACCCAACGGCCAAGCCGCTGAGCCCGCTGCCGAGCAAACTCCTGCACAGGAACCTGCTGTCGAACAAACTCCAGCGACCGAGGAGCAAGCAACCCCAAAGACACCTTCGAAGCCGGCACCGCCAAAGTCATGGGCCGACTTGGTGCGAACGAAGGCTGCAAATGGCGCGGCAGCAGCAAAGACCAACGGCACGGTCATCACGAACGGCACGTCCCTGCCAAAGAGCGCATCGTTGGCAGAGGCGCTGAAGCAGTATAGCGTCCAGAGCGACGCCGCGTTGTCATTCCTCGAGCCTCGTGGGCTTGTAAATACTGGTAATATGTGCTATATGAATTCGGTGAGTCTTGACAGTACCGGGTGTTGTGATGAGCACAGGCTGACATCGTGCAGATTCTACAAGTTCTTGTGTTTTGCGCTCCATTCTACAACTTCCTGGAACAAGTGCGGCAACGCACTGTCCACTCCTTGAAGAGCGAGACTCCGTTGATTGATGCTACGATCATGTTCATGAGGGAGTTCAAAGTGTTGACTGGCGCGGACTCGGTGGATGGTCTACGCCGGTTGCTCAAGCCAGAGCAACTTGAACAATTTGGTGAGCCGGTCACGCCAGATTATGTATACGACGCGATACAGAAGCTGTCGCGCTTCCAAAACATGAGGGTAAGCCAACCGCACTACAGGATGACGGAAGCTTAAGCTAACATCTCCCAGCGCGGTCACCAGCAAGATGCTGAAGAGTTCCTTGGCTTCTTTCTCGAGGCTTTGCACGACGAGTGCGTCGGCGTCATGCAAGGTCAAGACGATGATGTCAAATCGTCTGGTACAGACGCACCGAACACTGAAGCCGAGGGCTGGCTTGAGGTCGGCAAGAAGCAGAAGGCGTCCGTCACGCGCACGGCAGGCCAGCAAGACGCGCCATCACCGATCACGAAGATATTTGGTGGGCATTTGCGATCGGAGCTGCGCGTACCGGGTCTCAAGGATTCGGTCACCCTCGAGCCGTACAAGCCACTGCAGCTTGACATTGGCGCGCCGCACGTCAACAACATCATCGATGCACTGAAAGGTATTACGCGCACTGAGACCCTGACGGGCGACTTTGGTGGCAAAAGCAACACTGCCAAGAAGCAGGTGTTCATTGACACACTGCCGTCTGTGCTCGTCCTGCACCTGAAGCGCTTCCAGTATGACAACACTACTGCTGGTACGCAGAAGATCTGGAAGAAGATCGGGTACCCGCTAGAGCTGGAGATTCCCAAGGAGGTCTTTCCGACTGCCAAGCGTGGTGCTCTGGCGGTCAAAGGTGGCTTGCCTAAGTACAAGCTCATTGGTGTCGTATACCATCACGGCAAGTCGGCCGCAGGTGGTCACTACACGGTCGACATTCTGCGTCAAGACGGCCGCGAGTGGATCCGCATGGACGACACCATCATCCGTCGCATCAGGCCCGAAGATGTCGCCGAAGGCGGCTCGGAAGAGGATCCCAAGTTGCTCGCGAAGGCCTTAGAGCAGCACAAGGCGGACCAAGAGCTGCAGAAGCAGCGCAACATGTACCAAGGGCTGGACGAAGCGGAGAAGGAGCCTGAGGAGGAGAAGCCGTGGTCGGAGGTGAACGGCAACCCGACTGCCAAGAAGCAGTGGAGCGCCGCACCCACGACGAACGGCACGGCTACGCCATCGACCACGACAGGCAAGCGCACGCCGACTACGAGGAAAGAGGGTGTGAAGGACAATAAGGTCGCTTACATCCTTCTGTACGAGCGTATGCACGGTTGAGCGGTCACACCACACGGACCTTGTCGGATTGGGAAACGGCCTACATGGGCGAAAGGGGTGGTGGTGGCAAGGCAAAAGTACATCGCATCTGCCTTTCGAACTGTCTGCTTAGTGCACAAACACACGCTCCATGGCGAGGAGCGAGAGTGGTGCCCAAAAGTCTTGTGGCATTCTGTGCTGCACTAGCGACGGAGTGCTGGTTGGTGAGAGAGAGCGCTTTGGATGCGCGCGCAAGCACGGTTCGGACGCGAATGGTGCTGTGTAGATATTAATCGAATGACATGCATAGTTACAATTTACTCGGTGAGTCTCACCGGCTTGAGAATAGATGTCATGTACTCGGCACTTTGAAGACCGCGCAGCTCAGGGAGAACGTGATGGCGGCAAACTTGTATTGAGATCCTGGACCAAACCCGTTTGTTGCTTCGATCCACGAAGCGACCGAGTAGAGTGACACAGGGAAGGAACAAATAGAAGCTCCACTTTGGTTCTGGTAAGGGACAGCCGACAGTTACAGAGCGAGCATAAACATCACGTGGAAACCACGCATAGTATGGCAGGGAGATCGGACGTTATTACACATTGCATTACTTACAGCCATCAGCCATTGTATCGCTAGTCCCATCCACGAGCCAGTCTCAACGCCTCAACACCACACGATGCGTATCATCCCATCAACCCACTCCCCAGCAATTGGTTGACAGCCATAACCCTACGGCCAACCCCTCATAGCCACTGCGACACCTCTCTAAGAGCCATTGCCTGTCTCCTCCAGTCCGCAGATCCCGCCCCGAATCTCGCAGTCCCCACTTGGGGAGACACTGTCAGTGCGCTTCGTGGCGGTGGCTGGCCTGCGAAGGTGTTGCCGGCGTAGGTTGAGAGGGTAGTGGGCGGCGCACCATTCCACGTGTTGGGCGCGTAGGTGGCCAGAGTGGTAGGCGCCCACGGAATCGACGTGCTGCTGCTGGCGGGTATATCCTTACCATCGTCAGCGAGACCAGGCGCCAATGGGTAATAGCAGTCGACCAAGTCTGTGACGTTGCAAATGCGCACCAAACTGGGTACGTATGCTGCGTCACGTACCTCGATGGCAGGAACTGATGTGGCAGCTGCAAGCATTGAGTTGGCAGTCGCTGATGCGACCGCTGCAGCAGTAGGCGTTTCCTCGCCGATGCCGGCCGTGGTGATAGCATCAGAAGAGTCGAAGTCCTCGAGCGCGACCTTCTCGTTGCAGCTGCTGCCAGGCGTTCCGCAAAAGCCGATCGTAGCGGAGACAGCGTCGCTATGATGGGTGTAGATTGGCTTCGGCTTCTTTGACTTCGTAGTCGTGTCGTGCCTCCATGGAATCTCGCCGATGATTTGACGCTTGTCAAGGCCAGACGCCATGTCTTCAGCGGCTGTGATGGTCTCCGTCATGAAAGTAGTAGACAGCAGAATACCGCTCCAGATAGGTCCGCTGATGGTGACAGGAGCTGAAGCCGCAGCGATCGTGGCCGTCGAAATTACCGACCTGGATGTGAGGCTGGTTGGCGGTAAGTGTCCTGTGCTCACGGTCATCAGGGATGGTGGCGGAATGACGCCTGGCTCATGAAATGGCGGCACAGCTGCTGGACGAGCGTTGCCTGCATCGAAGATCGTGTCTACACGGGATGGATCATCGCGCTTGGCTGGCTCGAAGATGGCGACATCGATCTCGCTGCGACGCTCGGAGAGCTCAGCTAGGCCTGTTTGCTTGGGAAGCTTGACCGGTCTGCCGTTGGTGTCGAAGTAGGGAGGGCATTGCATGTACGAGGGCAGACCGCCTTTAGTCTTCTTGCAGTCGGCGTTGCACAGAGTGAAAGCCTGAGAAGCATCAGCTGGGTCTGCCGGCCGCACAGTGCTCACAGATTACGGTGACGCTCACATAGTATGGGATGATGCTCTCGCCACACATGCATTCCTGCTCAGCGTTGGTGTTTGAGCTGAAGCAGCCCTCCTTAGCCGTCTGCTCGCTCCAGCATTTAGATGAGCATTGGGAAGCCTCTGTACGCCGTCAGTTGGTGTCCGAGGAAGAAGTGAGGCACCAAACTCACTGGAGCGATCTGAGACATCGAATGCTGCGTCTCCGAGCGGCGCGATGAAGAGCAGCGCGAACAATACGACCTGCAATGCGATGAAGGCGCGGATCACTGACTTGGCCATCGCGGCGGTGGAAGCGCGTGCTGTTGGTCGCGATGTTAGTGAAAATGAGCGTGAGTGAAGCTGCCAAGGAGTGACAAGGCGATGAAAGATGCGGATTGTGAGCAGTCTCCAGGTGGAAGATGGTGAGAGAGGCGAGGGGAGATGGAAGGATCTGTAAACCGCACCGAACAGGCGGTGTACCGGATGACGTGGGCGCGAAATTACAATTCGCCACGTGCCCGTCCCTCGACAGACTCGTGAGGAAGGCGCGATCCGCCAACGAATCCTTGGTGACGGCGACATATCATTGGTATGCTTGCGAGAGATGCGATCAGGGGACAAGGTGGTACATGACGAACGATGCACGGGTGCGCTCGATCACGGCATCGATTGTCAGGCGAAAGGGCCCGGGTAGCAGCAGCTTCATGAACGTACAGGGTATCAGTAGTACAGTAACTCGACCTTGCCCTCGCCAGATCCATAACGCTCCTTAAGATCCTTCCGTGCCAGCAGCTGCACGAGAGGCATTTGGGTCTCCTTCATGTCGAGAATGCCTCGCTTCTTCTGGTCGATGTGCGACGCATCGATGACGATCCGCTCGAGACGAGTGGCCGACAGCGCACCTACAGCACTGTTAGCATACAGGCAAGAGAGAAAGTAGGACGTCAGTGGACCTACCATCGTCCAGCAAATCGATGATCCTCTGCGGCGTACCGACTCCGATGCCCATCCTCGTCGTCTTTGCCGTCTCGATGGCTTCCTTCAGCTTGATGTGCTTCGCAAAGAGCTTCGCCACAGCGCAGTCCTTCGTCTGAAACTTCCTCACCGCGCGCGCGAGATCTGCTGCACGTAGCCCAGCCCCGGCGACGATCAGAGTATGCGGGCTACCTTTTTCCATCGGCGCATTCAAAAGCTTATAGCCCTTCCTCGCCCGTCTTTCGCCTGCGAACTTCTCCAGAAATCCAGGCAGCTTGTCCGTCGTGCGCCCATCCGTCCAGCTGGTAGTGTCCAGTATCGCCTTCTCCGGCACATGGTTGTCCTCGACCTCCACCATGCTCATGTCGGGCTGGAACCGCTTCGTCCTCTGCGCGATGTGGTCGGCCATGAGCGTGCCGTCCATGTGCGCGATGGCATGGTTGACGCCCAATTCCAAGTCCAGCGCCTCATCGTTTACATCTTTCGGTTTCTTCGTCTTCTTGCGCTTCGCTGCCCGCTTGCTTTCCGGCTTCGAGTCGTCATCGCGCTTTCGCTTGGATGAGGCTTCTGTCTTGGCGCCATGCGACTCGGAATCCGAGACGCCTTCAAGGAGCGGTTCTCCAGCCTGCGCGTTTTCTAGATCCAGACTCATCGTAATTCCCGATTTCTTCAAGCATGCTCGGGGTCGAGGAACTGCGAAAGTTTGAAGGCAGCCAAAAGCGGAACCAAGCCGTGCGCTTCCAGAACGAGCCTTCACCATTTCTACGCAGTTTCGTCGATGATCTCCACCAACATAAACGGCAACGACAGAACCAGATGCTCACCGAGCAGTTCATCGCCTCCATAGGCGTTCCGGAGAAAGCGCCGGCAACGAACATTGCGAAAGATGCAGCCATCTTCATCCACGAACTGCAACCTTTAGCCGCACAGCGAACCGTCTTGAAGAAAAGCGCAACGCCTCCCAACTGCCTGGTCGTCAGCGAGAGCCATGTCTTCGCTGCCCAGCACGGCAAGGCTGTGGTCAACGTTTACGGCCGGCAGAAAGGCAACTTGGAAGCCGTGGTACCCTTTACGGAACACATCATCTGCCTGGCCTTGGCGTGCGACGACACGGTCCTTGTCCTAGGTACCGCAGAGGGCAGAATCTTTCTCTGGGAGACTTGCACCGGCCGCCAGATCACGACTGCACAAGCACATCTGAACGCGGTGACAGCTCTAGCTGTGGACCCAACCTCGAACTTCCTGCTGTCGGCCTCAGCTGACTCGACCGTGCATGTTTGGGCGTTGCCGTCTCTTTTGTCCTTCTCAAATACGGGGACAGAAGCACTCTCACAGCTGAGCACGTTCACGTCGCATCGGGAAGGGGTGACTGCATTGGCGGTAGGCCATAGCTCCAGCTCTTGCAACATCGCAGTAACAGCATCAAAAGACAACAGATGCTTGGTCTGGGACTACCATACCAACAGTGTGCTTCGCACGTACCTTCTGCCATCAATCCCACTATGCCTGACGCTGGATGCAGCTGACAGAGCGGTGTATGTGGGCTATGAGGACGGCAGCGTGCAGCAGCTAGACCTTCTCTCTCCGGGCAAGGCGGACTCGACGCAGTTACAATCCATCATAGACTCCGCAGATGGGACGGCGCCCAGACAACCCTCTACGGCTTTGAGATGGCAGCTGCCAAATCCGTCGACCGATGCAGCTTTGAGCATCAGCCTTTCCTTCGACAGCTGCACCTTGCTCTCAGGCCATCAATCCGGCGCCGTGCTTGCTTGGGACGTCGCTAGTGGCCGAGTACAGACCAATGTCCTCCCAAATCCTTTTCCTGGGCCGGTGACGAACCTTCTGTTCCTGCCGGTGACCGGTTTGGCTGAGGTGTCGAAGCGCAGATTGAATCTGCCCGCTATCGTCAAGCCAAAGTTTGGCGCGTTCGACAGCGCCAATGGATTTGTTCCTGGGAACTACGCGCTCAATGTTGAGCTTACGTCGAATCTGCACTCCACTGGGTCAGCTTTCCAACAGGCGCTAACAGCACCATCGTTCGGGCATGACCTCATCGATCAAGGGTTGAGCGAGCTGGCGTCGTGGGGCAAAACTCCAAATGTGGCTGCCGACAGTGATGTGGCCCAGGAATCCGAGGACTTTATGGCTCTCGATGACGAGTCAGAGAACCGGGGCCAGCCCAGTCTCGAGGAGCAGAACTCTGCCCTCAGGGCGCAGCTCGAGTCCCTCAGAAGACTGCAGACCGCTAGCTTTGACAAGATCGACAAAATTAGCGCGGAGAGGAAAGCACTTCTGTTACGTGAGCAGAAGCGGTTGGCGAAGCGTGGGACCGGGAAGGTCAACGGTGTGCGACATGAAAACGGATATGTTGAGAACGGCCCAGATGGTCCGGACGAGTCGAGCGACGAGGATTGAGGTATTGGGGTTGAAGACCATGTTGGCGGTATGCTTGGCAACTGAAGTCAAGCCAGGGCCACAAATCTTTGCTGCGCGACCTCCTACATTCCACGCCCCGCAACTACAGCCACGTATTTGTTTGGAGTTTCGTGAAATGGAATGGACATGACAGCCACTCACCTTGGTCGACTTCGACAATGCTATACCGGAGGACATTAGTACGATAGCAAAGACGCTCATTACTGACCATACAGCAACCGGAATACCTCCTGGAGAGACAACACGGACATGGCTGTTCTTCGTTCAATAGGCGCTATTGCGGCTCTTTTACTCTTGGTGGAAGCCCATCGCATGCCCTACAAGCATGAGGCGGTCGAAGTCAGGCGACGACAAGCAGGGCCCCCAATCATGGGCTCTCCAGCCGGTGTCAGCGCATCAGCAACTTCGCTTACTCCTGGAGTACTGGCCCTCATCACGCCGTCACCAGGCGCTTCGCCGGTCTCGGTCACCAAGCAGAGCCAGATAGTGACGACTTACGTCCCACAATTCACGCTTTGCGCGCTTCCACCGATCGAGTTCTTCTCAGTGTCTCCAGTGCCATCCGCGAGACCAACGACAGCACCCTACCAAAATTACTCCATCTCGATCCCGCCTGGCAATGGGACCTGCACGACCATCTACAGTCAAACGGAGACCATGGTTTGCGACACCACACTTACCGATCTTGTCACGACTTACCCGGTCACCAATTGCGCGCAGGAGATCACGTTTTCCAGCCAATACGGATACCAACTCGTTACGCCAACCGCTGTTTCCAACATTTCGAGCAACGCGACGTACCCGTCCCCAAACGGAACGTTTCCCAATGCCACAGGTATCATCGGCACAGCTATCATCACGCCAGCACCGACCATCGAAACGTTGACCACGTTCTATCTCGCGCCCTGGCAACAGCTCACGGCGGCAACGGCGCCCTCGGACGTTATCAAGAAAATCTGTCAAACTTTTGACAATGACACCGAGGAGTGCATCACCGAGTACCAAGTCTGGCACACAAGCCTCGTCACCAAGACTGCTACGTCGACGCTCAGCCTCAACATCTCCACGACCATCTTTGGGCCTTCGCAGATTATAGTGATGGAGACATACGTGGCGAACGTCACCGAGCTCGTGACGACATTTAGCATGAGCACTACACTAGAGACGGAGTACCAGACTGAGTACACAACGACGCATCACAGTCCCGCGTCGGTGTCGACGGCGCCGACGGTGTATGAGACTATGACCGTGCAGCAGGCATCTTCGACGTAAGCCGGTCTCTACAGTCGCATGTTGACATTGTGGGTGCTGACTGTTCGTAGCTCCGACTCAACCAGTACGACTACGATTCGAAGGACGTCCACCATCTTCGTCGGCACGACTACAGTGACTGCACCGACTGCAACTGGGAGTGCTGCTTCGGCGTGAGCTTGAGTCCCAATCGATCAGCCTGCGGCTAGGGTCTTCTCTGCACCAGCTGAAGAGTTTTGCAGTCCGAGTTCCGCGGTGGATGCTCTGATTCGTGTATGATAGTCACTAGGATAGCACTGGTCTGCTGGTCCTGGTATCAATCACTACGTTCAACACGACGCCTTTGCGCCTCGTTCACCACCTCCTCGCTGTGACACGACATGCGGCTGGGTATAAATCGCACATGTTCGCTCCTCTCCTGTGAATATTATGCTTCTGCTAAACGACTCAGCCTCGCGACAGCTGCCTCAACAGACCACCGTATCCTTTGCCCGGCGATTGCACATTACGTGTTGTCGTAGTCATCCTCAACACGACAATACCTCTCAGCAGCGCAGTCAATCCTCTCTCAAAGCAATCGACGAAGCACAATCAACCAACAGCAATGCAATCTCGCTGTATGTAGTGCCGTATACCAGGAGATGGTAGCTTGTACTGACGTGGCCACATCCGATAGTGGCACTTGAACCACGCCGCTTGCCATACTACTTGGCTGTCATTGTTAGGCTATCCACGGCCGTACTCTTCTTCTGCGCAACAGCCATGTGCACGCAGAAGGGATACGCAGCCGCTACGACCGGAGGCAGCTTGGGCGAGCAGATCCTCATTGCCATCATCGTCTGCTCTAGCGTACTAGGAGGGTCCACATTCTTTGCTCTGGCGTTGCTGCTCTGCAGCGGCGTTCTCGACGAGACCATGGCACCACGCGCTGTCCAAGCAGCAGCCGTCACCACCAGCTTCGCCAGCAGCCTCACGACCACGTCTACGACTGCGACCTCGACCTTTACGATGGATGATCCGTATGGAGCTATGGGTGTGTGCAATGGGAACTGCACCTGGTTGTGGGACCTCAACCACGACAAGGGAGCGTTCGGCAGTGGAGCCGGCGCTCACTTGCTTCGTGGCTTGGGGGCGACCATCAAGAGCATCTTGCCACTTTTGCTGCTATTGACTGTGATCTACTTGTTCATGCAAGCTGCCGTAGCTCAACATGCAACGATCATCACAGACGCTCCCTGTGGCAAGTCAGGAACTTCCGAGACAGGCAAGCAGGGCGTCCCGGACAACGAAGAGTAATAATATCGCTAAGAACGGCTGGCAGTCGGGCGATTCAATTTTGCGCGCACCATCTAGGTGAGGATACTGAGGACTCGATACGGGTAGGCCTGCTCAAGGTCCAAAGGCCCGTTGGTAATGTGAGGCAGTTCTGTATTCACAAACGTACCGGGCCTGCTAGGAGTAGCCAGCAGTGCTAGGCACCGGTCTGTACTAGGTAGCTGATCTCAGTATAACCGGGGCACTCAGTATCTTTCTCCTTTCAACTTGGCGATCTGCTCTCATTGTCGTGTCCCTTCGCCCACTCTTGTCGCTTGGGCTTTGAGTTTGAGTTGACTGTGACCGCCCTTAGGATTCGCTTGAGCATTCGTCAGAGCCGTGAAGTCGTCGGCCGCGATGGCGACGCTGCTAGCCTGCTAAGACGCCTTGTGTATGCTCCCTTTCTGTGAGGACTACTCATACCACAAAATGCGTTCGAAGCATCAAGGTATGAGCATGGAAGAAGCCTGAGCGCTGGCATGTCAAGCTCGCTTGACATGGTCAAGGTCAAAAGTCGTGTAGCGGGTATCACCACCACCTCCTCCTTCTCCGGTCGATCACTACTACAGAGTACAGACCCTATCTTGCCCAATTCTACATGTACCGGGCCCTTCTTTTGACAAGTGATCGTCGCCTTGGGGGTGGTGTCACAGCATACTCAAGCCATGTTGAGTACCGTCATGAGAGAGTAAGCCCGCATCGAGATCCGGAACGAAAGCAGGACTTCCTTGAATGATCGAACAACAGTACATTCTGTTACATGATGCAGCGTCCTCAGGGCTGCATCATGCCAATCTTCGACGTACCCTTTCCCACATCGTAACGCGGACTCTACGACATGACCTCCGTTTGGATTCGAGCTGCGGGAGGTATTCCGACAACGTACTGAATGGGCATTGGGGTCGCGTATCGAGGGTGACTTCACCGAAGGCGGAGGGCTAAAATTCAGAAATCACGGACAACATGTAATCACAGCGCAGCCGCCGCCGGCCGGCCCTCGCATTGAGGTCAGAAACTACCAAGCAGACGGTGCTATAAACTTAGGCATGACTGCTTACAGTGACAGCTGCCTTTCCTATACCTGGCTTTCTCCGCCACGGATTCTACGGTGAAGTATCATACTGTCAACTCAGCTGCGCGGAAGTACATCTTATTAATGTCACGAAACTACCCTTCACGTTAGCTCTGCAGTGACACTCAGCAAGAAAGGTTTTATTGGCTGCTCTGCTCCGTATTGAGGGATATGGAGGTGGGTGTGCCCGTCTTGATCAGTAATTCGTTGACATCGGGCGCTGTTAGCTGCAAGCGAATTACCAGTTCGCCATGCATCAACTCATAACCCGACACTCTACCAAACTTTGGGGTTCGAAGGCGGAAAGGCTTACAAACACATTCATGCCTTTGTCACTGACACCAGACATATAAAGCAAGTCACAACATTCGCCTGCTTCAACGATGGGCAGAATCCACGAGTCACTACATCGGCATACGACGTATGGGTGAGTTCTAACCAAACATGCTGTTTTTGCCGCTCGTCACCCTGCTATGCGGCTTTGCCGAAACCGCACATGGCTCCAGTCTTCTACCCAACGTCAATGCTGCTTTCGGAGACTCACCAGCCTCCTTCAACATCTCCGTGGATCGTGGCTTTATCAATGGTTTGCGGGAGCGTGTCCGACGGGCCAGACTGCCAGTTGAAGTCCAAAGCGTCTCTGCTGGCTCTGATGGTCCGACCATCGCCAACGTTACCAGCGTACAGCGATTCTGGGTGAAGGATTATGATTGGGAGACTACCGAGCAGTCCATCAACAGCAGGTGTGTTGCAAAAGAAGCATCTCACGGGGGAGCTGTTGCCAACTTGAGGGCAGCGACGAGACTGACGCACTAGCCAGGTTCAAGCAATTTACCACAACCGTGCAGATGCCGCCGCAGTCAAACTACTCGCAGGATGTCCCGCTACATTTCGTTCACCACAAGTCTTCTCGACCGGACGCCATCCCCCTGCTCTTCGTCCACGGCTGGCCAGGCTCCTTCTTGGAGGTCGAGAACATCATAGGCTTTCTCACAAACCCTCCCAACTCCTCACTACCGGCATTCCACGTCGTAGCACCTTCCATTCCCGGCTTCGGCTTCTCACCAGCGCCTCGTTACGCTGGGTTTGGTTCGGAAGAGGCGGGCCATGCCTTCAACGCCCTCATGCACCAGCTTCAATACGCCAAGTATGTCATGCAAAGCGGCGACTTTGGGGCGATCATTATGCGATATCAGGCTGTCTCATACCCACAAAATCTGGTATCAGTGCTGTCAAACTTCTGGCCTGTGCAGCCTAACGCTACGGACCTTGCACGTTATGCAGCGAATGAAACGACAACGGATGAGACCGAATATATTGCTCGCTTCAACACTTTCGTTGACGTTGAATCGGGCTATAGGATCATCCAAGAGACACAGCCACTCACCATCGGGTACGCATTGACAGACTCTCCCCTGGGTTTCGCAATGTGGATCTTCTCCCTCATGCGTGAGGCAGTGGATCCTCACATCACCATCTGGACGGCTCAAGATATCATCACGTGGTCTTTGATGTACACCATTCAAGGTCCATACGGCGGCGTGAGATTGTACGAAGAGATGCTGAGGGAGTGTGCCTTTCAGGGCTTGGGTGTTGGGAACCTTGGAGGCACCCCGGGGAGCTACTTCAAGCAGCCGGTAGCTATCAGCGAGTTTCCGTACGATATCTGGTACGGCCTGCCTCTGGACTGGGCACAAAGGGGTGGCAACGCGAAGGTGCGGTACATGCACGACAGAGGTGGGCATTTCGCGGCTTGGGAAGTTCCGCAGCTTCTGGCCGATGATATCTGGGGTTGGTTCGGGGACAGGGAGGTCTCCGGGACAAAGGTGTTCTACTGAGCGGAACAGCGCTAAGGGCCGCTCGCTATCACTTTTCGATAGCTGGGAGCCTGCTCGCACCCCCTCGCTCTGATCTTCGACAGCCTAATCCCTTATAAGCGTATGGAGGCTGCCCAAGGCGCAGAACCTCGCTCTCCGTAACACGCACGAGGCGCGCCCAAGGTAGAGGCGTCATACAACTTGAAGTGAACAAGTACGGTGTTGTTCTTTGGGAAGTAGCTTTGCGTAAGGTGGCTGGACCTGGACGCCCTATGGCGTGGCTCATGTCTTTGTGCGATCCCGTAGGTAGCCCCTGTACCGGTCTTTAACTGAGTTGGCACTACGTCCAGGCAAACGCCCAGCGATGTCGCCCCATGACATGCGTGCTTCTCCTTCCCTCCATTGAATCAGCTGCTGATCCTCGCTTTTGGAGTACAGCCTATATCTCGGTTGCACGGTGCCGTTATTGCGCCTGTAGGCGCGGTATGCGTCGCGTAACGAGTGCGGTGTTCGTCGCATGTGCTGCGTAATATCTCGCCACTTCACTCCCTTGCCCTCTCGCAAGCCGACAATTTCGTCAATCTCGGAACGCGTATATGCGCGATAACGCGCTCCTGCATCGGTCGAGTCTCTTGTCTTCAAAAGCGGTATCCCATCGGGTTTTCACAATCGCCGGCGACACTCCCAGCCGCAGCGCAATATCGCGCCAGGCCACGCCGGTCTCTTTCAAACGTACGATAACCTCGTCTATTACCGGCGTGAAAACGCGAGGCCCTCGGCTTAGCTGCGCTCGCACGTCACCCTTGAATAGGTACGTATAATACCGATTACGAGCAGACTCTTCAGTTCTACCGAGTTCACCGGCCATCGCATCCCATGATTGGTGCTCACCACGCCGCTGTAGGATAAGGTCGTCATCCGCCTTGGTGTATGCTTTTCCGTGGGACATAGACACGTTGCGAGCAAGACATGCCAGCGTGGAGGCGATGGTTTTCAGGGGCGAGGCTGTAGGTGCGGTGACCGCAAATCTGCTGCGTATGACTTGCCACATCTGATCCTTCGCATGACACAAGTTCAGAGCTTCCAGGTCACTCGGTGGAATGTCACAACCAATGGTCCAGATAGTGCTCTAAACCCCGAGTAACACAAGGTTGTGAAGGTAGGATCGCGCGCTGTCCTGCTATCTTCCAATAATGCGGGTGGCGCTTGGTTTTATGATCGGGGTGAGATCAGTCGGGAACTGAGAAGCTCACACGCAGCTCAGAGCGCACAGTCATGACAAGGCGGCCGTACGCCTTGAGTCGAAGCCATCGTGTTTGCGCATTGCGAAAGCATAAAAACAAGGACGAAAGGAGAGGCAAGGTAACGGAGAAAGCGGCCTCCTGCCAGCCGTCCCATGACTTTACACATTCACAGCGTTATCGGAGGATGCGACGACCGTCCTCCCTTTCTTGGGACGTAGTGATAGAGGTACAAGGAACGGCGACGATAGTATAGAGTTTTTGTTGAGCACAAAGGGTGTGTCCTTTTGCTACAAACGGAAGCATAAGTACTAATCCGCCGGTTCACAGTATCATCGATCGGTAGAGTAAGGCCTCCGTAGCCGAACTAGCAAAACGGCGAAGGCTGCTTGATGCTTGAGCTGTATGATGCTTGAGCGGCTTGATGCTTGAGTCGCGGCCTACTCAGAAGCCCACCAACTTATGCAAAGCATCAAGAGCGGAGCCTTGCTCCTCCGGCGCGATGACGACCTCCTCTCCTTCAACACCAACTTCCTCCGCGTCGACCTCTTCTCCGCTCTCCGTGACTTGTTGCGCTGCTAGGCCTGTGCTGGGCTGCTCAGCCGAACGAGGCGCCACAGGAGGTGCCACAGTCTTGCTGGGGGCGTCATGCACTGATGTACTGTGAGCTTCGCCACTCAGTCCAAACAGCATCCCATTCGTATGGGCCTCCGGCTCCTTGTCTGCACTCTGCTGCTCGTCTGATACCGTTGTGACACTCGCAGTGACCTGAGCGGCCGGAAACGATGACACGGGTCCAGCACCATGTGCCAAACTGTGAGTGTTGGCGTGTGTTACGACATCCTCCTTGTGATGGATATTGAGCACATCGCCCTCATGGACAATGCCTTCTGCGGTGCTGACGTCCTGCAGAGGCTCCAGCACGAAATCATCACCAAGGAGCTCCATGTTCGTCTTCTTCGACACTGTCTTGCGCGGTAATGTCGTCGACTGCATGACCGCCATCGCAGCGGTGGGAGAGCGCTTCGTGGCGATGTGGCCAAGCTCCTTGGCGAAGATCCACGGGTAGGACATGAACGGCATGTTGTCGAACTTGGTCTCCCTCACGAACTCAAGCTGCCCGCCAACCAGCCTGGTCTCGTTGTTCGCCGCCAAGGCTGCGGTCACCTGGCGTGCTGTCACCGCATACATGGCTGCGATAAACGGACCCATCTTTGCCCAGTCTCGCTCTCTCGCAGTGGTGCCGGCTTTCTCATAGCAGAGCTCCTGATGGCATTGCTTGAGCCCAGAAACTGTCTCAGCAAGCGTCTCTGCAAACTTATAGTCGCCAATGTCCGAGTCGTGCCGAAGCACAAAAGTCGTGTACACCTCGAACTCGGTCTTGATGCCGTGCTGTGCCATGACGCGGCGCACTGCTTCGTCGTACTGAAGCTTCACCCCAAGCGCACTATGGAGTAGCTCATCGCTCAGCTCGTAGGCGTCCAGGATCCTCTTCTCGAAAGGGAGATCCCACGCTGCATGGAAGTCTTTGCGCTGCACCATGTCGTACAGCTGGCCCAATACCTTCGTCGACTGGTATGTGTTTCTCTTCTCTGCCCAATGCGGGTACCTTCTAACGTGCAGTTGCTTCGGCATCGTTGCTGCCACACCGGTCTTTGCATAATCAACGGCCATTGAGTGCAGTTGTGCCAAATCAAGGCAGTTCTGGTTCTTCACACCTTCTTCCTTCGCATCCGCCCAATACCTGTGAGCCATGGCAATGCGACCGAGATTGTCGTTCTTCATGTGGTTGACGAAGAAAGAGGTTATGGCGTCAACCGTCACGGGACCGTCGCTGACAACTGGCGGCGGAGCCTCGTAGTCCATAGGAGCGTGGTTCCACTCCTCTGGTATAAGCTCGCTATCCCACATGACGAGGTAGTCGTCGCCGTCGAGGTCGCCGCCCGAACACATGTTGCCCAGGTCCCGGTCTCCAGTCTGCGGCAAGACAACACAATTTCTCAGGTGGTGCAGCTTCGGCGCATCGACTGCTCGCACAACGCGAATGTCACCAGGGTGCAGCGAAGGGTTGCGAGCAAGAACACAGACACCTTCAATGATCCGATACTTGCCCTTCCCTTCTGGAACAGGGATCTGCAGGAAGACCTCTGGAAGTGAAGCCGGGTCGCTTAGCTGCAGATGTGGTCCATGAGTGGTGTAGTAGTGACCCTTGAGTGTCGCAGTCTCGTCTACACAGCCTATGATGAATGCTCCATGTTCAACTGGAATCCGGGCCTTCTCTTTGAGGTACTTGACCATCCAGGAGTGCCACAATCTCAGACACGAAATCATGAATGGCTCAGATCCGGTCATAAAGCCGTCGTAGATCATGTCGGCGAGGACCAGAGTCGTTTGGCTGAAGTCGATATTCCTGTGTAACTGCTCGGTGGCCTTCCGCTCATCCGTCATGGCCGCGAGCAAGTCTGAGAGCGTCTCCCGCATCTTCTTGCGAAACGCCTCATCCTTGACACCCAATGCATTGAGAACAAGGATGATCTGCACGTTGAGATTCGCTGAAGAGAACTGTGACGTGCGACATATCTCCAGACCGTGGTATTTGGCACTGGAACAGAAGGTTAGTGCCACTCTCATGTTTCAGATAGGATTGCTGGTATACTCACGGAAACTTCTCCTGGCTTGGACGGATCTGCACAACTTGGCCTTTGATGGCAGGATCGACAGCTAGCACGCCTTTGCAGCCGCCCAGCCGGAACTGGAAGACGGAAGGGTAGTCGGTAGAGGAGTTTGGCAAGCCAAACTCGTCTGCGATCATTTGCGCCAGGAAAGGCGAGATCTTGCCGACACCGTCAGTGAAGCAGAAGCCGTTTCGCTCTATATCCGGGATAGGCTCGATCTTGACGCCGATGGACATCGCCCTTGTGGTAGAGAAGCACTGGCCGATCCGCGATGCGTATTTCGCCACCACTTGAATCTTGGTGAAGTTGCCCATCCATTGTCTGATCTTGTCTGCCGTCACTGTACCCACTGAGGAGAAGAAATATGCGCCGTGCTCTCGAAATTGCGCATTGCCAAAGGCAAGAAAGTCATAGTGGCGGCCACCGATTCTGATGCCGTTCTTCATGGTGCGGTATACGCGGGTGAGCACCTCGTCCATGGTGTTGCCGTCGCCAGTCATGATCCTGCCTTTGTACCGCTCATCGGTGAACTTGACTCTCAAGAACCGATCTCCATACTGTCGGAACTCACGGATGACCCGGTTCGAGGTCTCCATGACAGGCGTGGTGAAGTAGATTGTCGTCGGAGTGACCACGGCAGCCGGTACCATTGCGCAGTATCGCGGTATCTTCTTCTGGCGGACACTGACTTGGCCTTGCAACCGAAAGACGTCCATGGGATCATGAAAGCGTTTCTTGTCGTCCGCTGCCTTCTCGAGTAACTTCGCCGCTCTTGCTGCTTCAATTGTAGCGAGCTTTGAGAGGAAGTCCGGACGCATGTTGCACTCTCTGAAGACTCCATGGCTCAGACATACTTCGAGTTGGTAACGGACAGAGAACTCAAGCTGCAACAGAGGTGCACCCATCATGTGCAAGTCCGACAGTACAGATGCGCTCGAGCCGTCAACGATTAGCTGGGTTGGATCATCACTCCAAGCCCACAAGTCTTGCACTTTGCCGGACGTAAAGACTGCTTGGCTCATCGACGTCAGGGGTACGTTGTGATCGATGAGAGCCTTGCCGATGGACTGGAAGGTCGCACGGTCCGCTTCTGTGTCGCTGAACGCGAAACGATAGGTCAGCCACCGACCTACGTCCAAGATCACCGAGTCCTTCCGCAGCTGCGTAATTGTACTGCTGTCATGCGGACGCTCATCGATTCCCGTCTGGCGGAACCAGGTTTGCGACTCATTCCAGGCGAGCACCTTCTTGTCATGCGTGTCGTCGACTTCGGTCGTCTGTCGGAATAGCAGTGGTGGCATCTCCATGGTGAGGAGGAAAGCCATGCTACCATCTCGAGATGACAGCTCAGAGGCATGTCGTATCTGCGAGAAGTTCATACAGAGCTTGAACTTCCTAGTGACAACTCGATCGCCATGCGTTTCGACACCGAACAGAACCTCGAGCATGTTGCGCTCCATCTTCACGGCAGCTGTGAGAGGTGCTCCTGATATCGGTCTCGCGGTGAACATGATGAGCATATGCTCCTCTGTCTGCATCATGCCAGCATCGAGCTGAGTCATTGGAGACGGCACACAGGACAAGGATTTACGCTCGGGGCTTGCACAGTTCGTGCGGCCTGTCCTCCGTGGAGACCAGTCCGTAAATGTTTCGATCTGGTGGATGCCATGCTGGTCGGTGATGGTAAGGCCGCGATAGATCCAATGGGCGTTTTGTGGTGCCGGGCGGAAGATCACGTAGCCATTCACAAACCGCTCGCCTCGTGAGAGGTTGACCTCAATGCGGTCGAGATTGCCCAGATGACGGAGGAGGTTGTAGACCTGCAGTGTACCCCAGCCATCTGGCAGTCTCTTCAGCTGCACCTTTAGCTCGGCTGCGTTAGCCCATGGCAAAGGTCGATTCATCAGAGATGGCCGTGGTGGCACGTTTTGTTGAGGTGGCGTGAGGTCTGGTCGTAGATGAGCAGTCGTGACCGTCGGCCGTGGACATGGATGAGGTGGCGTGCCGTTCGGTCGTGGATGAGGTGGCGTGCCGTTCGGTTGTGGACTTGGAGGCGTGACGTGCGGTCGTAGATGAGGTGGCGTGGTGTTCGGTCGGAGATGAGGAGGTAGTGTTGGTCGCTTTGGCGTAGTTGGGCCGGCGGGTGAAATCTGGCGCTTCGGACTGAGGACCATCTTGCTGGAAGCAGCCGGGCTGGTGTTCGCGTTGTTGATCTCAGGCGCATGCAAGAGCTGTTCGAAGCTACTTAAGCGCATCGTGTCCTCATGTGGTGCGCAAGGGTTTGGCGAGGTGCGTAGTTTTGGAGAGCGTGGTGGTGAAACAAGCTTCAGTTGCGTTGGTGTGCGTTCAGATGCCATGTTCGAATGTACAAAGGCTGTCAGGTGGTGGTATTTAGCAGGTTAAGCTCTCGCACAAGTAACGAAGCGCATGCACGAGGGAAGGCGGCTCGTGCAGGGTAAGAAGTAGTCGCAAGATAGATGGAGAAGGTGGAGACATCTGCATTAGGCAGTCGCGACGTTTGCACGAACGCGGACCCACGTGCGTGCTTTCTCGTGCCGTCCAGTAAGGTAGGCAGCGCTCGAAACAGAACCGCTATGTCAAAGGATGACTTTGCGAATGCTACCTTGGTTATGGAGGAACGTGCAGGCTTACCGGCCATGACAGTGTCAGTATTGCTCCTCTTCGCCCTCATCAGTTTGCCACCAGCGTCCGTCAGGATACCCTCAAAGCTTGCCAATCTGGTCAATGTTCCGGTGGAAAGCCAGTTTGACAATCTTCTAAGTCGAGCAAAGTCCTTCTGAGCAGCGTCGTGGCGTGTGCATCTGCAGCAGCAAAGCTGCAGGTACCCTACGGAGCGTTTGCACCAAGCGTCATCTTCACTACTGCAACAAATAATCAAAAGCGGATTAGCGCTACGACCACTGGTTCGCAGCAGCGCAGGACAGGATAGTGCACAGAACACGCGAAATCAATGTCCACTTTCTATTCCTGGGTATCCTCCGCCAGCATGCCGCTGAGGTCAACATCCATCTTCCCACCAGGTGTATGGCCAAGCAGTTCATTATCATCGAAGGTAGAGTCATCGTACTCATCTTCGGCGTCCCTTGGCGCAACCTTGCTTGGTGTCCTCGGCGCAGCCTTCCTTGGTGATCTATTGACGCTCACACTGAGCAGCGGCTGACGCTTCGGGTTACTCCTACCACCCGCGCTCGCCCGTCCAGCTTTGGTACCCATGCTCAAGCGCGGCTTGGCTGGTGACGGTGCCTTGAACGACTTGCGCGGTCTTGCGCGCTTGGGTGTCGGTCCGTTTCTCGAGTGGCCAGAAGAGGCGTTGGATGCGAATGAAGCTCGTCCGTCGATGATCTCACTCTCCGTGCCGTCGACGGAAGCTGGCGTGGGCGGCGATGGACCAAGCTGGCTGTTTGGCTCCAGCTGTGTCCGGGCGGAGGAGGTCCTTGTGCGATGTGGCAAGCTCGCCTGTGTTTGGACTTGTCCAATGCCCATCGCAGCCATGAGATTGGAGCGCATCGCGTTAGCCTCCGCAATCTGTTGGTCCTTCTGCTTGCACTTTCGGTGCAGACGATCGATCTGCGTGGCATTAGCTTTAGAGTAGGGCGAGTCAGTATACCGCAAATACGTACCTGCTGTTCAGCGTCTCTCGCTTCTTCTTCGCACTTCGTAAGCTCAGCGGCGTGCTGCTCTGCCATCTTCTCTGACTCCCCTCGAAGCACTGCAAGTTGCCGCTCCAGATTGGCAGCCTCTTCGCCCTGCTGCGCCGCAAGGTGATCCATCAATTCGTTGTGTGATGCATTTGCGGCCTCCCTGATTTGCTTGTGATGCTCTTGTACCTGCTGTAGGTTCTGCTCGTGGGCTTTCCTATCTTTCGCGAGATCGTCCCTGGCCGTCTGCAGCTCTGCCTCCAGACTGGTAAAGTAAGCGGCAGACTCACGAGCAGTACTGTGCAAGTTGTCGAGTTCGGCAAGCTTCTCGTCCAATTCTCCGCTCAAGCGTGTTGTATCTGCTTGCAGACCGTCTTTCGTGGTCCGCAAGTCGTGTACTTCAGCGTACAGCTTGTCCCGCTCATCGCTCTTGTTGGCCAAGTGTTTGGTCGTAGCCGCCGCACGCTCTTCGAGGTCCTCCACCTCTTCTTCCTTCTGCGCAAGAGCTGTAGCGTGTTGTAAGTCCGCAGCATCTTTGGCACTCTGCAGCTCACCAAGTCTACGTTCCGCATCCTGGTTGCCTTCCCGCAGGGTACGTTCGAGCTCGCTCACTCGGCGCATAACACCATCTGATTCTTCCCGAGCGATATCAATGTCATGTAGAAACTGATCCCTCTCCGCCTCGACCGAGTCATAATGAAGCTTGCCGTCAATCGTCTGCGCTTCCAGCGTAGCGTATGCTTCGTTCAGCGAATCATACTGCTCTTGTAGTTCAATACGCCTTGCCTGCTCGTCGCGAAGAGGCTGCTCAACTCCTTCGCAGCGGGCTTCGAGGTCCTGACATGCTTGAGCGAATAGCCTGCTTAGCGTGCTCTGGTTCACTTGCGCTTCCGAGGCTAAGTGTGCTTCTAGTGCCTTCCGCCAGTTCGTCGGGAGGTCGTCCGGTGTGCCCTCGTGTTCGACGAAAGCAATGCATGACTGCGCCTGTCGATGCTTCAAGCGTGTATGCCGGCATCGTTGATCATGTCGGGCAGACGCCGTATGTAGTTCCAGCAACAGTGAAGCGGTATGTGGAGCCAGAGCATGCTCGGTGTGGTGTGAGTTGAGCGCGGAAGTAAGCAGAAGGCTGCTGAACTCAACGCACGCCTTCCGCCTTGCGTTCTGCCATGTAACATTGCAGAGGGTGGTACCGTTCACGGCCGGTCCTGCTCCCGACTTCGCGCGCTCTGTAAGTCCTTGCAGCTGCTGCAAGAAACTGTCCGTCGACAGCACGATCATAGCCGCCTCTGTGACCTCTTGGTGCTCGTCAGCCAGCACGACAAGTGTTCGTATAAGCTGCACCAGCACAGTCGCGCTTTCCATAATTTGAGATGGGTTGGCTTCGACCAGGTATGATAGAAGCTTGTGCAGGAGTGCTTCAGTGGTGTGAAGATCAAGCACGGCGGCCATACAATGCGACCATGAAGCCTGGTCTTGCGCACCCGCCCTCGTAAGCGCCTCCGGCTGTGAGATGGTCTGCCTAATGCTCTCCACCACGGACATTTGCAGAAATACAGGCTTGCAAAGCTGCGATATAAGACCAAACGCTTGCAGCTGCAGACTGTGCTCTGCTTCACAGGCCAGCGCTTTATGCTGCAGCTTCTGTATCACAGTGGTATTCGAAGCGCACCACTGGTCTCTCAGCTCAGAAGGTATCACTGTCATGAGGTCATTTGCTAATCGCAGGGCCTCCCTGCGCTCGTCGAGGCTCTCGCCTGTGGCCTGGCATGCCCACATACTCTGCAGAACAAGAAGTGTGATGGTTTTTGGAACCTGACCGCTGCCCATAAAGAACTTGCGCATCTCCGCTGCGTTCCGTCTCGGCGAGGTTGCCTGAGTGCTTGCCAAAAGCTCCTGGGTTTGGTAGAAGCTGTTGGTGAGCATAAGCTGATCGTCAGCTGCGGTGGCGACAAGCTTCATGATCGCCAGACACCGCAACGTAAGAAGCTGGTCTCCATCGTGATTGGACCGTCGCGAGCTGTTGAACAAGATGTCAAGGAGTTGCTCTTCGAAGTGTGAAAGGGTCTCCTTGGAAAGCAGCCCCAGTAACAGCGTTGAAGTGCCTTGTAGAAGAGAGTACACCGGTGTGACAGTGGCAGCGGATGGGATCTCGACAGCTCGATCGACTAGGCGAAGGAATAGCCCCTGCACCCCACTTGGGAGAGTAATGTCGTCCGGGAGTGGGTGCGAAAGCATGGAAACGGCGGCTGTGCTGTACTTAGTACGTCCATGGTCGGTCTTGAGCGCTTGTTCCACAAGGTCGCTAAGTAGGGTAGGTTCACGCTGTAGCAATGCATCTCTGACAGTGGCATTGCACGCTGCTGCAGTCAGTAGGAGTTGCACAGGGTTGACGTCGCAAAAGCCGTACCTAGCCTCGTGATGATATCGAGCACATACGGCCACTGCCGCAGACCCTCCAGCATGCAGAAAGCGAGATCATCGATCCGGCATAGCCTCACTTGCACACATCTGTTGATGTCCGCGACCGAGCATTTCGTGTATAGAACGTCTCGCAGGGACTGTGTGCATTAGCTTGGCAGTCGATGAGGCCCGCAGAAGGTTCTGAGCTTACCTTCAACTGTGTAGGGTAAGGAGAATCCACGACCCGGTCAACCTCCGCGAGCAGCATGCTGTACGCCGCCATCGCTGTTGAGCCCAGCTACTGTATCTACAGCCGGTCCGCGTGAAGTCACTGGAGAGATAGCTGTCGCGGTCGATGCAAGCACTCTACGCGCCGTCATTTTGCATACCTCCATCTCCGCGCGGCAGTCGCTCGGGGCAACCATCTCGGACGGGCTGTGGCTTATACTGCCCACCCCGACCGCCACGAGCACTTCTGGCACGATATGAGCATGCTAGCACCTCGTCTGCCTAGTATAGGTGCTGGCAGCGATGCCTTCGACACCAAAGAAACGTCACGCTTCAAGGAGGTGTAGTAGTGTATCGTGTTCCACTGAGGCCGAATTCCTCCGCCAAAAAAGCGCGCTAGCCACCAAGCCGGTCAGACCACTAAGCCGGTCGAAATGTGATACGGTTATTACCGTAGGGACGGTTCCCCAGGCCGGCTGTTCGGCGCGCATCTGCCCCGCTCGTCTCGCCTCGCCTCGCGACGTATGGCCAGGGGCCGAAAGTTGGCCGCTGCGTGAACCTTCATGACTACCTCCACACCCCGATGTAGAGTTGTCGGACCTCACTCGATCCGCCTCTTTCCAGGCTTCTTCCGTTCGGCACTGGTTTGTCCTCGGGAAGTGCTGTAGCTTGTCGTGTAACGCATTAGTACATCCCGGTGAACTCGACCGCCACCATCATGGAAAGGAGCAGGCTGTTCGGCGTTGCAGCGCGTGCCTTGCAGGCTCCACGGACCTGCAGAAGCAGGTTGGGTCAGACCAAGCGATGGCAGTCGAACACAACCGGCAACATACGACCCCAGGCGCCGCAGCCTTTCTGGACAACAGGCCGCGTGCTCCTATTCTCAGCATTCACTGGCAGCCTGACATATCTCTATGGCATCAGTGACACCTCCTCCTTTCTAAGTCAAAACCCCGTGGCTGCTCGAAAACCCTATGTACCGGTCTACGCAAAAAAGGCCGAGCTTGAGACGGCCGTCACTGAGCTGCGAGGGATGTTGGGTGAAAGTGCTGTCTCCACTGACGACGAGGACCTTCACAGACACGGCTACTCCGAATGGAGCAGCATCAATATTGACGTGTTGCCAGTCGCTGTCGCTTACCCGACAAGTACTGAAGAGGTCAGCCAGATCGCCAAAGTGTGCCACAAGCATAAGATTCCCATGATCCCTTACTCCGGCGGCTCCTCCCTGGAGGCCAACTTCTCCGCGCCATTTGGTGGCGTAAGTGTGGACTTCTGTTTCATGGACAAGGTCCTCGCCTTGCGACCTGACGATATGGATCTTACCTGCCAACCCGCAGTGGGCTGGATGAGTCTAAACGAGAAGATTGCCCACACTGGGCTCTTCTTCCCGGTTGACCCAGGACCAAGTGCGATGATTGGTGGCATGGTGGGCACGTCCTGCTCTGGGACCAATGCGGTCCGCTACGGGACGATGAAGGATTGGGTAGTCAACCTGACTGTTGTGCTCGCAGACGGCACGGTGATCAAGACGAAACGGCGCCCACGGAAAAGTGCTGCAGGCTACAACCTCACGGCACTGTTCGTTGGCTCCGAAGGCACCCTCGGGCTCGTGACTGAGATTACGCTGAAACTTGCCGTGATACCGCAGGAGACGTCAGTGGCGGTCGTCAACTTCCCCTCACTGAGGTCAGCAGCAGCGACAGCCATGTCGGTCGTCAGAACAGGTATCCCCATAGCGGCGATGGAGATCATGGACGAGGTGCAGATGAGTGTGGTGAACAAGGCCGGAGCAACGAAGAAGAAGTGGAAGGAGACTCCGACATTATTCTTCAAATTTTCAGGTACCCCCGGTGCGGTGAAGGAGCATATTCAACAGGTTAGGGAGCTCAGTCGGAAGCAAGGCGGAGGGGATTTCGACTTCACCCGCGATGCCGAAGAGCAGAAGGCGCTTTGGTCGGCGCGGAAAGAGGCATTGTGGTCCATGATGGCCCTGCGGCGCGAAGGAGACGACGTCTGGAGTACCGATGTGGCCGTGCCGCTGAGTCGATTGGCAGATATCATCGAGATCTCCAAGAAGGAGATGGACGATCTGGGTCTATTCGCCTCCGCATTAGGCCATATTGGAGACGGTAACTTCCACGAGAGCATCATGTTCAACGGAAACGACCCGGCAGAGCGCCAGAAGGTCCAGGACTGTGTCTACCGTATGGTCGACCGAGCGCTGGAGATGGAAGGCACCTGCACCGGAGAGCACGGGATCGGGCTTGGGAAGAAAGCGTCGTTGGTGAAGGAGTTGGGACTGGATACGATTGGCGTGATGAAGAAGATCAAAGCTGCCATTGACCCGCTGGGCATCATGAATCCTGGCAAGGTGTTTGACTTGCAATGACCTGCTCAACGAAGAGTACGCTGCAACACGTCAAGTCCTTCTGAGGCAATTCCAAGCCCATGCCCATCCCTCCCACTTTCCTTACCATCGTTCAAGGCGTGGTGCCAGCCAGAGCTTGCATCACTCTTACTCAGCTCGACTCCCGATCACGGTGTGTGCGACCATCAATGCAACGCCGCTCATCGTTGCAGTCTCACCAACGTAAACATCCTCCTACCCTAAAGTGGGACCGCCTCCGTTGTACGCCAAAAGTCGGGATGCCAAGTTCCGAGCCGGCCAGCCGGTGATCTTAATCTTATACACACCTTGGGAGCAAGCTAATCATCGTCTCCCGTGTTGCACCGTGCTCATACAGATGTTCAACCGGATGGTGTCAGATTTCCAGTCGACGAACAAGCGTCCTGCTCTCATTGTGATGCCGTGGGCGTCGAGTGGTTGACGATGTTGTGCAGGCTGCAGATGAGTATGGTAGCAGTGCTGTCGACCGCATACATTCCCAGGAAAGTCGTGTCTGTCATGAGCTGAGTTGACCTTGGCGGCGAAACGCCTAGGAGAGATGCAAAGTACAGGACGTGCCTAATTCATGCACAGGCAAAGTCTTCGGTTTCATACCCGCTCACAGTTTGGTTCATATAGCAGTCTTCCTTCTCGTCAGCCGCCACCATGTTCCTTCCCCTCCTCACCTGCGCCGTCTGCACTCTCGCAACCCTCTCTCCAAACCCGCAGTCCCTCCCAGTGTGCCATCGTTCGTCACAACGTACGCTCCGAACGTCTACCTCTACTCGATCGAACCCGTACCGCCCTTCAGACATCACTGCCCAATTCAGCAACACCCAGCCCGAGATGGACTACACCGAGCACAATATGGTCCGTTTTCAGGATGGCGTGCCGACGGCTGTGTGGTACTCGCAGCATTCCAATGGTGAAGCGTTTGCGTATGAGACGGTGCAGAAGTGTACGGATGGGTTGAGGGTATGTAGTGCTGGTATAAGGTGCAAATGCTTACTGCAGAGCTGACGAGTCTCGTGCAGCTGATCGTCTTCTCCGCTAATGGCGATTGGCAGTCATGCCAATTACGCTATTAAGTACAGTCAAGCATGACACGATCTAACTGCTGCACGGACGCGACTCTTTGCTGACCTCTAAACCCTTTGGGCAGCGGCACGCACGACCACACGATCCCCGACCTCAACCTGCCCGAAGGTCCCGTCGAAGACCACCCAAGACAGTGGCCCGATCTGGGTACGTAGACCCACCACCGCCACCACCACCATTCCTCTCCGCAGGTTCGATTACGCAGTAGAAGCCAACCACAAGCCGCTGCGCCCTGCGCCCAACAGGACCCAACCCCTCTCAGCCTACTACCACACCTACACCGCCTCCAACTCCACCTCCAACTCCGCCTTCGCCGCCTACGATCCCGGTAGCAGTAGTAGTATGCCGGTCGACCGGCTCGACTCCACCGGCCACTGGGGCGACGAACAATACCCAGCGGACTCGGACCCGCGCCAGCAAACCATCCTTGATATTAGCGGGCTAGATAAGTATACTTCCGGTCCGATGGGCCCCGGAGGACAAGCCGTTGAACCGCGCGGAGGTGTGTCCCGACGACAACGGGGATGCGTGTATTCTGAGTGCGGTGCGTGGGCCGTAGATGAAAGGGATTTGTGCGGCGTTGTAAGCGCATGGATCTGCGCATATGTGCGGGGCGCACGAGCTCTAGTGTATACACGGCATGTTATATCGTGACCATCGTTAGAAGAAACCGAAACCGAGCTGTCCTCGGACAAAAAACCAAACATGTCAAACGTCAAAGCTCTGCCTCCCGCCCATACTTGCCAACCAAATCCCTCATGATACTTACCGCCCCACTCTTATACCCACCGCCGAACAAGGCATAATGGTTCAAATGATGGTACAACTCATACAACCGCACCCGATCCGCATACTCCGCCACGGGCTCCGTCTTCGGCACCAACCGATGGTACTCCTCCAGAAAGCTTCCGCCGAAGCCGCCGAACATGTTCATGATGCCGAGCTCGAACTCCGAGTGCGCGTAGCAAGCCGAGGAGTCGAAGACGACATCTTCCGGGTCCGTCATGCCGGGGAGGGTGCCGACGGAGGCATTGCCGGACCAGAGATCGCCGTGGATGACAACGGGCGTGACGCCGCGGCCGTTGTCGAGGTGGTCGTCGCCGATGAGGCGCGGGATGACGGCCGTGCAGGTCTGCTCGACGAGGTCTTCGAGCTGCTTGTCCGCGCCGTTGGATTGTCGGGCTTGCTTGACGATGAAGCGGAGGCGGTGGGTGGCGTAGAAGTCGGCCCAGGAGGGGGCGAAGTTGTTGTCTTGCGGCGTGTCGCCACAGCAGGTCGTGGCTGGGAAGCCGAAGTGCGGTTTGTCGTAGCTTTCGGGGGTGGGCGCGGGAGTGGTGTGCAGCTTGGCGAGTTTCTGCGCGAGACTCATGCCTTTTGGGCTTTTGGGGGTGCTGAAGCGGTCGGAGATCTGGAGGTAGTCGGTGACCAGGAATGATTTGCCAGGCGCATCTGCCAGCTTGCCATGACCGAAAGACTTGGGGCAGAGGGTAGGGACGGCGTTGTGGAGGGCGTTCAGAGATTGGTGTTCGCCTTCGAACATGGCTTCGGCTTCCGGGCCTTTGCCGGTCTTCATGAAGTAGGTCATGTTCTCTCCATTCGAGAGTTTGGTGGTGATCCTTGAAGTGGATGCTGAGGACATGCCGACGCCACCCGCGCTCGAGACGGAGGTGGTGTTGGCATCGAGGCCGAGGAGGGATAAAACGGCACTGTCAAGCTTCATGGTGGATGTGCAGAAAGAGCGTCTTCTTGATAGAGAGAGCATGGAATGGGAGAAGAGATGTAATGAGAATAGTCAAGGTGGCATTGGATGTGACGTCGGGACTTACCCTGAGCTCGTGTGAGCTCGTGCAGAGACGGCAGCACCTGAATACAATACAAACGTCGTAGTACATGCAGCTGCCCTGACACGGCCGGCCAGCCTACGCACACCAAACAAGACAAGACGTTGGTCCCGGTGGCATAGATACCTGATGGTGAGGACGAGGCAGTGCAGAGGGAGACAGTGATACGGTAGTGGCAGTGTAGTGTAGTTTAAACCGCTCGTCCGCGGCCCCCGGGACTTGGAGGCACCGAGGCAGATGGGATCGCCAAGTTCTCGTTGCCCATCGGCTTTGTGTTGGTCAGCGAAAATTGGTGCGATTGTATACAGCAGAACGTCCCTCGACGCGCCCCTGACCTCTCCCGCCCTCGCCCTCTCGGTTCACTGCCAGGCGACTCGCTGCCGGTGTGGACTGTCGCTCTCGTCCTTGTCTCGTCCGCTTGAAGGCATTGGTTGTATTGGAGCATTCCGGCGCGAACAGAATCATGGCGATTGCAACACGCTCCCAGACCGGGAAGACGCCGCGGTATGCTGACGCGCACCTCACACCATAATAGTCCATACTGGCGAGATAAAGGCTGACAGCTACCTTACACAGGAAGTCGGGCATCCCAGACGGCTTCGTGGAAACGCCGGGCAGGCAACGCCGCTCCCGCAAATCAATGCCCGGCACCGACCGCTCCTCCTCGCCTTCCGAAGACGATGCGCACACCACGGGCAGCGATCCGCTGGTCAAGGGGCAGGTGGGTGAGGCGAAGCAGGCACAGCGGGATGTGGCCAAGACGGCAAACGGACATGCAAATGGTCACGCCAATGGTCACGCCAACGGCGCCCGCCAAGGCCCTCGCATCATCGACGGCTGGCTCGAGGGCTCCGACCCCAAGATCGACCACAACCCGCACTTCGACTTCGGCGGCAGCTTCGGCACGACCGGCATGATGATCGGCTTCCCGCTGCTGATGTGGTACATGTGGATTGGCGCCACCTACTACGACGGCAAGTTCCCCTCGGAGCCGGATATGAGCTGGTCAGAGTATGGGCAGCACATGTTCCACCTCGCCTACACCGGTGCATTCCCGCACCTCAAGGCATGGACCATCTACTGGACCTTCCTCATTGCCCAGGGCGTCCTCTACTTGTACATGCCAGGCGTCTACTCCACCGGCAAACCCTTACCCCACGAGGGCGGCAAGCAACTCCCCTACTACTGCAGCGGCGTCTCCTCCTTCTACTTCACCATCCTCGTCGCCGGCCTGCTCCACTTTACCGGCCTCTTCAAGCTCTACACCCTGATCGACGAGTTCGGCCCGCTCATGAGCGTCGCCATCTGCTCCGGCTTCCTCGTCTCCATCGCCGCCTACGCCTCGGCCCTCTACCGCGGCGCCCAGCACCGCATGACCGGCCACCACATCTACGACTTCTTCATGGGCGCCGAGCTGAACCCGCGCATGTTCGGCTGGCTCGACTTCAAGATGTTCTTCGAGGTCCGCCTGCCCTGGTTCATCCTCTTCCTCATCACCCTCTCCGCCGCCGCGCGCCAGTACGAGGTCTACGGCTACGTCACCGGCGAGGTCGGCTTCCTGCTCATGGCCCACTTCCTCTACGCCAACGCCTGCTGCAAGGGCGAGGAGATGATCTGCATCACGTGGGACATGTACTACGAGAAGTGGGGCTTCATGCTCATCTTCTGGAACCTGGCCGGCGTCCCCCTGTCCTACTGCCACTGCACCGTCTACCTCGCCAACCACGACCCGGCCATCTACCGCTGGTCCAAGCCCGTGCTCGTCTTCCTCTACGCCTCCTACCTCCTGACCTACTGGGTCTGGGACACGTCCAACAGCCAGAAGAACATGTTCCGCGCCACCGAGCGCGGCTACGCCCAGGACCGCAAGACCTTCCCGCAGCTCCCCTGGAAGTCCATCCCCAACGCCGCGCACATCAAGACCGAGTCCGGCGACTCGCTGCTGGTCGACGGGTGGTACAAGTACGCGCGCAAGATCCACTACACCTGCGACCTGTACTTCGCCTTTTGCTGGGGCCTGATCACGGGCTTCCGCAGCCCCTTCCCGTGGTTCTACCCGGTCTTCTTCAGCGTCATGATTGTGCATCGCGCGTACCGGGACATCCAGCGGTGTCGGGAGAAGTATGGGGATGCGTGGGTGGAGTACGAGAAGCGGGTGCCGTATTTGTTCATCCCGGTAAGTGCTCTATTTTTCTTCTCTCTCTTGTGGCATTCATAGCGAGGAGTCTGGAAAGCTAACTCGTGGTGTAGTATGTCATCTAAGTCTTTTGGCGAAAAGGAGTGATTGGGCAAAAACTGCCGAGAACATCCGCACCGTTGCCGGACCTTGCCTGGCACTTGCGCGCCAGCTCGCTAATGTCGAATCGCGAGCTGGCTTGTACATACACACCCAAGTCCCAGGTACTACGACTCGGTACACACTATCCTCCGCCGTCCCTCCTCGGCTCGCTTGCCTAAACAAAGTGTAGAGAAAGCTGGAGTGTAGAGAATAGAGAACAGTCGGCATAGAGGTGACTTCTGTTGTACATACCAAGAAGTGTTTTGTGTATATATCGCAACGTCGCTTCATGTTCACAAACTCCGGTACTTGGGGCGCGTGTCTGGCAAAACGCGCCTTGATCGTACGTTCTTCTTCCTCTTCACATCTTCGAGCCAGGCGTCGAGAGGCGTGGAGTTGACATGAATCATGGGCATGTCAGCGGCTTGACTCTTGGCCGTGTCTCGATCTGTACCTGCGCCGATGGCAGCCGGATGTCGTGAACATGCACAAACTGTGGCAAGTAGTTGTCAGAAACATCCAACGGCGGTGTGGGCTTTCTTGGGTGATGTGCGTGACCAGCCTCCATAAACAACCGAGGCCTTAAAGGGGCAGGTTTCACGCGGCAAGCACAGCGCATTCGAGCGAGAAACATGCTGATTGACAAGCTCTCTGTATGATAGAGCCGTTCATCTCCCTTACATCCATCAATACGTTGTAAACACTGGCCCCTTGCTGATCATCAGCATCAACCCGGCGACCTGCTCTTCTCGATCATCTGCGAATGCATCTTCGCCACCTCCGGCACAATCCAGGACTCGATCTCGATCGCGGGCTCCCTCGACTCCGCATTCTCCCACAGATCGCCGTCTCGCCCGGTAATACTCTTCGTGCGGCGACTGGCCGGCACCCTAATCCACCGCTCCCCCCCATCCGCCGACACGAACAGCACTTCCCACTTGCGCGTGCTGAGCATATTGCCAATGACGAGATGATGCGCGTACTTCTCCAGCGCATACCGCGCCTTCTTCGCCAGCAACGCCGGGTCCGTCTCGAGCTTGAAGCTGACGATCATGCTCTGCGGCGCCCACGCATCCACCAGCTGCTTCAGGAACTTGGGCACCGGGTCGAGGTCGATCATCAGGCTCTTCCCATCCATGTGCGCCGCCGGTGCCCGCCCACCTTGGCCATTGGTCATCGCATCCTGGTGGAAGTCCTCTGAAGACTGGATCTTGTGCTCGACCATGCGCTCGGCCGGCACGAAGAAATCCGAGACGGCTGCGGCGAGGTAGAAAAGGCCGTTCGCGCCGAGTGGTCGCATTTGCATGGCCAGCTCGCGGAGGTACCAGAGATACTCGTTGACGGTTGTGAATGGGAGGAGTAGCAATGCATTCTCCCTCTTGGCCTTCTTGTAGCGTTCCAGCACCTCCGCCATCTGCTGCTGATACTCACTTTCCACGACCACGGCGCCGGCCTCATTGTGCGTCATGAAGTCCAGGAAGCAGTTCGTGCTGTGTGAGTAATGCCTCGAGTATGGTAGCAGCGAGAAGTGGCGGTGCAGGAAAATCACGGCGTAACCGGCTTCCAGAAAGTACTCTGCGCTTGTAGCGCCGCGTGTGCCGGCGGAGAAGTTGTCGATGAACCTGACAGTCTGGTTCTCGAGAGGCACCGTAGTGCCGCCGGATGTGACGAGGGCCACTCGGCGGCCTTCGCTGGCATGCTGTTCGATGAATGCCCGAGCGATGGTGCTCTGCCGGTCCAGACTGGCCGGCTTCGGGTTCGTGGCGAAGTAATCCGCGGCCGTCATGTCACCGTTGGTGCTGTTCTTCATGAGGCTGCCTTCGGCCATCTTGCCGGCAAAGCGTGTGCAGACCCGGTGGCGGGAGGATGTTATGAATGTTCAACAAGCAAGCCTCCGAGATGGTATTCGCTGGTCCGTCTGATTGCTGATCATAAGCTCGTGATGTGATGTCAAGCCTCCAACGCCGCTGCGCATCAAGAAATGGCAGAAGGAGATCGACCCTCCATTGCTCCGGCACCCACATCGTGTGACTGTGCTCGCTTTGGTATGGAATCTGCGTCTACGATGGATCATGGCGACTGACGTCGAATCTCAAGCCTCGAGGAAAGTGGTGGGACGACGTTGTGCCTCGGTCGCCATTCCCTTTCTTTCACCCTCACACTCAACACTTGATAAAAATACTCCACCTGAGCTACACTTCACCTCGCAATGTCGCCCACGACTGTGAAGTCATGGAGGATGCTAGGGGTCATCTTCCGCCTTGCCTTCACCCGGCGCACAACGACCTGGCGTCAAGCTGTCTGCTCCCTCGCACGCTCTCCTTGCTCTCGGTATTGCCGCACCTTTCATCGTCTCTATCATTTGACTCCGCAACAGTGCTTCAGGTCTGCTCTCACACCGTTTCTACACACTCTTATCATCGTGTCGAGCCCACGTCATCTACCACGGCGGTTATGTCTCTCTTGTTGACAAACCCAGCGGCTCTCCATATCTCAACGGCAAAGCATGCATCCCTTGCGTAACCCGCAACGCCACCCTTCTCCACACCAATTGGCTCAGGCGGAGCCTCACATACTCAATAGGGTCAAGCCTAGACTGGATGCAAGACATCGACTCCCCCTCTGGGTCCCTCCGGCAGGCCAGACAAGTGTTGACAGAACTCGACGTTTCTCCATTCCACCCCTCACGTCCACAATGGTGGGAGAAAGGTCTCGGTATTATATAGATATGAATGGGTGCGCGCGTACCACCTTTGCGCATTGATGCGCCCATGGTAAGTGTGTGCAGTTTCTTCTTATCAGGATCTACTATCGTTCCAGCTCCTTGAGATGGCGACGAAGACATCCATGTCGGAGAACTATATGCCTACGCCGCGACCAATGCCATACAACAAGCCTATGCCCAGGGACGAGTGTGCCAGGTTGCCGCGACATACGCAACGCAATCGACCTACACCTCTGATCATGCGCCAAAATCCCGCGCAGCTATTTCCGGACACCGTGGAGCTGTCTGCCCGAGAACATCTTGACAACGGTGAAGCTCCTCGCGCACCCGAGATTGTCGACCTGGCTGCGCCGGGTACATGGCCACGTCGAAGCATTGTACCCAGCAGAGTGCCTTCGAGACGCACAGCCCCATCGCCAAGCCTCTATTCGAGATGCAGTACGGCTAGGCAGTCCGAGATCTCGTTTGGTATTTTGGACTACTACACACGCGAACCCTCGCCATTGAATAGTCCCGATCTGCTTCCGCCCACGCCCAAGGTAGACCCAGCAATGAAGCATTTTGACTTCCAGTTGTCATCGCAGACGTCGGCTTCACATAAGCGGAAGGATGGCGTGCCGCTACAGCATGCCTCTAGTCAAGCGAAAGCTGGTGCTGCACGGAGAGAACAGCCGCTGGTTCAGGCCTCGCCACCAGCATCTGAACCTCGACCGACGAAGACTTACAGCCTCTTCCCAGCAGTCAAAGATCCTTCCAAATCATTGGTCCTGGCTTTAGAGCAACAGTCTCCGAGTACATCAGCAAGGACGCCGTCAAACGACATCACATCCATACGCTTGCACCAACAACCCAATCCATCCTATCGCCCACGCAAAGAGAGCCTCTCAAGTTCCATCCGCAGCCGGAAAGATAGCTTCACGTCCTTCCGCTCCGGCCGTCAGCGCATCCCGCTCAGGATCCTCTCCTCCACCTCAACAGCGTCGACGGGCAAGACGGACTCCACAGCATCGGCAACACCGCCACAGCGAAGCAGATGGTCAGATGACACGATTACGTCGCCGACAGTTGCCACAACACCCGGACCTCGGACGTCGTTTGGCTCGCTGTTGGCTGGGAGGGACAGTGCGCAGTATCCCGCGTGCTTCTTCGAGGACGATGACGAGGAGGCTCCGTTGCGGAGGAAGTTCGGTTGGAAGCGGTCTATCAGTCTCACCCATGAGCAGATCTCCAAGAAGCGCAGCAAAGGGAGGTTCGAGGAGCCGAATCCCGTGGCGGTTTGGCTGAGGCGAATAGTATTGTGTGGCGGCTGTTGCTCTGGAAGAGACGTAACGGAACTATTGTGACTTGTATCTAGCCATTCGGTATAACGAATGCTAAGTTGCATTCATTGTGGCGGTTATCACGTTTAGTAGGCAATCCAGTAACATGTCTCCACGAACATGCCCAACAGCAGGGCAGCAATTGGCCCTACGCCGAGGCAAGGCAGGAAGTTCGGTGTAGCAGTCCCACAGTAGTGAGAAGTCTATTGAAGTGTACACAGCTGATTGTGGCGTCTTCCGCTTTGCCAGGACCCGCTGCCTAGGTGGCGATATCAGCCTCACTCGCCTGCAAAAGCTGAAAACCGACACCCTTCGCTAAGAGAATTGCTGCAGATACATGCAGGAGGCGGCCGCCAGCGAGCGCTGTAAATACAACACAGGGCGCTTATAATACGCTCTTGCGCTAAAAGATGCATTTATCTACTCATGGTAACAGCCTGCCCTATCCTGAACAGGCGGTGCCTCTCATTGCGAAACCAGTTGATATCCCAGCCTTTCCACTTTCTAGATGCTCGAGACTCGTGGCACCCGGCACAGCCGCAGAATCGAAGGCATTGTCGGGCAGCCACTCCACGCTCGGAAGCCGGCCACGAACGAGAACGCCGGCCTCGGACTCGTACTGCTTGACGAGCATTGCATTTTGGATCTGCCATCGTAGGCGAGTGCAGCGCTTCTTCTCAGCAGCACCGTCATCCAATTGGTGCAGCTCCTGAGCGCACTTCAGTTCCAGGTCGAGCTCCTCCTTGATCTGCGTCTTTCGCAAGTCTAACACCTCCCGGTCTTGGCGTTGACAGCGAAGTTTCATACGCCTGCCTTGCTCGCCACGGAGGACGTTAATGGCGCTCTCGTGCTTCGCGTCCATCTGGTCTCGTATGCGCCGGGTCTTCTCCAGCTCCGCAAGGTCCTGCTCGGTAATAGTTCGGTTATGCGGTTCCCCAGTCCTGTAGATACCTGCGCAATATGCTTCCATGTGCTTGAGCGCGGTGGCGTTGTCTCGCCCTTCCTGGCTCTGGGCTTGCCGCATGTCCGCTTCAGCTTTCACTTGTTTGTCTTCAGCTTCTGACGTTGCTGCGTTATGCGCTTCGAGCATCTCCTCGACCGCCGCCTCATGACGGGACTTCAGCTCCGGTGGCAGCTGCTCATGATGCGCTTCTACTTCTGCTCGCCGCTTCTGCACCCATATCAAGAAGCGGTCCCGCTGCTCTGCTTGCTCCTGCCGCAAAGCCTTGAAGTCCGACCGCTCCATAACCCTGTCGAGATCATGCTGCAGCTTGGCAGCAAGAGGGGCTGCCTTCGGTTCGTCCAAAACCGTTCGACTATCCGAGGACAGAGCGTCTTGGCGCCGCGAAGTCGTCGAGGCCCTCCGCTCGCTGGTTACGGACGGGGCAACCGACGCTGCCTCGTCCCACTGATCAAGCTTTCCAAGAAGTGCACCTTGTTCAGCTTGAGTCATGACGTGTTCGACCAGCTTGCCAGGTAGCGGAATCCCGCAGCAACTTGGTATTGCGCCCTTCGCGCTTTCAGTCGCAGCCTTGATGGTGTTCCGCAACGCCTGCGTGCAGAGTCTATGACCACATGGGAGCTTATGCACAGCTCGTCTCTGGCTCGGCATGTCTTGCGGGCAATGTGGGCAAGTGTCATTCAGCGAATTACTCGACCCGCCTCGGCTCGATCTGAGCATACTTAACCCTCTTATGCGTCGGAAGTGCCTCCTGGGCGACGACTCCGGAGACGACAGCGGAAGCGACAATGTAGACTGCGAGGGCGTGGAAGGCGGTGAGAACGACATTGACTGTCTGCCATTCGCCAAGCCTCGGGCGAGGAAAGCATCATAGTCTCTGAACGAAAGAGACGCGCGGGACCAGCCGCGACTGCTCTGGTAGGGTTGCTCTCTTGACGTGTCTGAGCAACTCGACACCAGACCGGTAGACCGAGATCCCTTTGACGTGACCGACTCTTGTGACCGCCGTGGCCGACCAGACGAGAATGCGCTCGCCAAGGGGGCTCTCGGCTCATGTTGTGCCAGCGCGTCGGTGTCCACCCCAAGCACTTTCGCGTCGGCCCTCAGCTCGGCGTCCATCTGCTCCTCCGTCTTCCCAGCTGGCAACCGTAACACATCTTGGAGGTACGAAGCGTCGGGGCTTGTACGAGACGGCTGGCGGTCAATGGTATGCTCATGCTCAAGCATGCTCGTTCGGTCCGCTGGGGACTTGTGTAGCCTTACCCACGAAGTGGACTAGATTTGCTTGTGCACCGCATGCGAGCTCGTACACCGGCTACAACGACTGGCTAATCGTTGCTGGAGGTCAATAAACCTGAAGGCTGAAGCAACCAAAGTGACAAATACGGTTGGTGATTCTGTGTAAATGGTGGCGGGCGTAGCGGTCGCTGAATCCAGGCCACACCTTCGTCTTGTTCATGGGCGACTGCACGAAACAGCGAAACCGCCACGATTTACCGCCGCCGCCGCCGCATACCGATCTGCGCCGCAAAGAATCTCATCGGGTCATTGGCAGTCCCGAAAGCCTGTCATTCGGTCTCGCTTCCTCCCGCCCAATAAGTGCTAGAGCCTAGAGCCTAGGCGATGCGAGCAAGCGCAAGCGGAAGACTAATATACGTCAGTTTGGTACGATTGACAGGGTTCCGCAGTTATAACTGTTTTATAACCAGGTGGATGCGGTATAGCTCCGTAGATTTCAACCTGTCAGAGTCACCTGGTCACGGTCCGTGTCGCGGTGGCCTTGCCGGCCGATCATGTAGATCGACAGACGCACTCAATTCTCCTTCCTGTTTTGACAAAGGGCGGGGCATTTTCGCAAACCGGGAACCGAACTTTGATTACAATTGAGGGGCCAACCGCTACACGTCTCATCAAACGGATCAAAGATGATTGAAAGATCACATGACGGAGTACATGTGCTAGGAGCCAGGCCGGCCGGAGCCGTACCAAATCTGAGCGAAGTCTTATATTATGTGAAAGATTGAACATTGCAATAATGGTGGCTTCGCGCGACATCGTTAACGTTAAGCTCGCGTCGTCTAAGACAGAATGAGCGACCTCAACGAGTCTGATACGTGCGAAGAGCGTGTCAACGTAACACAAGGAGTCTAGACGGCGGATGGGTCTAGGGAGCTGCCCAAAGATGGCTTGCATGGCTGGTGCATGGCCCAATAGTGTGCGTCCTCCATCCCCCGGTTCGCAGTCAGCCACTGACAGCTCAGTGCTTTATTAGTCTTTACCACGGCCGGCGATACTCGCTTCACATCATCACATGACAGAGCTGCCCGCTCCAGAGTTGTCTTCAGGTGGAGCAAATGGATTCAAGTTCCACTCCTTACGTGTATTGGATACTGTCGACAAGTTCAGCATTGAAGTGCTGGCACTACTGATATTGACCAGGTGGCAAATTGCTCGACCCGCTCGAACCAGGTGTGTTTTGTTGTTGCTATAAGATCGCCGGCCGTACGATCCTGCAGCACAACCTGTCAGGGCACAGTGTGTCTCAATTGCATCAAGCGACTGAGTGGTACAGTACTGAGCATGGAAAAACGCAGGACGCATGCCATAGCTCGCGTGGAGGGAGCCACGACATCAGTCTCTTATCTCGGACTGCCACCAGACCATGAGGACTCTATAACTGGCTCTGCCTCGTGCTACAGGGACACTGGCGAATCTCACATTGGACCCCACTGACAGCCATCCCGATGAGTACAGACCCTTGTTGCCCGATTCCGGATAGCCATAGTTGCTCATATGGATGCCAGCATCCTGCGTGAGTTTGAGGGCTTTCGGCCTTTCACCACCAGCTGTCTGCCTGTTAACTTCGTTACCTATCAGCCTTTGTTATGGCTGTGGAGTCATTGGTGATGTGCGGAATCCGTAGGACATGCACCGTTGCTGCGCAAACCCACGTGAAACGACTGCAACCAGGTTTGTAAATGCATATCTCCAGCAGTCCGACCAGCCGACCTACAGCAGTGGTCCTCGATTGTCAGGCTTATGGATGAGCTAGCGTACCGTGCTCGGCAGCTCTTCAGGGCTGGTGGCCAGCTCCAGCATATCGGTATGCTTTTCCGGTATAGCTTGAGTAATCTGCTCTGCCAGTAGCTTGAGTAATCTGCTCTGCCAGCTTCTTGTTGTGCTGACTGGCAAGCGTTTTGTTATGCATAGCGATAAGGCAGCGTCGCCCTGGTGCGGACCTCGGAACGGCGCCGAGTACGCACGCCACCCATTGTTAGCCTGCAAACTGTCCTCGTTCCATGGTCGCCAGGCCCCGGGCCAGGGACCGAGGGAAGGTTGGTGGCTGCAGGTTTGTATGCAGGGACCCATAACGATTCGGAGCAAGTTACGAGATGAACGAGGTGCTGTCAACGGTGGTGCCATGGTGGGCGGCACGGCACCCAACGTCCCACCACTAATGATTACGTCGAAGCTGCGAAGCTTTCTCCCGTCGAATCCCTGGTTACACAGAGAGCTTGTTCTATCTCGCGGCATGGATGCTAGAGGGGAAGCATGTGCCTCCGAAGTTGAGTCCGACCCATGCCCGTCTGTCGGAAGCTCCCACATTCGGCTGGTCATCAGGTTCACATCAACGATCACCTGCGATGAGCCACCCTTGGGTCGGTGGCCGAAAGCGCGGTCTTGGTTTGCGTCCGCTTCTCGATTCCTCGCACGGGGTTGTAGTGTATACATGCGTATATACCGCGTATACTTGTCCGGACGCGCAGTCCTGCCAATCGCAGACTTCCTGCTTGCGAAGGCTCGGCAGTACTGCCTTGCAAATGGAAGCAGTCAAATCATCAGCTTCCGGATGAACCGCCGTCCAATGGTAGGTATCCGTACCTTGAACCAGCACTGCGTCTACTTGCACATGAAACAATCTAGCAACAAAAGGTGATCGGGTGCTGTAATCACCTACACTTTAGTCACAGCATAAGAATCAGTGGCCTCCCAGCGTCCGTCCTTCATGTCACGTAAGCGTGTCGTCGAGCGGTGCGATCAGCTTGCAACGGCATTATTCGGAGTTGTCGGAGATGAGCAACCTGGTTGCGTTGGACTGCCCATTTCACCTCCCAAGAAGCGCAACACGAGCTGACCCTACACGATATGTGTCTTGCCGACAAAGGACAAGCCAACGGCAACGCAACGACAACACAATGGCAACGTGAGAGTCGAGTGGAAGTTGAGAACGTGAGGAGAAGGCTAATGGTGCCTAGCGAGACTATCTAAATCTTGTCGGTCTTTAGACCGTCATGCGCGTATCGGGCAGTGACTATCATAGCTGCCAATAGTATCCATCAGATGTGGCAATCAGTTCCACCCGAAGAATAGGCCCTCGCCCTAAGCAAAACAAGGCATCCAAGTAAGCGGTGTGCCGGGTATAGTCAATCTTCCATTTTCTCGGTTCGTGCCAAGGCCGACTGCGTCCGAGCCGCTGTGCAACTCACTCATGACGGTGTTCATCTCAACGTCGGTAGTGAGCATACACAGGACCGGCACTTCGCTCAGATCAGCTCGTCACCACCGCTCCTGCCGACCTCATCGATGACCTTCCGTACCTCATCCTCCTCGAACATGGGACCCATGCCGTCACACCGAGCCATCTTCTTCAGTCGCTCACAGACCTCGCCAATGTCAACGGCGCCAGAAAGGTAGAGAGGATGTGATTGGAGCAGATCCCACGTTGCACTGGCAGAGAGCAGGTGGCTATCACTGCCTGACGGGCTGCTGTACTTGCTTGGTGACGATGATGCTGTTGATAGCAAACCGTTTGCGAGCCGCGCCGTGTCAAATCTAGGCTCATCGAAAGATGGCGAGCCCTTTGCTTGACGAGACTGTGGGAGTAGACTTGGATCATCGACAAAGCCGGGCGGGTGATTTGATGTAGGTGAGGGTGAAGTTGTGGCTCTCAGTAGCTCATTCTCGGTCTGGGCTCGCTGCAGCATAAGCTTCAGGCGTTCGTTATCTGACTGTAGAGACGATGTTGTTGTGGTGAGAAGGTTGAGCTTTGCTTCTAGGTCCCTCACGTGTCTCTCTTTCCGTTCGCGAAATGCTCGTTGACTATCACACGATCAGCTTTCTGTGAGGGGGTGCTTAGTACACGCAGAAGCTTACGCTGCTCGGTTCTGTGCCTTCCGTCTCGATTGTGCGGGTGTCATACTGTCCTTCTCTTCACTACTACTCCGCCTGCCGTGAGGCTCGTCCATATCCAACGATATACCACTGTCGACTGAGCCATTATGCAGAAGCGAGAGGTGTTGTGAGGGAGGCGAGGCGGATGTTGGTAGAGGTGTGAGTCCGGTGCTATGGCCGAGTGATGTATCGAACGTAGCATAGTCGAAGGAGCCAGAGAGGAACGCATTCCCGTCGAGTGGATTCTCCAGACTCTTCAACTATGTCAGTGAATGTGTCTCTCTGATTGTGGTTCCCACGTGCTGGGTGCTACCTACGGGAGTCGGGCCGTTGGAGTCATTGCTGACGCCTGGGAGGAGGCCGTTATCTGTGCCGAAGTTCAGGTACGCGTATGGCTGTGCTGAGGTAGAGGCGAAGTAGTTGTAGTCCATCGAGTCCATCTCGGAATCGGAGACAGAGGTTGTTGGGGCCCAGAGTAGTGTCTGAAGCTGCTACGGTGCTCAGCTGAGGAGACTGTGGGGCGTGTGAACGAAGTCTGCGAGATCGAGACCTCCAACGGGACCTATAGTGTGAGGTACTGTGTGAAGACTTGAGAGGATCCGAAACTGAGTAGAAGAGGTGACGCGGGAGGAGCGACCCCATATACAAGTGAGTGGAGCGTAGGAACGGCATCCGGGGAACAGGCATGGCATGGCATGGCGTTGGCAACGTGCTCAGCCCACCTCACCCAAGACGAGATGAAGGGAACGAACCCTGGCGGGCCTCATGCGTACCGTTCGGCTACGCTCGACAGGACTGCCCGCGTAGCGTGGATCATCACGGGAAGGGGATAGGATAGGGCGCAGACGACACTTGCAGGCCCCGGATCCTTCGCCTTCCTGGCTTCCTGCAGACGGATGGGTATGGCCGGCAGAAAGGTAGAGGCGCGATAGATAGCAACGACGCGCGCTGTGGGAGGGGTACAGAGCTTTGAGCTGGGTGGTTGGCATGCTGGCCTTCGCAGCTGACATGACTGCCGCGTCAAGAATGCTAGCGCTGGTGCTGTTGTTGTGAAGGATCGCAGATTCGCAGGTGCCTGGCGCAGACAGCGGGGAGCGTTTTAGGCGAGTAGTCAGCCGTAGGGCCGGGCGGAGCAACTCGCGCGCATGCCAAAGTGCGAAGTCAGCAC
This sequence comes from Oleoguttula mirabilis, assembly GCA_035135055.1. Taxonomy (NCBI): domain Eukaryota; kingdom Fungi; phylum Ascomycota; class Dothideomycetes; order Mycosphaerellales; family Teratosphaeriaceae; genus Oleoguttula; species Oleoguttula mirabilis. The sequence goes on along the minus strand of JAVFHQ010000032.1, from coordinate 217,340 downwards.
GCCCTTTCACTTTATCAGAGCAGTTTCCCAGTTCCAATCGACCAACTCTACTAAGCCGCATGCCCGCAACTCTCAACAACTGCGGAGTTTGCCTCTATTGGGCTTGCCGGAGTCCGGATGAGCTGATGCTTTCGGCGGCCACACACCATCGTACTTTGTTACAACCACCTTCGTCGAAGATAGCTCGGGGACTCGGGGATACCTGTGTGCTAGCGTGGAAGTACCAAGGCAGCATCGATGATCGAGAAGAAGCGGAGTACTTTCCTGCATTCGCAATGTGGTCCCGCGCAAGCTACCATCGAGCTGAAAGCCACAGCGCGCTTGAGACTTGATCTGGGCGGTTTCCAGTCTTCTGCATGCCAGCTGGGTATGTGGCAGAGTTGTCCGCCCTATGCAACGTGCACGACTCGTCCCACTGCTGCCTTGCAGAGGACTCCGTACGCCAAGATGAGGACAAGGCTTCGATGGCCCGACGGTATGGCAGTCACCCACGCGCAACGCCAGGTAAGCGATGCACACCAGAAGGCCAAGCGTCCGACACGCGGTGGTCGTCCTCTCTTTGGTCGACAACCAGGTTGTATGTAGTTTGACCTTCAACTAGAGCGGTATCCCTCTCCAAAGCCAAGGCTGACTACGGGCTTGGCCGGTGGAGGGTCATCATCAATGGGGAAATGGGGAAGGCGACGCGGCTACACAGCCCATGTGGGCAATCTATTGCTGAATGACAGACCTTGCGGGTCCGTAGGGCTGGTTACTCAGAGCTCAGGGTGATTACTGTGCGTAGGGCTCTCACCACAGGCCACCGGTGTAACGGCCCGCATGCGAAAAGCTTAAAACAGGTGCAGCCCTGCATGGCGTCGCCGCTTATAGGCTACCATCGCACGAGATCTCGGCACTCGCTCGCCCGAGACCAGGTATGGGTCTGCAGAAGCTGTCAACCTCTCCAACAACGTTATTGCTGAAACACCCATCGGCTACGCAGCCCTACAAACAAGATGTGGGTGCTTGGGCGGAGGCTTTCTCGTCTGTGATTGTCAGGACGAGCACCAAGCAGCAAACTAAGGCTAAAATATCATGTTTCACGAACGACCCAGTCGAGAGATGCAATCATGCAGCGTACAAAGGCACTCGGGTCAGTATTCCGTGGGTCCGTTGCTGTTTACCACTTTAGGTGCTTACTCGTTGGTATCCACCTTTAACACGGCTATTTGGCCACTTCGCCTATATCCCTACCTTAGGTAAAGCACTTGACTTGGAAAAGCCACAAACAAAGATCTCATGGCAAAAGTGCGATGGTTTCAAAGATGCACACAAGATACCTGTACCTGTAGTCATCCGAGCTCAAGCTTCTGATCCGACGTACCGAGTCACGGAGACTCGAAAGGCGGCAAGCATGGTGTGATAGCCGCTGCGGATCGCGCTCGAAGTGCGTACAGGTACTTCCAAAGGTCATGTGGAGGACCATTATTGCCATACTCCTCGGGATATAGATTGGGCCAAGACACCGCGAGTGGCGATGTACGCATGAGCGTGTCACAGTGTCAGCACCAACAGCGTCTCACGTGCCACTTGGGCTCGCCGAGCTGCCGAGTGCTGGCCGAGCCGCCGATACATGGAAAACTCGCTGAGAAGCGCGCTACACGAGACGCCAGACGCCACCAAGCAAGTCCGAAGTTGCGAACCTACATTGCTGGCAATTTGCTGCAACCCCGCGAATCTGGAGCTGGACGCCTTAGACGCCACCAACATCGGTAAGGCAGATTGACCCAGATCCTATACTAGCTTTAGCCGGACCCCGACCTCCGCCGACTCGGACCACGTCCCGTATGAGCTGCCCGAACCGAATATGCCGGTGCCTGGTGGACAGCAGGGAGGCTTCTTGAGTCATGCGGGACTGGTACGTACGTAGTCAGCGCTGAGTAACACACCTGCCCTCCACATTGACTGCCTTCCAATTCATCTGCCGGTCCCTCCCGTGTGTCCTGCGTTAGACAGGAGCTGTCTCCACACTGCAAACGCGCTGCCGTAGCCGAGTGGTCGTTCATCTCGCAAAGACCCGTTCGGGCCCGAGATTGCCATCGCTGCGGTGCAAAAGGGGACGACTGGTCGTTCATCTCAGAACCACCCGCCCGGGCCCGAAACTGCCATCGCTGCGGTGCAAGAGGGCAGGCCCATGCAACGCGTTCATTCCACCTCCTTCGGCGGACATGCATGGCCTTGAGCTCAGGCAGCGTTTCGGGCTTCCACAAGCGGCCGTGTAGCCGTCAAGCCAACCCATATGGCCTCTTCCGTCCGGATCGTCCGGCTCCCTTGGCCAGGCACCAGGTTGACCCACCTGTCAAAGACTTCCTTGGGATCCGTCACACCTGCCTCTTTCAGGTCACCATCTGCTGCCAACGCAGCCTCCAGACCTGCAACGCCACCGAGAACCAGCAGTAAGTGGCCCCACGTCGGCTCTACGTACGCGTCGTCTTTAGCATCCAAGACGGTCTGCGCTGGCACGCCTCGCTCACTGGTGCCAATACTGATGTCGTACCCACCGTCGTACGGGCAGTCGGTGAATATCGCACTCAGTGAGGATGCCTGGCGGACACTGTAACCCCAGTAGTAGCCTGCCTCTTCACGAGGGGCATCCGGTGAGACGGCTTCGCACTCAAGGTCATAGCTAGACGATGGCCGCTCGTTGGGAAGCTTCACGGTCACGCGGGTCTTCTCTTCCAAGGATGCAGCTAAGTAGACGTTCTGCTGTAAGCCGCAGTCGAGGAGCGTACGAGACGAGCCATCGCCGCCTTTGCTCTGTCTAACCGCAACGCCCTCGCGATATGGACACCATTCATCGCTCCGAAGATGGTGCGGCATGTCCAAGCTCGGTAGTGCTCCTGCGGTCTTCAGATCTGGATGCATGGGAAAGAGCGCCCTCCGGAGATGGGGCGGGGTCTCCAGGTAGCTGAGCACATGGTGAAGGAAGAAGTTGGGGTCGGTGTAGGCTGTATATCCGTTTGGCTCCGGCGGCCAAATCTCCGCTTGACCATCATCGAAGACCACGACTTCGTCAACGCAGAACACCGCACAAGCCCGAGCAATGTGTCCAGCTAACGCGGATTTCTGGTCATGGGTAGCGGCACTGTCTAGCTGTCAGCAAGCTTCGATGCGGTGTGCGAGACTGAGCCGAGTGCAAGGATCTGTGACAACATGTATACTACATTTGTTACGCGTACTCACTTGGCGATTATGCTTCCAGGCAATGCAATGCTGAGTGTGTGTTGCCGCCCTTTTGTAGGCTCGAAAATTGCCGACGGCTTTGACGTGTCCACCAGGCCGGCCTCGCCGTCTCTGTCGACCTTTCGTTTCTGCATCGCTCATTAGCATGCTATCGATACGCACTATGATATCCATATCTCTACCTTCGATCTGTGACTTGACATTGGAACGGCGATGTTGTGCTCCTTTGAAAAGGCCAAAATTCTCCACTAGAAGAAGTGGCATTGTGTAGGTTTCCACGACTTTTGCACGTGCGACTCCACATCCAACGTCAACACCCTTCCTCGCCTCTCCATTGGTCCACCTGCACTTCTGCATCGCCCATTACATTCACCTCCCGAATTGGCTGTTGGCATTCTATCGTCCCGTTGTTCGTAAAGCACGATTTCAGAAACTCGATGAAGATACAACCGGCGTGGATAGAGGGGACGAGCGCTATCAACGTAGGCTCGGATCATGAGCGATATGTGCTGTAGACCGTAGAAGGTCGTGAATGATCAATTATTTGGCAAACGACGTGACGTGCATGGCCAAGCCGTGAGCACCACTCATGCGCCTCGTCGAGCAGTCGTACTCATCAGCGTAATCTTCTTGCCCTTCTTCCCCTTCTTGGCACCATTACCGCCGCCGCCAGCACCAGCAGTCGGCTTCGCCTGCGCGGAACTCTCCGCGATGCTCAACCCCTCCAACTCGGCTGCAAACTGCTGGTCCTGTTGATCCAGCAGATCCTTTTCCCAGCCTTGCAGCCAGCCGTCGTCTTGTTGGCTGAACTGCGCATCCGACGGTAACGTCGCGAGCATGTCTGGCGAAGTGGGCACTACGGCCGTCGTGCCCCAGACAGTGCGGTGTGCCGTCGGCGAAGTGGAAGGTGAGGCGAGGGAAGCGAAACCGGATGTTGTGCGATTCGCCCATGGCGGAGAAGCGGCCGTCGCGCCTTCGTTGCTGGACAGGCCATTGACATGAGCACCCATCAGTGAGCTCGGCAGAGCCTCCCACTGCGAGTCGAAGACCGGATCATTCGGGATAGACGGGCGTTTTCGCCTGACAGACGCCAACTCCCGGTCCTCGGCCTTCTCAATCCGGATCCGCTCCTTCTCCTCTCGCGCATCCTTCTCGTCGTGGCGTCTCCGTCTGCGCTCAAGCATGGGCCTGAACTCTTCCAGTACCTGAGGCGAAACAGTGTCGGTCCAGTCGCACTCGAGGAAGCCGACCTCGCAGCCGTATGGTAAGTGAGCGAGATACTTGACGCGCTTCCTCAGCTCGTCATCCACGATATGGCCGGATGAGACGCGCTCGACGCGTGGGAGTATTGATGAGGGGAAAGCGGTGTATGAGCCGAAGGCGGTCCTGAGGATGCGGATGTCGAGGGGTGAGAGGTAGTAGTGCAGAAGAGCTTGATAGAAGAGGTATTCGGCCGGCTGTGGCTTTTCGAACTGTCGTTGTCGCATCTCATGTATCGTCCGTGGGATAGCGTTAACAATAGCGGCACCGCTGTCACTGGCTGATGACTCCTCGCCATGCGTCCGCTCTGTTGCGATGGGGACCGATGGTGCGTTCGCAGCGTGCTTCTGCAGGTACATCTCCGGCACGCCATCATCGCTGTCATGGAACTGTATCGGCGGCCGTCCATCGGCCGTCCTCTCGTCTGCAGCTTGTACCGGCTTCTTCGGCTGCGCAGGCGGGTTGCCGATACCCTTGGTCTTCTCTTTCGCCTCATGTAAGAATCGCGTGGCTCGGCCAGTCCATTCGGTGTCCTCACCAAACATTAACTCGTCCTCCTTCTCCAGCTGCTCGATCGCGGCCAGAGCATCATCATACTGTTGTACCATGTACTCCTCGCTGCCCTTCATGACCCGCGTGTAGTCCATGACCTCTGCAGCGAAGTACCATGGGATAGCCTCGCCCTTGGCCACGGTGTCAGCGCTCTCGCGCGGCATGCCAAGCGTGCTGCCCGTCTTCCTCTTGATGAGCCTCAGAACGACATCTTCTCCCTCGCGAGGCGGCTCAATTTCCTGCCCAACATACCACCTCACGGGCCGCGTCTCGGTTATGTAGATGCTGTCCCAGCAGATCGGGCATTTCTTCCACCTCGCCCTCTTTTCGTGATTCGGTGCGTTCCCTTCCTCGGAGTGCATATAGCGGATCAAACACGGCAAACAGAAGATATGCCCACACTTTGCCATGCGCGGCGCCGTTGGCTCGCCCAGACAGATGGGGCAGGAGGCTGCCTGCGTGTTCGAAGAAGCCACAATTTGCAGCACGTTCGACCAGTCCAGTGTGACGTCCGCGTCCGACGCTTGCATGTGGTAGTCGCCACGCGGGTCGACGATGAAGCGGTAGTTGGCGTGTATATACCTGCACCCTATGGTTAACATGGCTTTCCTGCTAACCTCGGCCAAAGCGTTCCGGCTTACCTCGCCTTGTCCACGGCATGGTACCCACTGCCCATGCCCCAAGTCGCCCTCCCGTTGCCTCTCCTCGTCCCGTTGTAGCTGTGCCGGTGATCCTGCTGCTGGCCTGGACGAGGCGGAAGCGCAATGTTCATCAAGTGCGTGATATCCGCCGTCTTGCCGCGCCGTCCGATGTTCTGCATCGCGAGGCGCTCATCGTCGTCCAGCGTGGTGAAGCGTTTGCCTTGCTTGTGCTTCGGCTTGCCGCCCTGGACGTTGCGCGGGGCCGGCTGGCGTGCAGACGCGCTGTTGCCGCTGACAGCACGGGCGTTGTTGAAGAACTGCTGCGTCTGCGAGGATGCCGGCGAAACTTGGCTAGAGCTGCTGGAGATGGCCTTGTTGGAGGGCGCGGCAGCCTTTGAGGAAGCCGGTGGCTGGCTCATGGTGTGCGACTGTTGCTTGCCACGCAATCGGCGAGACCTGCTCACTGAAGAGAGGCTACCGTTGCTGTCTATGCCGAGCGGAGGGCCGAACGAAAGTGTTGGTGGTGTTACGGAGAGCCTATGAGCTTATCGAGATCCCGAGGGAGTCTGGCAAGAGCAAGGAAGGAAGACACAGCAGTCAGTGGTGCTGGGAACGTGTGACGCAGAGGAGGGGTGCGGCATCTTCCGCGTGGCGCCGTTCGGCTTTGTCCATGTCCATCAGCCGATCGGAATAGATAACAGAGCTGTTCTCAAGCCCATCTCTGTCAGCGTCAGCCAACCACCTCACGTACAACAGCTTCCGCCGAGAAGAGTGTCATCTCAAGCGCAGAGAAGAGCCACTCCACCCCAGCCTCACACGAGACCTCGCAGTGCTATAGCACACCAAAACAGCTGTAAAACGTTCCACCGCCAACTGCCCGCAAGATGTTGATCACGGAAACCCACCAGGACGTGCAGACTCAGGATGGCGGAAGCATGCGTATGGCGAGTCTGCTACGCAACGGCTGAGGCGGTAGGTCTGACAACGAGGTAGGCATCTTCCTCTTTCACCCAACCATCCCCAACTACCCAAAGGCGAAGTTTCCGGGTGTCGTGGTGTTCAGCGAAATCTACCAAGGCACGTCCTTCCTCCCATCTCGACACCCATTTCCCTCTCCACAAGTAGAGTACAGATTGCCTTCGGCATGCGGACGGCATGGCGAAGCCCAAACCCGCCACCTCTACCAGCAACTGACACTAACCCACAGTGACCGGCCCCGTCGAGCGCTTCGCACGTCAAATCGCCGGTCACGGCTACATTGTCGCCGCTCCAAGCAGCTACCACGAGTTCACTGGCCCAGCAGCCCTTGCCTATGACGGCCCCGGCACCGATTCAGGCAATGCCTGGAAGATCGAGAAGAAGCTCTCCGCCTACGACGAAGACGCCACGCTCAGCATCGACTGCCTCGTCGGGCTCGAGACCTGCAATGGCAGGATTGGCGCGACGGGAATGTGTTTGGGCGGGCATCTGGCGTTCAGGTGCGCGTTCGACAAGAGGGTGAGGGCTGCGGTGTGCTACTTCGCTACTGATGTCCATTCGCATTCGCTCGGGAAGGGGAAGGAGGATGATAGTCTGCAGAGAGTGAAGGAAATCAAGGGAGAGTTGGTCATGGTATGTTCGACGTCTTCACACCTAAAACCGGAGCATCTTCTGACAATCCTTCAGATCTTCGGCAAGCGCGACAACCACGTCCCGCCCGCAGGCCGCGATCTCATTCGCAAGACGCTGCACGAGACGGGCATCACCTTCAGCTTCTTCGAAGCGGCGTGGGCCCAGCATGCTTTCATCCGCGATGAGCTTTCGAAAGGTCGGTATGACCCGGCCCTTGCCGGTCTGTGCTTCCAGATGCTGCTCGAGCTGTTCGAGAGGACGCTGAACGGCGATCTGGGGCCGAGGGAGGGTGGGGATGAGGAGGTCGAGGATGTTTGTTAGTTACGTGTGCCTTCTGATAGGATCATGTGGCGAAGAAGCTTCCAAGCTTGTGAAGTCGTCAGCGAGAGCGCTCTTCGGTCAGCTTTTATCGACGCATGGGCTTGCAAGTGAACGGACGCGTGATATATTTCTAAAGCTTCAACATGTGGACTGCATTGCATGTGATTAATTCCTGGTGGCCTTAGGCTCGTCGTGTAACGAACCTAAGCCGAGCCGCCGCGGGCCCGATCGATTTTGACCGCTGACTTCAACGTCCGTTCCCCAAACTTGTGTGAAACGTCTGCTTCCATACGTTTCCCGCAACGTCCCCTGTAGTTGTTGCTCCTTACGCAATGGACGGTAGCTGAGACCTAGCAAGCTGAGAAGAGAAGCTGTCTGCACCGAAACCTACTCATCCTGCGTCAAGACATCCCACTCGGCCAACGGGTCTGAGACGGCTTGCAAGACCTTCAGCCTTGTGCATATAGCACAGCGACTGGGAACTCCGGACTCATACGCAACCACTCGATCAAAAGTGTCGAGGGGCAACAAACAGACAATCAAGCGATTGCTTCAGGCACCCAGGAGGCGCCACCTACACTCTCTCACCTGCAACAAGACATCCCGAATCAGCCCGACTGTCTGAGACCGTCGGTGGGCTAGCGAGACCTTGAGCTTTGTCCATAGGCACAGCGACTGCGGGTCCCACAGTAATACTCTACTATCTGCTGAAAATCTCTCATCCGAGCAAACAGGCGGAAAGGTTATCACCCCAAGGCACCAAGGAAGCGCAACCCAAAGCGAAACCGATAACACTGTTCGCACTATCCCAAGACAGGATGTTGGCCGAGCGCGAGCTAGAGCAGACTGCTGCTCAGCTGGCGGACTTCCGCTTGGCAAGTAGCCAACACCAAGAAACGCTGGCCGTCGTGCTCGAGAAGTATGGCACACTTATGGAGGACTACAGGCGACTCAAGAGCGACTACGAAGAGGAGCGTGACTCTCGCGAGCGGTACAAGCAAATGGCACGTGGCCAAGAGCGCAACCCATTCGTGCTTGTACTCGTTGATGGAGACGGATACATCTTCGACGATGACCTGGTCAGCAGTGGCGCCGAAGGTGGTCAAAGAGCTGCTCAGCTGCTGAACGATGCAGTTATGCGCAGTATGCGTGACCGTGGACTGGACCAGTGCCGCATCATGGTCCGTGTATACGCCAACCTCGCTGGTCTCTCGAAGGCTTTAGCCAGGTCGAATCTGGCCGGCAAAGAGAAGCGGTCGCTCGCTCCGTTCGCGGCCAACTTCACCCGCTCAAACGATCTCTTCGACTTTGTGGACGCCGGGGAGCTCAAGGAGAACGCCGACTTCAAGATCCGAGCAATGTTCCGGCAGTTCGCCGAAAATGCGCAATGCAAGCACATTTACTTCGCTGGCTGCCATGATGTGGGCTATATTAATGAGCTCACGCCATATGCGTCGAACCGTGACCGCATTACGCTGGTCAGAACGTATGCTTTCCACCCAGAGTTCACAAGACTCGGTATGCGAATTGAAGACTTTCCAAACATCTTCCGAACTACAGCTCTCAGCGGTGAGCCGGTAATGCAGAAAACGGCACCGGCACCATCGCCACTGAAAGCTGCAACCAAAGCGCCAAGCGCCCCCAGTGTGGACGGCGTCACTAAAGTATGCTACTTCTTCCAGAAGGGCAGGTGCACTTACGGAAACTCGTGCAAGAACTTGCACATCAAACAAAGCGCCAACGGCCAGCCTTCGGCGAGCGCTAGCAAAGCGAGCGACATCAAGAACTGGCGGGACGACACGACCAACGGCAAGGCTTCACTGCCATTCCAGTTGTCCAACGTCGCCAGGAACGACAACAGTTTCATGAGCGGCCACGTCGTTGCGACAAGCAATGGCAGCGACACCGTTCAAGACAATATTGGCACCGACCACGATCTGCCGCAAGCGGCTGAGATCCCACCAGGTCAAATCCCGGTCACTAAAGACGGTCACCGACTGGACCCAAGCATTCCACACTGTTCTGCGGCAGACCATGAAGCCTTCAAGGCACGCATAGCAATCCAGAAGATGTGCAACAACTACCACGTTGGCGGCTATTGTGCACACGGCGTGGGCTGCCTGTACGATCACAGGCCGATGTCGCCGGGAGTGCTGAATGCGCTCAAGCACGTCGTCTACGGCAACCCGTGTCCGCGGAAGGGTGCGTGTAGACGCGTTACGTGCCTCTATGGCCACGTGTGCCAGAAGGCAGAGTGCACGAGCAGGGGAGGCAAGGCATACTGCAAGTTCAATCCGCGTGTGCACGAGCTGGACATGAGCGTGGCGGAGTATGTGCAGGGTGAAGGACCGCCGGCGGCGTTCACTTCGGCGACGGCGGCTCAGAATGGGGAGGCAGCGGCGACGGCGGAGGCGGCGGAGGGGAGTATCAGCGACCGGGACTCGCAGCGGCCGACGCAGCCAAGCAGCGACTGGCAGACGGAGAGTGATGGCGAGACCGACGCAGCCGAAGGTGCCTTACTGGACTCTGAAGACGACGCCTCGCCGCATTAGGAAGCCGGCGGCGTTCCAATCTTCAAGAGACCGGTAGGCATTGGGCTCCGGAGATTATCAGCGGACGAGCTTGAGCGTCCTCCGGGCCCGGCCAAGCCAGAGTGCGAGAAGATGAGCTTACTGCCTCAATCCCGCCCGACTGGGGCGGAAGAAGATGAGGTATTGTAAATGTGGTCTGCCTGATCGAGCCAGTGCGAGGGCAATCGAGTATGGCTGCTCTTCTTCGAGGAGTCCATACCTGCGCTGGTATTCACGGCGTGATTGAAGACCCTGAGCAATTAGCACCGCCCAGGGAACGTGCTAAAGTATGTATGCATATAGTATACAGAACTCAATCCCAAAAAGACACGTGCAGCTACTAACACCACGTCATTACATTACACGTTATTTTGTGCGCGGCATCATGCCAGACATATCACGAGCATGAGGCCATTGTCCATCCACCATGCAGGACGTGAGCGTGCCGCGCTGTTGTCCTCCAACCCCCTTTTTGAGCACCCGCTCAGGCCATACCCAATGCCCCTTTATCAACGGCCCATATGATACATGGTTTGCGTGCCAGGTCCCCGAACGCCAGAACCAATTGCTAAGCAAAGACATACAAATGCTGCCGTGAACTGGCTTACTCGAAAGCACCAGGGAACTTCTTCTCCGCCGGCTGTCTCTGCGCACTGGCTTCCATGGCCCGGACCCGCGCCAGGACGCCTGAGGGTCTTCGCTCCGTGAGCGCCGGAAAGGGTTGCTGCGACTCCGCTGCTGGATCATCGTCTACAGCTTCGGCCTCCGGCTCATTGACAGTGGGTACGCCGGCATTCGCTGGGTCACCCCTCAGCTCCTCCATGGCCTGCGGAGCAGATGGCGGTGGTGCTGGCGCTGTTGCGGAGGCTTCCGCTTCGCGCAGCAACTGCTCCGAAGCCTGCAGTTGCTGTTCCGGGGTATCTGACTGCGCATCTTCGAACGGTGTCGTGGGTTGCTCTTCCCCGCTCTCCTCGGCATGGAGTGTGCTACTAGGCTCCGCTGGTACAGCATCGGCTGCTCCATCTTCCGGGAGTGGAACGCCTTGCGACGGCTCCGCTGGTCGTGAGGGTGAGACATCTGGTCTCGCTGTCGCCATGACACCAGACGAAGCGCCGATAATAGCTTGTCCAATGCCGCCTTCAGACGTGCTGATCGGCCTTTGATGCTGCTGCGGCTGAGGAGTAACGTCCCGCACAACGACCCCACCGTCCTGCTCGCTCTGCTCACGAGCGCCGCTGGCCTCATGCACCGTCACAGCACTCCTCGCCGCCACCGCATTCTCCCTCGCCGATCGCTCCGGAATACTCTCCAAGCTCTGCCGCACACTCTTAATGCCAGCAGTCGTACTCGGGCTCCCGTTGCCGTTCACCTCCCTTCGCACCACGTGCTGCAAAGCCGGCACAACGCCGCCACCCAGCCGTGCCCAGAACATCCGTTCCCGCAACCGTACAGCCTCCTCCCACGCCCCTTTAGCCTCCTCGTCACTCTCGCACCTCCAATGCCCATCTCTGACCATACGCAGGAACCCGACAAAGTCGCCCGCAGCGCGGATCCGGCCGAGACAGTAATCGCACAGCGGATACCTTTGCGCCGACTCCTCCTCGCTCGTCCGAAACCTGTACTTTCGCACATAAGGTTCTTTCTTCCGCTGCTCGCCGCAAAGCGCACAGGCGAAGACCGGGCCGTAGAACTTGGTCGCGGGCATGAAGGGCTCGACTGCCAAGCTGCCGGAGAGAAGGGAGGAGAGAACGCTGCGCCGACTGAGGAAGGAGAGGCCGGGAGCAAGATCGAGACGGAGGGTCGGTTCAATGTCTTCGATCATGGTGCGCTTGTAGAAGCGCGAGTCCTTTAGGGGTGGTGTTGATTGGGTGGTGCCTCCGAAGGTGGTGGATGAAGGGCTGTTGTTCGCGGAGGATGAGCTTCCGAAGGAGAAGGCGCCCGGTATTGGTGAGGACATGGCGAGGTTGGTCTGACTGCTGGAGGAGAGGTTATTGGCGCTGCTGCTGTCGTGGCGCGAGTGCGGTGCTGCGCGTCGGGCGAGAGAGAGTAGTTCCTGGAAGTCGGTATAGGCGGAGATGTCGTTGCGCATGACTGGTATTAGTAACTGAGAGAAGTGCAGTGGGTGGTCTGGTGATACTTCCGCAGGTCCCACGCCGTTTGGCGAGAGCTGCAGTGCATCCCAGGCTCCGGTGGTCGAGTTGATAGGCGTAGAGGGCACGCTGCTGTCCCTCGCGTCATGCTCGCTCGCCTGCTCCATACGCTCCATGACACCCTTCAGATCGTGCAGTTGCTCCGTTTGACTTGCCAACAGCAGCTCGGTATCGCTCAGCTGGCCGCGTAGCTGACTGCTCCTCTTCTCCACCGCCTCCGTATCCTTCCGCGCCGCCGCGACCATGGTATTGGCCTCCTCAAACAGCGCCGTAGTCAGCATCTCTAACTCGCCCTCCGTCTCCTTCTTCGCCTTCTCCGCCGCTTCTCTCGCCGACCGCTCGACAGCCAGCTCCTCACGCAACTTGGCCATAGTAATATCCACATGCGCTTTCCTGACCAACACACCGTTCGTGATCATATCATCCGTCTCTTTCTTCTGCGCCCTCACCCGCGCCAGCTCCTTCCGTGCACTCTCCAGCTCATGCCGCGTCTGCTGCAGCGAGTCGTCCAGGTTCGTCTGGTAGTTGATCGCATTCACCAGCTTCGTGCTCAGCATAGCCACTTCGGCGCTCAGGTCGGGCTTGTAGGTGTCTGCTGCACTGTCCGTACTCCCACTGCTTTGCGTCGGGGAGGGAGTGCGCGTATCCATGTCTGTGGTGTGCTCCTCGCGTCGCAAAGGCATGGCGACTGTTGCCATGTTCTCCGCCGCGCCTGGTTGGTGGATGTGCGGCGAGGAAGAAGACTTGACCAGCTGGTGCGGGAGCGGTAGTGGCGCCTTGCGCGGTGCGACAGGCGAAGGGGTGACAGAGCGCGAGAGGGTGGATGGGCGGGTCAGGGAGGCCGCGACATTACTGCCCCAGGTGCTGGCGAAGAGGAAGCTGCATGCGTTAGTCTTCGCGAAGGAGTGGCGTCACGGTCGCAACTCGCAACCTACTCCGCCAGATTGCTCGCCTGATGTGATCCTTAGCCGGCGTTGTGGGACCTGTAGGCTGTACCCTTCCGGACGTGGCCTGAGGTCTGGAGACGCGTAGTACTGCGGAGAGTGGGTGCGACGCGTGTCAGTGGGCGTGTGCTACGATGCTCACTTTGCGTCATACAAGGCATGAATATAGGCAGGTCGCGCAATTCTTGGGCGGCACGTTTGTCCGATATCGTCCAGTCTGGATCGACGTTGAAAGTGGTCGGGCATGACGGCGTGGCAACCGCGCAACGCAGATTGCCCCAATCTCCGAACCCACTCCCTGAGACCTCGCCACCTTCACCACCATCCTCCTCCTCCTCCCCGCCATCACTCCCTTGTCCTTCCTGTGCAGACATAGATGGTCTTCAAACTTCACGAGACGACCTTAAAACCAGGATGAAACAACGATAGCCACGTCTTGCCATTACACCATCCCTAGCCATGCCTTTCCCACTCCTTTGGTATCTATAGTACGGCATAATCTAAGCTTCTGTCAATCTCCCCACGCGCGGATTTGGCACGATCGTCAACGTGTGGAATGGCATGAGTGGCGAAGCATCGGAAGCTTCGCATATTCAGGAAGATTGGGTGGTACTCCTTCAAAGTGGAGGGTGGCGCGGGTCTGAATCACGATGGAGACATCGCGCGCCCATTCAACACGAACGGGCCTTATGATGCCAACCTGACGACTCCCATTATACGCCGGACCACTAAGCCAGACATTCGGTGGCCGGAGACAGGTCTATGCGCTCTTCATGTTCTCCGTTTCGATCTCGATCTCTCCGGTCTGTCAAACCTTTAAGACGAGGAAGGCGTCTGCATCTTCCTGGTCCAGAACCACCACTTCAATCTTGGGATGTTGATGTTGCCTCCTGCAAACAGCAGCACCAGCACTCTTTTACACCACTTCCTAAAGACAGACAATATTCTTGCATGTCGCTCAATTAGGAAGAGAAACTACAGCGTCCAAGCAAACTCGCAGAGAAAGCGCGGGCAAGAAGTTCAATGTTCTGTCCTCTCGACTCCAGAGTCTTTGAGTCTTGAGCTCGAGGCAACCTCTATACGTTTAAGACTGACCGGCTCCCCGCAACCTCTATACATTTGAGGCTGATCGGCTCCGCCGCGGAGCGGCAAACAGCCATCTAGTTCCTCAATGCCAGGGTTGACACCTATCTCCCGCTTTCGCAGTTTATCGTACCTACCGGCCTCCGGCTGAAGTCGTCTTGCCCGTGAGTGAGACATGGTTAGGACAGGCCCTGACTATGGAAATCAAGGCATTCAACACCACGCACTACAGCATGTCCGCCGGGCCAGCAGAGCATGCATCCATTATCTATGTGTGCCACGCTGCACTTGCGCCGTTGTTGCTTCCGCACGCTGTTCCCTACCTTGGTGGATTGTAGTCGCCAACCATGTAGGTGACTGTGCAAGCGAAGAAACGTAACCTCTCAGCAAACGTGACCTCCCAGCAACCGCTATCTTCTGTACGGCCAATACGTCAGTGCCACACTGTGGCGGTGCAGCGGCCAGCTAGAGCTTGCCCTGAGCGGAGCACCACCATCATATGTCAGCCATCATATTTGACCGTCTTGTCACTCTTACAAACGTATCTCACATGGGCCCACGACGATCAGAGGAGGTCAGGACGTAAGTCAAAAGAGGATCGACAGCTCCAGGCATACCTTACTCCGTGACGTTCACCCAAAGACAAGCTAGACCCCAAGCGGCAGTCACCGACAACAACAACATCATCCAGGCTGTTAAAAGACGCTGTTGTGCCGGCTGTACTTTGCATCGAGTCGATCGCCTCGAGTGCACCTCTGAACGACAAACCCAGCAAGGATGGCCGCCGCACAGCAATATGCGATCTACCCCAGCCTCCGCGGCAAGACGGTCCTTGTGACAGGTGGCGCAGAAGGCATCGGCGCTGCAGCAGTGCAGCTCTTCTGCCGTCAAGGGAGCAATGTGGTCATCCTCGACATCTCGGTGCCATCGGCCACTGCTCTGATAGCCAAGATGAAAGAAGAGCAGTCATCGCAAGCTTCGGGACGGGCGCCGCCTATTGTTGCACCCACTTTCTACCAGTGCGATGTCACCGATCTCTCCAAACTAAAAGCTACCGCACGAAAGATATTGGACGAGCATGGCGCCGTGCATGTCCTGGTTAACAATGCGGCAGCGGCTGGAGCGAAGAGCCGCGTTCCTTCTGTCGAGGTGACGCCGGATTCCTGGGAGTTCGATGTCAACGTCAATCTCCGGCATATGTTCTTCCTGACGCAAGCCATTATCCCTGCCATGGAGAAGCAAGGCTTCGGAAGTATCATCAACATGGGCTCGATTACCTGGCGCATCCCTTCCGCCGATACGCCCGTCTATGCCATCTGCAAGGCCGCTGTTCTAGGCATGACGAACACGCACAGTAAAGAGTTCGGAGAGTCTGGAGTGAGAGTGAACAGCGTCATGCCGGGTGCCATTGCGACTGAACGGCAGATCAGGGAAGTCTTGACGCCAGAGTATAGGGCAAAGGTCATGGCGGCGCAGAGTCTGAAGCGGGACTTGATGCCTGAAGAGGTGGCCAGGGTCATTCTGTTCCTAGCTAGTGATGACAGTAGCGCTGTTACTGGGAGCAGCTATATCGTTGATGGTGGGTGGATCGGCGAGTAGCCCTGTCACGACATATTCCGTTCTGTCAGCTCGGAGTCTGTGATTCTCTCCTCGTCCGAACCCATCATACCGCTAATGATGCCTCACTCTCGTCCCCTCGCTTATGCGCATTTTCCCGACTTGTCGTTGTGAACATGGTACTTGCAGCGGTCGTGCCTTGTCGGGCCATTGCCCAGCCTCGATGCCGATCGCACGAACCTCCTCGCCATTGCTCTCACGATGTCGACGGGGATCTGCTCAATGTTTGCTTCGAATGCGATTGGGCCGATCCGAGCAACAGTCACATCCAGGTAGAGCCGCTGTATAGCAGACCCAGACGGCGTAGTGTCCCAAAGTTGCTGTAGGACACCTGCGGCCGGGAAAGTTTTGGGCTCAGCATCGAACTTCTCGAGCGCGCGGTCGATCAAGCGGTTGCACAGGCCGTCGTCGCCCAGATAGTCTGCCAACGCCCAGACCTTGCTTAAGTTACGGAAGCTGGGCGGCACGACGACGCTGCCCGGCTCGGCAGGCAACTCAACCATGAGCGACATGTCCATTTCGCGGGTATACATGTAGTGAGCGTAGACGAGGAAACAGTCGGCTTGGTGGTCCGGTATTCGGAAGATCTTGTCCTTCCCCTCCTTCCAGTCTTTGGAGCAACCGGCTCGGAAGAAGCGTGACCGAGCACAGACGTTGTCCTTATGAACAGTAAAGCTCCTCTCCTCGGTACCAGCAAGGACGGTAATCGTGTCTGAGTAGTCTGATCTACCACGCGATTAGCTCACTCCACCGTGCTTTAGAGGACTGGGCGTACTTGAGGCGTTTCACTCGCCGTCCGTCTGTCTCCATCTTTCACACTCCGGTTGGATCGTTCCAGCGTGATATCGATTAGTGCCGTCTGATGTGTGACGTCTCGGTATGCCTAGGGAAACGGTTTACGCTTTGTGCCTAGGAAGACGGTATACTCTGCAAAGCGTTAGTAATGAGGCGGTGGAGGCATCATACTTGAAGAAAAGGAGGAAGGCGCGGACGAGCGTCGCTACGGTATGTATTGAGGGCTGCCAAGCCTTCCTAACAGCATGTGACCATACGCAGACTGAAGGACCACAGACTTATATCGTGGGAAGAGCAGTAGTGGCATTGAGAGGCTAGCAACTAAACATCGAGTCGCCAGCACGCCATTTTGCGCCAAAAGCCAGCCATGCGCAACCGCTTAGGCCAGCCTCATTTCATGACTCAGTAGCTTGATGCGAGAGGTAAAGGAGGAACAATCTACTCCTCCTCCTCATCGCCACCCTCCTCACCATCCTCATCCTTCTTCTCCGCGGCCTTGGCCTTCTTCCTCCGCACGCGACCTGGGCGCCCGCCACCGAACGGCGACGTGAGCGCGAAGTCAATGTGCTTCTGCGAGTCGAGACGGACGACGAACGATGGGACGTTGACGATCTGCTTGCCGACGCTGCAGATAGCTGGTCAGTACACAGTACGCGCCTTGAGTCAGGGGTCTTGGACGTACCGGATGTGGCGCTGCCTGATCAGGACACGAGCGTGGTGGATGGACTTGGCGAGGCCGAGCTTGTAGACGCAGGTCTGGAGACGACGCTCCAAGAAGTCCTCAACCTTCAGGGCCAGCACGTAATCGAGCTTCATGCGGGACTCGTCGAGCACACCGACACGGACCAGACGGCGAATGAGGGCATTGCCTTCGAAGAGACGCTTCGGGTCCTTCTCGTCGAGGGTGAGAAGCTGACTGTACATCGCTGTTAGAGTTGTTGTGTGATGGTACATTGACGGCAGCTTAGGATTTGACATACCGAGCGGCACGACGAATCTTGGAGAGGGTGAGCTGCACACGCCACACCTCGCGCTTGTTGCGCAGACCGTACTCGCCGACGATCTTCAGCTCGGAGTCACTGTTGCATTATTAGGAACCGCTTGACATGAGCGGAGACAAGCTCGCGCTCAGTGGCCATTGGGGTGTACTGACAGACGCGCCGACTCGAAGGGACGACGTGGGACCTTGTAGGTCTTGCTGTAACTGCGTCTGGGAGGCTGTCAGCATGTGTACCAGCGTAACCTAGGCATATGCTTGGATGAGCAGCTTCCACTCAGCGAGATGCAGCGATGGCAGGCAGACAGGCAATCGACAGGCAAGCGACAAACGGAGCCAGGAAGTAGAAGTCGTGAGCAATGGTCAAGGTGGGCCATTCTCGTGACGCATGACAGGTCGATGGTGGGCGGAAGGCCGGTCCAGATACCAAGATTGCAGTTGCGCGCGCAATCACATGATGCTGAACGTCCAACTTTGCGAGGGTTTTGCTCTTTGTGTCGCATCCAGATGTTTGTGGTATCGCAAGGGGAGTGTCCGTCGTTGTGCCCGCTGGTGGTTCGTGTGCTTCTCTTCGCGATCGTCGCTCGCCATGTGCCTGCCGTTCGCCTCTGCCCGTTCACTGCACCTCATTCTGTGTCGAAGCCACTCATACCAATGCATGATGTTCTTCACTTACGGCGCCATGGTTGTGGTTATTGTCGACGATGCTGGCTCGCAGTACTGTTCAGCCGAAGTCCAGCTTGGAGTTCGCAAATTCGAAGTTCGTGAGGCGCTTGGACCTTTCCGCCAAGAGTTGGCCGAACCTCCACAAATCGCGCGAAGTCGAATTTGTGTGCTGCCGGCGACGAAGACGAGTCGACAAGCCACGACAAACCCGTACGTGCTCGTATAACGCTCATTGGTACCGCGAGACCTGCTGACAGTGTGTGCGTAGTTCAAAACTAACAACCCGACGTATGCGCAACTACTCCGAGCCCAACGAAACTCGATTTGCTAACCGCAGCGACAGCCTCCGAACTCCTACACAATGGGTCACGCTGCCGGTCTCCGCGCGGGCACTCGCTATGGTGCGTCACTTGGACTGCGAAGAGAAGAGATAGGATGGATAGGTACTAATGGATTTGGGCAGCCTTCTCCCGCGATTTCAAGAAGAAGGGTATGATCCCGCTCTCGACATACCTCAAGCAATACCGCGTAGGAGATATCGTCGATGTGGTGGCCAACGGTGCTGTGCAGAAGGGCATGCCGTACAAGGTGAGCAGAACACGAAGGAATATGCGGTGCCGAAGCGCGGCTTTGCGACACACGTCCAGAGACCTGCGATTGGGGATTGCATCATGGTCACAGCAGTGCTGATAGCGCTTTCCAGGTCTACCACGGCAAGACCGGCGTCGTCTACAACGTCACCAAGTCCGCCGTCGGCGTCATCCTTTACAGGCAAGTCGGCAACCGCTACATCGAGAAGCGCATCAACGTCCGCATCGAGCACGTCCGCCACTCCCGCAGCAGAGACGAGTTCCTCACCCGCGTGAAGTCGAACGCGGAGAAGAAGAAGCAGGCGAAGGAGGATGGCTCGCACGTGCACCTGAAGAGGCAGCCGGTGATGCCGAGACTGGAGAGGACGATCAGCGCGAAGGAGAACAAGCCTGAGACCATTACGCCGATTGCGTACGAGACGACGATCTAGGCTTTGCGTTGCAGGCTTAGCAGTGCTTTGCGGATGGCGTACGGTCGTGTGGTGGAAAGCATGGATGGCTACAGCGGCGATTGCTTGCTCATAGTCTCCGCAGTCACTCTCGGTAGCGTGCAATGAAATGCTTCAACTTACCACATATTGGTCATGTCTGCATAGTTGCTCCGACGAGCAATGGCCAAGGGAGCGGTCATCCTGTAGTCTTCAAGGTTGTTTCACTTCACGTAAGGTCACGTGTAACGCTAGCCTCCCGCCTTAGACCTCGCTTGATTGCTACCTAGATCCACAAACATCCATTACGGTCATCATGTAGGCTATCCAACGCCCACAGATAGTGCTGTGATGTCGCCGTCGTCATCAGCCGTGCCGGCGTCAAAGGCCATGCCGGCAGGCAGTAGATTACACTCCCGTCACAACTCCGCCGCGGTCCTACCACTCCAGGAGGCGAGATCATCAAAGGCAGCATCACCGAAACCATTGCCGGTTCAAGACAAGCCAAACGTGCACTACACGTGTTTCATACGGTTACCCTTCAAACGTAATGGCTTTGAGGACCCGCCCCTTGTAGAGTGGGATGCGGCGAAGGACCGAGCACTTTGGAAGTGGATATCCAAGACCTCTAACTCCAAGGACCTCGACTGGGAAGAGATCGCAGCCCGTTTCGATGTGGCTCTCCCTTTTCTGCTGCAACAGGCGGCATGGCTGTACGAACGGCACTTCGAGGGTATGAGGAAGCAGATGCAGAAGCTCGGTGTTTCGCAAGCGCCCAGTCCCGCTCCACCAGAGAGTGGAAGTTCGTCTGGTGTGGCTGGGCAGACAGGAGGGTTGAGCATGCAGAGGCAGGGGAGTAAAGGTGGGCCAGATGTTGCGCAAGCTCTTCGATGGACTGATGCTGATTGCTTGCAAGATTCACGCATGCCAACTGGTATCAACACGCTGAAAGGTGCGCCGAGTGCTGCCGGTGAAGGTAGCTCACCTGGTACACCACGCTCTGCACATCCACCTATATCCAGGACACCCTCTACGACTACGGTGACACAGAGCAGGCTACTTACTGGCAGTGGCAGACAACCGCTGCAGCGCCCAATCCGAAGCTCTAGTGGATCTCAAAGGCGCCCACCTCCGCCTACACGGCCTACTGGAGGGGATGATGACGAGTACGCTCTTGGTCATGACGGGCCTTCCGACTCCGGCTCAGAAGACGAGCCACCCTCGCGCAGTCAAGCGTTCCGCCGTGCACCACTGGGTAAGAAGCCGCAAGCGCTCAGAAAGCTGAGCTCAGACGGCGACGCCGAGGATGACGAAGAGGGTTCTTCGGGCGGGTATCTTCCGTTCGCTGCGACTTCGAAGGCAGGGAAAGATGACCCAGCAGCTACGTCAAAGGATCCGCCGAGGAGACAGCAGGGCGCTCCAACGCAACAGCCGCCTCCTGCGGCAACCAAAGGCAGACCTAAATACGATCCACCACCCGATTCTTCAGCAACGTCATCAGCCAGCTCCGCCGCCCACCAAGCACCACCCTCCAGCTCGGAATCAGCTGTCAGCAACCAACAAGACCGCCCTCCGGGACCCATCAGCCCTCGTCACCGTGCCCAGCTCGCCAACGCCAGCCTCAGCCCACGCTCCCGCAAAGATGGCAGCGAGGGTTCACCAAGCATGGGCAGCAGCTTCAGTGATCTGGATGATGCTAGTGTCACCCAGTCAGCGTTGGAAGATGCGCTCTTGAGCAATATGCAGCATGGCAATCTGTCGTCGATGGGCAGCATTGCGAGTAGAGTAGGCAGGATTGGAGATGTTCTGAGAAAGGGTTAGATAAGGAAAGATTTCCTGAAATTTCGTCGATTGGAAAGCTACCAAAAGCCTGGCGAGTAGAGCACCTTGCTTCCAAATCTATTGCGCCCGTTCTCATTAGTGAGATCGACGCGCAAACGTTGAGCGCCTGCTCTGCGGTCCTGATGGCTCGTCTCCGACTGCTGTGACGGTCTATGACGGCGCTTCCCTCTACAGCAAAGTCTTTGTTCCATCAGAGCCGGTATGGCGTCCTCTGAGAGATCGCTCTTGGCGGTTGGGAGATATGGGAAGGCGACCAGAAGTGGGACCGTCACGTCTTTTGGTGATCTGCCGCACCCACCATGACACGACGATGCCGCACACGAATCCATCCTGCGTTCTGTAGGGTGAATCGTCGTCAGGCTGAGCCCAGTCATTAGCCTCTGCCACTGCTGACCTCTGGCCGACGGCAGGCTTCAAGACCAGTGTAGAATTGACCGCATCGGCTGCTGAAGCGCTACTGAACTTGTGATACTACACAAGCCGCTGTCGCCTGAAAGCTCGCTTTGATCTCTCCAGTAGGCCAGCCTCTCTCAGTTCCTCGTGGTACACAGCTTGCTGAGCTCCAAGCTGCTCGGTCCACTGCTTCCATCTTTGCGACGGATTCGAGTGGGAGACGAGGTGTTGTTACATTGCGTTAGAGATCGGTCTCGAGCAAACAGCGGTCCTTCCCCGTTCTAGTCAGGGTAAACTGAACCGAGAGACGACAACGCTGAAAGGCCAACGGAAGCATCGATGCCGCCGACGGCAAAACGTGGCGTCTTCGGTACTAGGAGGAGCGAAAGAGTACCAGCTAGTGAGTACGTTTACCTCAATCATGACTGCCGTTGTATTAACTGGGTAGCTTGGATTATGGAGCCAGGTGGTGTGCCGACGGTCTAGACCTCCGCCCATAAACACTCGAGCCTTGTGTTGATGAGATGGGCTGACGGTCACTGAAAGTGCCGCCTTCGGCGATATACTTCTCACCTCCGAGCTATAGCACGAGTGACAGCCGACCTTCTGTGTGCGATACACTGACTCGAAGGCCGCCAGTCTGGAGATGGCTGGCTTTCTGGAATAAATTATAGCGCCAGCGCATGTCGCCGAATCGAACAGGCTTCAAGGTTGCCTACGACGGTGGTATGTGTGGCTGGAGTATAGGCTGATTGTTAGGATTCCAAAGTCAAACAAGACTGATAAGGCTGGTATTGACACATCGAACAGGGTACAGAGGCTACTGCTGAGTTTCTAACTAGACCTGGCGAAGCTACTGGCAATATAGAACCAGTAGCATACGTGCCTGCCTAATTCGGAGACGGGCATGGTGCTTTTCTTCTAGCAGAGGCCAGTCAAAGACCCGATCTTACTCCGTTGTCCGATCTACATCAATGCGGCTCCTTGTCGTCCAGATCACACGTCTCTAGCAGATACTGCGTCAGTTTTCCTTCCCGACTGTACCCTTCGTTCTGCAAGTAACGGTCGCCCCATTCTCCCACCGTGTTGTCGTATGTCGTCTCTGGCTTTGTCATGCAAAGGTGCAGCATGTTGTCTTTGACGCCTTTCATCAGGCCCAATCGTGGGAACTCCTGTCTTTCTGTAAGCCTTGCACGGTCAAGTGCCGAGACACCTGACATACCTTCACCACCGCATTGTACTCATCCCAAGTGAGCAGTCCGCCCGGCACACGGTCTGGGCCTTGGAAGTCGGCCCAGATACCATACGCGCAAGCCTGTACCTCAGGCTCCTTGTGGAAGACCACGCTGCCAATGGTATGCAGGGCGATGGCATCCCATACTAGCTGCAGCCGGTGCTTGTCCCATTGCTGCGAGTCCGCCTCACGCTTCAAGAAAGCTCTTGCAGCATGAGCGCCATCGACCTCGAAGCGGGTGTCTTTGCTGATGACATCGCTGTGTGGCGGGTGCCCAATAGGAAAGCCAAGGTCATGGAGAACGGCGGCAATGGCGTGAGCTTCTCGGTCGCGGTCTTTGGTCGCTGGTACCTTGTCGGAGATGATAGTTCCGAGGAGGAGCGAGCGGTTGATGTGGTTGTAGGTGGAGTCCGTGGAGTGTTCTCGAGCGAACTCCAGCGCCTTGGTTAGGAGTGGGGTGTCCAGCACGGTGACGCCAGCAACCACTTTCGTGGGAAGTTCGCTGGTCATCCTTGATATTATTCGCTCTCGATATGTAACCGGTGTTCCTTTCGCGAGACGGAAGGATTGTACGCGCTTTCGGTCCCACCGTCAGAAAGTGAGGCCATCTCTTTGCGGTGGGGTATCCAGATACCGATCCACAGCTGGCGCCTGTCAAAACCTCGCTTCGGAGCTCTTGTGCAGGTGCTCTTGTCGGCAAGCTCGCCGAAGGGCCAAGACGGCAAGAAAGGTGACAGGACGGGCTGTATGGGTTAGCCTCCCCGATACCCGATGCAAGACCAGACCAGGTTGCTGCAGCAGACTTCGCAATCGGTTATCGCCCCTTCCTGTTCCCACACGAATTGGCCGGATTCGGCGGGTTGGTTGAGGCAGGCCTGGAAAAAGGTCGCCCTGCTCTCACATAATCGCCTACGCACATCACGAAGACATTCACGCCACGGGTTTGCATGGCAGACACACGCGGGCCGCAGCGTGCAGGCAGGGTGGTTGTTAGCGAGGCGGCGGCGCCAACGCAGCAAGCGGCACCAATCGGACCGGCACACACACCGGATGCGGCCAATGAGGATGAGCGAACAACGGCAGCTTTCGTGCGTGAGGAATTTAGGATGGCGATTGATTCTGCAAAAATCACACCGCTAATGAGTGGGTTTAGGCTGCCGACGATGGCCAAGACCAGGAGGCTCTCGTACGTGAAAGACGCGGGATGGGATAATTCTCAGCAGCAGATCGCTCATATGACACTTCTGTAGGAGATCGACGATGATCGCGACTCTGGTTTCGGTGGCGACGACACCGGCTCGTAAGCCTCTGGTGCGTGTGAACAACACTCGGTGACTACGTGCTGAGAATGCTACTAGCGACACCACATCTATTGCCTCCTCCATGCTCCGAGGACACATCGAGAATGGACGGAAGTATGGGACGGACATGCTCGCATCTCGATCGGCATTGCTGATTTTGCCCCCTAGATACGCAACACTGCGAGACGACTACTGGGGCCCTTCCGATGACCAGCAATTCGAGACTATGGATTCTGGGCACCTATTGTATCTCATCCTCAACAGTGACCACCACAACATGTTGTTCCGGTCTCCTGTGCTAAATCCTCACGTGGGCTGCTCTCACATATTGTTGACTCGTCCTCGTCTGATTGCTTCGTAGCACGTTTTGGATATTGGCACTGGTCCGGGTACATGGGCGATCGACGTCGCAGACAAGTTTCCAAAAGCAATCGTCAATGGCGTTGGTACGTAGTATCCTGCACCGTCTTCGCTAGTGCTCACAGGTCTCCAGACCTGTTCCCGCCGCCCTCGTCGTGGGTGCCGCCAAACTGCTACCTCGAGGTGGAAGACGTACTCCAGGACTGGACATGGCACTACAAGTTCGACCTTATCCATTTACGGCTGATGCTGGGCGCATTTGCGGAAGACCAGTGGGGCGACGTATACCGAAAGTGCTACGAGTGAGTCCTTTGGCGACCCTGAACACGAATCGGTAGGTTGATTTTGACGCATCCCTCAGGAATCTAGCACCGGGCGGCTGGATCGAAGAAGTGGAACTCGACGTCCGCGTGATGTGCGACGACGACTCACTCCCACCGGACTCGTTCATCGCAGGCTGGGGCCAGAACTTCCTCGGCTGCGCAGACCGAGCTGGCCGTTCGCTCGCCACGCAGACTATGATGAAGTCCAAGATCGAGCGGGCCGGTTTCGTCAATGTCCAGGACCAGTTGTTCAAGTGCCCGATCGGAGCGTGGCCGAGGAACAAGACGTTCAAGGAAGCCGGAAGGATCAACTACCACCACTGGTCATCGGGCCTGGATGGCTGGGCGATGTTCCTGCTGACCAAGTTCGGAGCGCCGCAGCCGTGGAGCGCGGACGAGGTGCGGGTGTATGTGGCGAAGGTGAGACAGGAGCTGCAGAATCCGAAGCTGCACATCTACCACTTTACCAGACGAGTCTGGGGTCAGAAGCCGCTGTAAAGGAGACATCTGACAATGCGACATCTGTCTTTGAATGCGCACTCTGAATGGTATAGAACGGGAAGTTGGACACATATGGAAGCATTGTCGAGGAATAATAGAAGCATTGAGTGTGACATGGCGAAGGCGCGGGAGATAGCCCGTGCTTTTGTGTACGAAGGTCGATGCAGGTTGCATTCTCGGCAGCACGAGCTTGTGGGAGTAGGTGCAGACTCACATCTCAAAGTCGAAGGAGTCTATGGTGCTCCTGTATGTCCCCGTGGTTGGTCGTTTCTCTCATATGCTTGCTGAGAGCCGTCGTTGTGCGGTTCGAAGGTCCGGTAGCATAGCATGCACTCACGTACAGAGAGAACAGCCAAAGCAGGACAGCGAAGTGTCGTGGACGCTTAAAGGTTTCCGTCCGGGTCTACACAGGCTCAAGGCGGATATTTCACAGTTGTTATGCGCGAGGACCTCTCGTAATCGCAGTCTACCAGCCCTCCTTGCCCCACTTGTTGTACTTCTCGTGCAGTGACTGTGTACGTGTTAGCCATGCCACTGGTGTACGAGCATCTCACACCGTATTCTCACTTTCGGCAGGTTGACGTTCGGAATGATGACCTCATTCAACGCGCTCGGCGCATCCTTCCTTCCCTTGCTCATGTCGCCGTGCGGGTGGTACTGATAACGGGCATGATCGCCGGTCTTCCATGGCTCGGAATCGACGACCTGGCCGACCTTGTTGTCGGAGGAGGAGGAGGTGGGGTTGCGAGAGAAGTGCCAGCCGGCGAGGGATGCGGCGCCGGTCATGATGGCCAGCAGGATCTGGCAGGGCACACCGTCAGTTGGCTACGGAAGGGTCGTGGATGGGTTCGCTGAACGCACAAAAAGCTCAGGGTCCCTCTTCGCGCCCTCGGCCAGGTTGACCTTCTTCTCTTCTGCATTGTCGCCGGTAAAGTCTTCCGCCTTGCCCGCCGGGTTGTCCGCGTAGCTGCGGCGGGCAGCGACGGTCGCGCGGAAGGGGGCGCGTGTGGCCTGAAAGGCTGTTCGTCTCGCAATGGCTGACATGGTGGCTGTGTGTGGAGTGGAGGGGTTGCGTGTCGTAGGTTCAGGAAGAGCCAATGCAAGTGTGACGTTCCAGGAGCTCGAAGCTTGGGAGAGTGCCTGGCCCTGCCCAGCCACGGGAGTTGCCGTGTAGTAAGCCCGGTGATGTGACGGCGGGATTCGCGAATGCTGACCCCCCTTTGATGCGCACATGCCAACGCCATCGATGAACGGGCGCAACGTGGTACAACAGAGAGTGGACGACGCAAACAGAGGCGACAGTTGACTTCCGCATCACGAGCCCACCGATGCAACAGGACACGCGGAGAGCAGCGGACGGACTATGAATCCAGCGCAGTCATCTTCGCGCGCATCGAGAAGCGGACGCAGCACGACACCGAGCAGGCCGTCTGGCCACGATAGATAGCGATGGCGGACAGTAACCACGTCAGCCGACCACTCAGCGAAACGAGCTCCTTCCCAACCTTCCTCGATACCGACCCGTTTCCCTCCACTGGCGCAGATGGCAGACCAGCATCCTCCACTTCGGTGGCGACGGACGGCACATCAGAGTTTGGAGGCGATGATTTCGCGTCTGCGCGGGAGAGACAGAGCAACATCGCATCGCATACGGGACCCGTCGGCGAACCCGGCCTACCACCGTCACGGCCGACTAGCTTGGGCACCAGCGTCGCCTCTTCGCAAAGAGGCACGCCCAGAGCATACAATGCTCCCCCGAGCTCGCGCAGAGGCTTTGCGGCATTCGCAGCGAGAAGTGGCGAAAAACTGCGAAACAGCACGGATGCCGGTGCAGACGGACCCGGCGCTGCATCAAGACCGGAGTCAGCAATTAGCAGGACACACGTGCCATCGGTGGCGGCGCAAGGCTTCTTCCGCCCGATGAGCAGTCAGAAACTGCAGGCACAGAGAGGGCAGCGGCCTACCAGCTCGCTAGCGCAGAATGTGCAGACGAACCGGAAGAGCGAGGACAGCACGCGGCGACACCGATATAGCAATGCGTCGGTCAACACTCTCCGAGAAGGCGCACCATCCACGAGGGACGAAGATGTACCTCCCATGCCCAACAGCAGAGGCACAATGTTCACCCGAGATGGCACACAACCGGAAGGCCAGGCAGCCGCCAGCATGGTGAGCAATAACAGCACCGCACCTTTACAAGCCCGGCAGGGTCACGTACCTCCAAAGCTCGAGATCGAGGGCCTGCGAACCCGCAACAGCCAGTCTCACTTGACTCCCAAATCACCCAGATCGCTCAGAGCCTCGCTCGGCTTGACCTCCCTAAATTCACGGCGTCCCTCACCGAGCC
The DNA here is from genome assembly GCA_035135055.1 of Oleoguttula mirabilis. Classification (NCBI taxonomy): domain Eukaryota; kingdom Fungi; phylum Ascomycota; class Dothideomycetes; order Mycosphaerellales; family Teratosphaeriaceae; genus Oleoguttula; species Oleoguttula mirabilis. The sequence goes on along the minus strand of JAVFHQ010000032.1, from coordinate 189,592 downwards.
AGCATGCAAAACTGGAGTCGAACCCATCCTCGCCTAATGATAATGAGAAGCCGGCCTTTGCACCCAGCCACCCTCCGCCGCCGAAAGGCAATGGCAAGAACTACGAATATTTCGCAGGCAATATGCTCTTCTTCCTCTCCGGCCGCTGTATGAACAGCAAAGCGCGACCACTTAACGTCGCCACCTTTGTCCTAACTGCGCTCCCTGCAGCCCTCTTCTTCGGCTTCTCGGCGCCGTGGCTGTGGCATCACGTCAGCCCTGCCATACCGATCATTTTCGCCTATTTCTTCTACGTCACAATTTCCTCTTTCCTGCATGCCGCCTTTTCGGATCCAGGCATCCTGCCGCGGAACTTGCACCCTCACCCACCGAACCCAGATGAGGAGAACGACCCACTCACCGTGGGCCCGCCAATGACGGAGTGGGTCATGGTGAAGACGTTCCCTACGAAGCGTGGGCCAGCTGCCCAGAGCTCACCGGAGGAGGCGCAGCGGGCAAGTGCGACCACTGCAATGGAAGTGCCCACCAAGTACTGCAAAAGCTGTAACATCTGGCGCCCGCCTCGCGCCCATCACTGCCGCATATGCGATGCGTGCGTTGAAACGCAAGACCATCACTGCGTTTGGCTCAACAATTGCGTTGGGCGGCGGAATTACCGCTACTTCTTCTCCTATGTCGCCTTTGCCTCGCTCCTAGCGTTGATGCTGCTAGCATTCTCCCTGACGCACATCGCACTCTATGGCCAACGGCACGGTATCGGATTCGGTGGCAGCTTGAGCGGGCGAACCCAGGAACGGGTGGCGTTTGCCATGTTCCTGTATTCCGTCTTGGCTCTACCGTATCCAGGCAGCTTGTTCCTGTACCACCTGTTTCTCGTCGCTCGCGGCGAGACGACGCGTGAGTACCTCAACAGCCACAAATTCCTGCCGAAGGATCGACATCGGCCTTTCAGCCAGAGCAGCTGGATGCGGAATTGGGCTGCGGTGCTCATGCGTCCGCGTCCGCCGACGTACATGCAGTTCAAGGACGCATATCGGGAGGGCGATATACGGTACGGGCACACGTTACCGAAGAAGGTCAGGAAGAACGAGCTCAAGGGGCGGTTTGCTGTGGGCAACGGAGGTGCGAATGGGAAGGCGGCAGAGGGCGAGAAGCAGGGTATGGAGATGAAGCCGTTGTCACCCTCTCAAACACAGGGGAAACCGCATGCTAGGAGTCTCGTGGCGGGCACTGGTGGCATCGGTGTGAATAGTACGCCGCGCTGATGCAGGATCGACGTTGTTAATACCCATGATTGTCTCTCATGGAGTCATGGTGCTCGGGCTTGTGGGTGCACTTGGGCTGTATAGTAGCATTGCACGGCGTTTGATTGGAAAGGTTCTAGATACCATTGGCGCGCTCGCGTCGGGAAGCAATGCGTTGTACATTATAGCGAAGGGAGATATGATAATGTAACTGTGACAACTGCTGGTGTTGATTGCTTCTCCCTGGATGATCGTGCAATATGAACGGTATATCGCGGTGCCCTGCCGATATAGTCGGATATAGACCGCTCTGATCTATATCATTGCCCGGCGAGACGAAGATATGCACATGCTGACTAGCGGCATGTTGTGCTTGAGGCATTCAACACCTCGCTTGGCACTTACGACTACTTCCTCCACTCTGCATGGTCGCGCCAAACCTCTTTCTCATATTTCACCTCGAGTGCCTTACAAGCTCAGCATACGCGCTCTGCCCTGCACACTGTCACGGAGCTTTTGGTGTTCCGGTTGTGCTTGCCGAGCTCGATATCAGTCGCGCCTGGCCTCTCCACCTCGCGTGCAAAGCGCGTCTCCACCTTGTTTGCTGCATACTTCGAGCACTCCGGCTCGCTCGACAACATCATGGCCGCTCACAAGCCTTCAATGACGCGTTCCTCCTCCACCGACTCGTCCGCGCTGTCCAACATCGACGTGTCACCCGCGCAGAAACGCGACAGCTCCTCGGACCGTGTTTCCGCGTCGACACCACCTACGAGCCTGGCCGAGACGGGGAGCCTGGGCTCTGGCAAAGTGGGCAAGATGCCGGCACTGGACGAGGTCGAGGAGGATTCTGAAAGACGGCCGAAGCGAGTGAGATCGGGCATCTCCACATATAACCTCAAGAAGCTGTCCGACGCTCAGCTGCCAGCGACGGCAGGCAGCAGCCGCAACGTCTCGGGCTTGACTGGGCGCACTCTCGTGGATGGGCGGGATCAGGAGGAGACGACGCCGTTTGGCAGCAAGGTGGACGAGGCCATGCACATGGACTGGGAGTTACCTGCTGGAGCTTCTCAAAAGAAGTCGCCTGGCAGGCTGCAGCGGAAGCCCAGCGTCAAGGACAGGGTAAAGAAGGTGGCGGGCAAGGTGGGCTCGGTGCTAGGCAAGCGTGGGCGGGACGTTCTCGAGGCTGGGAAGCGCAGATTGGGCAAGAAGGATGTGGAAGATGAAGCCGCGGAGGAGGATGAAGAGGAGGAGGAGCTTCCCAGATGGAAGAAGGAGCTCGACACGGGCGCCAAAGGCTTGCTTGACGAGATGGACCTGGACGCGGATGTCGATTTGCTACCCCCTCCGCCTGCGAAGAGGGCACGCTTGTCTGGCAAGGCACCGCTTAGGGAGATCTCGCAGCCAAAGTCAGCTCCGAGTCCGCTCACAAAGGCCTCCACTGCAGGCAAGAGGATGAAGAAGTGGCAGAAGGAAGGGTTGTACGTCGGGCAGGACCCAGACTTCGATCCTACCGCGCCCGGCGGCCGGAAGAAGTTGCAGAAGAAGCGGCCAGACTCCTCTGCGTCTGACGCCACGCTCACCGGCAACTCCAGCGCGTCCAAGCGCTCCTTTGTGACCTTGCCGATGTTTAGCTACCTGGACAAGCAACGCGACTTTATCATTCCTTTCGACGTCTTCGCACCATCGTTCAAGAAGGGCGACGAAAAACCCAAGGACTGGCATCAGCTGAACAAGAATCGTCTTGTGGGCGAGGCCAGAGAGCTATGGGAGAAGTCAGAGAAGCTACCAGCTTCAATGTGTGTCTGCCAGCCACCAGACGTCGGTGACCAAGGTTGCGACGACCACTGCCTGAACCGCGTCATGCAGTACGAATGCAATGATGAAAATTGCAACCTGCCAGCGTCCGACTGCGGCAACCGGTCCTTCTCCGAACTTGCGACGCGCATGAAGAAAGGCGGTGCGTTCGATGTTGGCGTCGAAGTCCTCAAGACGGAAAACCGTGGCTTCGGCGTCAGATCATGCCGTACATTCGCACCTGGGCAGATCATCATGGAGTACACTGGCGAGATCATCTCCGAGGGTGAATGTCAGCGCCGTATGCGCGAAGAGTACCAGGACAAGCAGTGCTACTACCTCATGGAGCTGGAACGCGGCTTGATCATCGACGGCACCAAAGGCTCCATGGCGCGCTTCATCAACCACTCTTGCGAGCCAAACTGTGAGGTGCGCATGGTTAAGGTCAATGGCACACCACGTATGGGCGTGTTTGCCGGCGAGGACGGCATCGTCACGGGTGAGGAGCTCACGTACGACTACAACTTCGACAACTTCGGTAAGACCCGTCAAATATGCTACTGCGGTGCGCCGAACTGCCGTGGTTACCTGAGCAAGCGTCTCAATGCCTCGGAGATCAAGAAGGCGGCCAAAGAGGAAAGCGAGCGTAAACGCAAGGCTGCCGAAGAGGCTCAGCGTCATGCTGAGGACGAGGAGAGGAAGAAGAGGGTCAAGACGGATCGTGGGTCGAGCTGGCGCGGCTGGGTTGCAGTCGATGATCCGGAGACGAAGGAGCGTCTAAAGCAGGAGAAGAAAGAGAGAGAGGAGGCCGAGAAGAGCTCTTCACGAGCACAGCGACTCGCAGCACGACGCGGCTCTTTGCCCGCTACTGAGAAGGCGCCGGTGATCAAGAAGGGCGACTCGCAGCGGAGGAAGACGCTGACCATCGAGAACAAGACTGTGCGCAAGACCTCGACCGAGTCGGCCGATGGTGCCACATTCTCCAAGCCAGCCTCTCGCAAGTCGCATACACGCACATTATCTACAGGGTCTAAGTTTACTGAAGACCTCCCACGTCCGACGTCCGTCCATAGCACCGCGGCCGTTACCCGGAAGACCGAGGTTTCCGTCACGAAAGTGCGGCAGCAGTCTATCTCAGAGGAGATTGCGGCTGTCGAGAAGACTGCGGAGGTAGTGGAGAAGACTGTCAACAAGAAGAGAAAGCGTCCGCTCCTTGATGCTGCGAAGAGTATAGGGCAGGCTGTTAAGAACGGCTTGAAGGGCAATGAGAAGCCGCAAGGTGCGAATGGGAAGTTGAAGCAAAGCACGCTGTCCTTTGGGAAGATGCAGTGAAGAAGACTTTGTAATGGGCGAGTTTCCTTGTATGGAGCTGGTTTAGGCGGTCGGTTCAGCGGCATCGAGAGGGCTCGGCTGAGGTTTAGGTCAGCCGCTATCTAGGACGGGGCAGCGAAGCATATTCTTTCCAGCAGTATAGCATTGGTGCTGTGCACTACATCCTACGTAGGCAGCTCTTAGAGCTCTTAGGCCAAGTTCGCAATCCCTGCATCTCCGCCTATTGTTCTCACATGGGTTGCAGCTGGTTCAGCTTTGGAAATTGCAACGCTCCACGGCTCGTTCGTCCGGATGGAGAATGCCACTGTTCTTGCTGGCGTCTCGTGTGTGGCATGTTGTGAATACGGGTGCGGGTAGAAAGCGTTTCCAATGATTGCCATTCACTGTAAGTTGCCGTGCCAAGGCCGAGCGTCCAGCTTTTATCCTTCGGCACCTCACGTCGCCTGGAAACACCGACGGCGCATGCCCACCACTCCCCTTCTACTTAAGTCGCTCTTGACGTTCTCTAAGCTCGCTCTCTCGCACTGACCAACGCTGCTCTTACGCTTTCTCCTCCCGACAAAAGAATTTGTCGTGCTACGATCATTCGCCATGCCTCATCCTCGCCTCATCCGTTACGCCGAACTTCAGCCGCGTATCAGCGAGCTGATGGCACAGAGCGACGAGCTGATGGCGCAAGACACTACACAGCACGGTCAGGACAGTATGAGCGGCCCGCCACACCCACGAGCCAGCCTCCTTGGTCTGCCTGCCGAGTTGCGTACCTACATCTACGAGCTGGCCGTCTTCCACGAACCATCCGACGGCATCATTTCACCATTGTCCGACATCTCGAAGCAGTGCATGATCCTCGCCGGGACCAGTTCAGTTGCCGGAGAAGACAAGCTCAACCAGCACTGGTCAGCGAAGTGCCTGCCGGACATGCCGTGCGAGCGATTCAAGCTCTCGAAGTCCCACGGTGCCTACGAGCTCAGCCACCCTGCCACTGGTCTGACGGCTGAGTTGGAGAGTGAGCATGACTACAAGGAGTACCTGTTCTCAACCACCGCAAACGCTGAGTGGGAGCACTTCTGCACGCTCGACTGCCTTCTTCAGCCGTCAATCACCAAGGTAACGTATGCTCTGCGCAATTCAGCTTAGACCGTTGCTAACGACATCGCTATAGGTCAATAGTTTGGTCCGCGAGGAGTCACTGCGGGCCTTTTATTCCGTCAACCACTTCCACTTCGAGATGCACAACTTCCATGTCAAAGTCGGCCAGAAGACTCCTGTCCAGCAGGGATCGCCGCCCGACTGGTGGCGTGCATGTGGAGACACGAATCTGCGCATGATACGGCATCTGTCCGTCGTCGGACATCCTATCAGCACAGTCCCGGAGCGCGGCGTCATGATCATCTACGACAAGCGTCGGAATACCGTCTCGATCGTCAACAAGGAGGAGGGATCTCCAACGAAAGATGACGACGACGAAGACGCAGAGGAGCTGGCTGGGTATGCTGAGTACGTGGCGCTTGCGCCAAAAGACCCTGCAGCTGAAATCCGCGTCTACCTCAACCGTATCCAAGAGAGCGGGCTCCACGTACGTGTGTTGGAATGCATGTTAGCAGCGCTGGAGCCTTTTGGAGAGCTCTATCTGCGCGATCGGAGTGCCCTGGAGTAGCCAGTCTGGAGACGGGACGCTCTAGTGGGTGCTGGAGCGAGTATGGCAAGCGCAGAAGATTGGATCGCGCAGGAAAGTGGGCCAATCTTGGTGGCCCGTGTCTGTGATGGTGCGTGTCAGGGTCACCACCGCGTCGGTATGCCATGCTTGCGGTCGTTCTCCGCATATTCATCTGTGGGCGTGTTAGTTTACAGAGAGCAAGATGTATAGTTCTAATTCGCCTACCTTTGTCCTCGTCCTTCCCAGGCATCATCATTTGCCTCGTGAGCACAGCTCGTGCATGCGCTACCAACACAAACACCCATACTAATACCAGTGTTATTGTCATTGCGCTTGCCATCCATAGGATGCCTTGACTGCCCAGTTGCCGTCCAATGCTGATCGTGTTAATCGTGAAGCCGACGTTTGGGAACACACATGCATAAAGCACGAGGTGGAAGGTCATGACTTTTATGCCGGCCAGTACGCTGGTCAGGGCAATGCAGAAGAACCACAAGGATAGGGTCCACAGAAATATTGCGATGAAGACGGCCATTATCTGCAAGACCTCAACAGCCGTAGGGTGCGTTGCAAAGTAGCCGTAACCGTCGGGCAAGGCGTTACTCATGCCGATCAATGCGAGGCCAGTGAAAGCAGGCGGTCCGACTGCTATGAACTGAATCACAACATTAGCGCCGATCAGGTCTCTTTTGAGCCTTTGATTCGCTTACCATGCCGGGGCGAAGGTTGGGTGCAGGAAGGCCGAATTGCATGAGCCGGGAGACAAAAACGGCGTACATCAAGAACGACACCATCCACCCAAGACCTTGAAACGTCACTCCGGCAATGATGATGGGCATTCGCTGCGCAGGCGGCTGATCTGCAGCAATCAGGCTTGCAAATGTTCCCGAGAGCATGACTGGGAAGACAGGTACTGCAAAACTCTGTCAGCTGGTGGCGCCATATACGTAGCCAGAGGACGCTTACGTATCCATGCCGGTGTCATGCTTTGTATCGTAAGGCGTTCTGGGGCAGTAAACAGGTGCCAATACTGCCAAACCGCGAGAATGAACGTCATAGCAACATAGAGCCAGAACAAGACTCTGACTGTGACGATAAGCCATGGTCCGCATGACGGTACGCCATACACCTGAATGCCGTTGAATACGTTCACCAAGGCGAGCCAGGCAGTGGGAAAGAAGAGGGCCTCAGTCGGATGCAACAAAGACTTCTTGAGTGAGCCTGGGGCTCTGATGAACCGCGTCGTTATGCCTGCGACTAGGCACAGGAACACCATAAGGTCGAAGACGTATACGACCTTGCCGATCGTGGTGAGGCCTGGAAAACGATGTGGTGTGGTCGCGAGCAGGAGGGCGAGCTGTAAAGGCAATATGATCAGTCCCATGTCAATTATATGTTCACGCGTCCGATTACTTACTCCGCCCGTACTCATCGGGAAGGTGAACCATGCCCAAGTGAAGTGCCTGAAGCGCTCCTTGAGCGAAACACTATCATCCGAGCGGCCGTCCTGTTGGTCTTTCTGCTTCTTATCGACCCCGCTGGAAATTGCATCGGTACCTCGTTTTCGCCTGAGAGGTAGGTCCATGGCTAAGACAAGGGGCAGGAGTCTCGTACATGCAATATTTCGAGTTGATGTCTCGGTAAAGCTTGCTCAACACAGTGGACCGAATCCCCGGAATAACAATAGCCGGAGGCGCTCATCACGGCGGGTCGACGGCCGCCGCCGCTGTCGGTCCATTGGCTGCACGGAAATCAGCACTCACGGACAATGCAATGGGCAGACTCGAAACATTATTATATTGCGAAAGCGATATGGAGATAAGCCGGGCATGCGAAGCAGGTCAACGAAGCTCATCAGACATCAGGACCCAGGACCCAGGGGTGAGGGTGAGCGTGAGGTCAAATGTGGGGGCGGAAATCTTCGATCTATGCAGGGCCTGCACTCCACCTCGACCCCCCCTCCTCTTTCCCCACATCATGCGGCCTGGCATGTGAGAACTCACTCGGCAGCATTAGAGACGGAGCAATGGACCGCATAACGCTCTTGACACGTTTCGCACCCTCGCCCTCTTCTCTTCTGCAACTCCTGAAGCCCCCGTGAACACCGCAATGGCCACCACGAACCCCTCCAACCTCCCGGGCGCCCCAGTTGAACCATCTGAAGCTCAAGGCGCTCAGGTCCCACTCCAGTCCTTCACCATCCCCGAGTTCCCACCCAGCGCTCGAGGTCTGAAAGCCTTGACCTTGACAAGCGATATCAAAGTCGACGAATATCAGGACATCATCTCCAAACCGTACACCATCCCAGCACTCCCAGCCGGCATCGAAAGCTTGACCCTCGAGCTCTTCAGCCTGGGCTACCCACCGGGATTCTTGACGGCATTGGCGGAGCGCCTGCCGAACTTGAAGAGCGTGGTACTCTATTCGCAGCTCTTCGCCGGCATCACAGACGAAAGCCAGAAAGATGCCGTGGAGTTCTTCAAGCGACTACCGCTCCTCCGAGCCCTACACCTGCTGGATGTGTTCGCGAAGCCACATTTCTTCACCTCTGCGGCGCCCTGGCTGAGATACAACACCTCGGATGTACCTGGCGAAGCGAGGCGAGGGCTGATGTTCTTGGAGGTAAACTACACGTTCCGGCATGAGGATGAGGACTTTATGGCGAAGATCCAGGCCACGGAGCTGCCGTCGTTAGTAGGCCCTGGGCTGATTAGCTGCTCGTTCAATGTGGCGACTCCTGATGAGGCGGAAGACGATGAGCAGGATCCTACCACTATACAGCAGGCTGGCAACAAAGAGGGTGTGATGGCGTTCAACAAGAGCTTGGCGACGCATCTGATAGAGGCGCTGACGGGTGAGGAGACATCCCCGAGAGGCTTGCGGGCACTGAACAGTACACTGTACACGTTGACTCTGGATCAGCTCACAAAGGTGTTGGAGACGCAGAAGAACGTCATGGTCCTGAACGTCACCGTGGAAGCGGAGCCTGGCGAGGACAGCAAAAAGGGCTTGTTGAAGGCACTAGAGCAGTGCAAGAACTTGGAGCAAGTAGAAATCGTCGCGAACCCATCGTTACGGTTCTTCATGGCGGTACGTATATCTCGTAGCGCGCTTGGCCACGGGCCTTGTCCACTGCAAATGCCGTGCACATGCTCTGAGATGCTGATAAGTGTATGCAGGTCCAAAACCCTAAATCCGGCGTCCTCGCACAGTCCTTCCCGTCTTCCGCAGACATGGATGCGTTGTCTAGCACATGCAGCAAGCTATCTTCCTTCAAAGTGAATGTGCTGCGTACCACCACCTTCGGTACTGTTGAGTGGGAAAGGAAAGACGGCAAATGGTCCGGCGGTGTGAAGGAAGGCAAAGGTGTGGCGTCATAGACATCACATCTCTGGCGATCCACGACTGGCTCTGGGGTTCTCTACTCCGCCGAGTCTGTCCGTATACGTAGATCTCGTTTCTGTAGCCGAGACTAGCTTGCGGATCCTGCGAAAGAACTCAGTCTCACCCGCGACGTCGATTTCTTCCTGCAATTTGGCAAGGTCCTCGAGCACTGCGTTTTCGGCAAAACGAGACGCAATGCCAGAGCTCAGTCTGCGCCGGATAACGGCGGTGAGGCTCCTCATGATGTTTGTCCGGGTTCCATGTGTATGAAGCGCCCTCACATTGTCGCCTCGCATGGCATCGGCAGTGGAATTGCTGCCAAGTTGGTACTCGAGCTTCAAGTACGCGTGCGCTTCATCCCGTAGAAGCAGGAACGTCTTGAGAGTGTTGAATGCCGGCGTCGTGTCTCGTATCTCACTCTGAAGCTCCGTAATAGTCTCATCGCTCACCTAGATCACAGCCGTTAGCACAAACCTACGAGTGACTCACGGGACACTTACGGTGCCCATAACCTTGACGTCCGTCACGGTTCTGATGCGCTGCAGAGGATATAGGCATGCTTCCGCTTGCTCGCATTCAAGTTCCTCATCATCGGAAGAAAAGCGAATCGTGAGGTGCTTCAAGCGGTGATCGTGCATCAGGAACGACGCCAGGTTGAGCAGACAGCGTCCAAGCCAAGCAACCGCGCGGTCTGTATCGATGTCGTAGTCCTCTAGCAGGTCGAAGTCAAGAGCCACACTGATGGTGAGCTTGTTCACCCGCTTCAGGAAGTCCGGGAACAGTGACATGCCGGAGGGAACGGAGCCGAAAGGGGCACTCTCCAGGTTCTCATGGCTGACGGTGTGAATCTGAGCATACTTTTCGAACCGGGAGCGGCGCACCGGGAAAGCTGCGAAGGAGACCTCGATTTCGTTCTCGCCGTACAGCACGGAGACAGCTTCGTCGTGGATCTGCCGATTCGTGCGTAGTATTTGAGCGAAGCAGTAGCAATGCTTCGGACACGTGCACTCCGGTAGGGTCAACAGCTCAGTGTACACCAAGTTGCGCATCTCTGGCGGTAGGTCCTGGAAGCGGAAGGGTCGAAGCGCCTTGTCGGCCTACCCAGTTATAAACGTCAGCGACAGCATCATTGTAGTAGGGGACAGAGAGTGTGGTACCTTCTCCAGCACACGGATGTAGAACCACTTCAGCGTGATGCCTGCCGGGTACGGATCTTCAAGCCCTCGCCCTACCACGAAAGACTTCAGCTCCCGTGAGCTGCAGCGGTCGTACTCCAGCGTGTCGATGTACCAGTGGTATTTGCGCAGTTTCTGACGTCCGACGTAGGAGCTTTCGAAGGTGTTCGTGATCATTCCTTCCTGCTCCAGAGTGACCATGGACGCCTCGCTGCAGTCGCTCTCATCGCTGTAGTCAGTCTCGTAGCCATCGTCGTCATCTTCGGTGTCGCTCAGGGGAGCAGGGACGACCGGTGCTGCTTCGGATTGTTGGGCATCAGCTGGCACCCTCGTTGTGGCTTGCACGGCCGTATCAGCCATGTCCGCCGGGTGCTCGGCCATGACTTCCGCCGCGAGCTCTGCGATGACTTCGTCAATGTCCGACATGGCTGAAAGTGAGCTGAGGGAAAAGAAGGAGAAGGTTTGGGAAGTGGGGGATTTGCGTTGTTTCAGGCAGCCACGCCAAACGCGAAGCACGCGTGCTGACACGCAGCTTCCTCGTTTGGCTTCAGTGGTGTGTCCTGATACCCAAGGAAAGCAGCTACACTCGCACCCTTTAGCGCATATCACAGATGTCCTATACGAGTACAACATTGAGAGAATGCTATGGGACATATACTTCTCTTTCCCAAGGTTCAAACTCTCTGCCCTACGGAGGCCCTCGTGACACTGTACGCTCAGCTCTCTATCGCACAGGACTTCACAAGCACGCTTCCTCTTTCACACCTGTTCCTCGCTTCCCGAACGCCTGCCAATGCATACAATCACCCCACGTGTTCCCTCTATGCTTTTCCATTCTGCTCAACCTTCCCTGCCTCGACCGTGCCGCGCACACCACCCTTGCCACCGACCTCCCGACAAACCAGCGTGACTGACAAATCAACCGCGACGTCGACTTGAATCTCCACCTTCCCACCCTTCTTGATACCCCTAAGGCCCGCTTCCGCAAGCTGCTTGCCGGCCTTCCAGACCTTCTCCCTCGTCTCCTCTGGCTCGTCGTCCTCGTCCTCGTCATCGTCGGAGTGGGTACCGTTGGCGGCAGGCTTCTCATCCTTGGTCACCTGGATCTCCCGCACGCCCTCGGCGAGCGTCAGGAGCACATCGCCACCGTCCTTGACCGCGATCTGCGCAGTTCTCCGAACGGGGACAGGCGTCTCCGCATCGACGATCACGCTGAAGTGCTCGGATCCCGCCTTGCCGGTGACAAGCCCAATGGCGTTTTGCAGATGTGGCGTCACCGTCACCACAGCTTCCGTGTTCTCGCTGATGTCGCTCTGCTCGAAGCCGCTGATGAGGCTGGCTTGAATCGCCGCACCTCTCGCAGTAAGCTCAGACGGGTTGATAGCTGTAGGTGAGGTGCTGGGTGCGATGACAGTCGTGCTCTCCGGGAAGTGGGACTGAAAGTTTGAAGCGACCTTGGGCATGTGCGCTGTGCCGCCCGATATCAAGAGCGTGCCGATGTCCAGAGCGTCCAGATCCGCCTTCTGCACCGCCGACTCAATGAGGCGGGTAAAAGATGCCAGGACCTTGTTGGCGAGCATTTCGAAGCGCGACCTGTTGACGGAGAGGGTGAAATCGATGCCATCAGACAAGCTCTCGATGCTGAAGTTCGCCGACTGCCCGAGAGACAGTGCCTTCTTCACCGCCTCAGCTTCGAGCGTAAGCTTGGCCAAACTCCTGTCGTTGGTCCTTGGGTCGGACGCATTCTTGTTCTTCTTCAGGAACTCCTTCGCCGCGTACTCAATCAGCACCTTGTCCAAGTTCGCGCCTCCCAGCTCGTAGTCGTGCGCAGTGGCCAAGGTGGTGTAGATGCCTCCCCTGCTTGCGACGACCGCAACATCGCTGCGGGTAGCTCCCAGGTCAGCAACCAGGACAATCTGGTCCTGTGGTGCTGCTGGTGCATCCGAAAGCTGCACTTTCGCGTCGTGTGCAAGAAGCGCAGCGATGGGCTCCGAAATGAACTGTAGGACCTCGATCTCGGCGTTCTTCGCTGCTTCCGTGAGAGCGGCCTTCTGGCTGTCGGAAAAGTCTGATGGTACCGTGATGACGGCAGCATTGACATCCTTGCCCTGATAGTCGGACGCAGACTGTTTTAGTCGTCGCAAGTGCCTGGTTGTGACTTCCGACACCGTCAAAGTGCTTTTCTCATCCGAGTCCTCCTTCTCCAGCACGCTGAAGGCTACTGTCTTCCCACCATCATGCTCGACTGGGTGAGCGCTCGCATGGCACGCCGTGGGGTCAATCTCGGAGAAGGGCTTGCCGAGGAAATCTCTGAAGTATGCAATGGTGTTGCGCGGATTCCGCACGATTTGGGCCTTTGCTTGGTTTCCGTGGAACTCTTCGCCGGAGACGTAGGAAAGGATGGAAGGGATTTGTCGGTCTCCATCCTCATTGGCGATGACCTCGGCCTTGTCGTCCACGGTGTAGGCAATGCTGCTGTAGCTGTTGCCGAAGGATATGCCAATCGCCATGCGGCTCGACTCCTCGCCTCCGTCTTCTGCACTCATCTTGGCGGCTGTTGGTGTATCGGTCTGGATGGTCGATCGCTTGGTGTTGCTTTATTACTCGAACTGATAGATGCTCAACTGCTGAACGAATAGACAAAAGACTGGATAGTGCTTTCCGAACGCTTGAATGCTCGAGTTCACAAGCCAAAAATTTCCCAGGCAGCGTTTCAGCTTTCAGGGCTCAACTCCGATCGGGCCGAAAGATCTCCGAACCATCTGCATCTGCACCTACCTGTACCTCGATTCAATTTGATGTGCTTGGGACAGCGACTTCAGGACAGCCGAGACCAATGGCGACTTCAACTATCCTCTTGCCCGGCGAGGTGGTACCGACCGACCAGCTACCAAAGCTGAAGAAAGGCACACTCACGCTCGGTCCGGGACTCCGTCACATCCCACCCTCCACCATCCTCTCCACCACCGCGGGTGCCCTCCATGTTGACCACAAGAAGTCGGCCCTCTGGCTCGAACACTCCAATGGCCGATATCAGCCCGCCGGTGGTGACCTTGTCATTGCACAGGTTCACCATGGCGGGGCCGAATCCTACTCCTGCAGTCTCACACCGTACACGCCATTTGCCTCGTTAGGACAACTAGCATTCGAGGGCGCCAACAAGAAGACGCGGCCGCAGCTCAAAGCGGGTGACCTCGTGTACGCGAGGGTGTCCAAGGCAAGCAAATGGGACGACACCGAGATTGAGTGCTTCAATTCTGGCACCGGCAAGGCGGAGGGCATGGGTCCGCTGAAGGGCGGCATGTTGTTCCAAGTCAGCCCGCTGTTTGCGAGACGCTTGATGATGGGGACGGACAAGGACGGGACGAGTAAAGGGGGTGTTGTGGTGCTGGAGGAGGTGGGCGAGAAGGTCAAGTTTGAGGTGGCAGTCGGCAGGAACGGGAGGGTGTGGGTGGATAGTGGCAGTGTGAGGGAGACGCTTGCAGTTGGTAAGCTGCTGGTGCAGGCCGATGAGCAGGGTTTGAATGTCGAGGCGCAGAGGAAGGCAGTCAAGAAGGTGCTCAAGGATGTTTGAGAAGGCTCCTCTGCATTACACGTTCATGTTACCCCATGTCGGAGTCGGAGTGCAAAGCGAGGCTCTCTGGCTGGAGGCTCTTGTTTGCTTAACGGTCACGCCGAGCACATGCATCTCTGGCGCACGCGATGATCTCAGGACCACCGCGTGCCGTCCGCCGAGCACCAGAGCATCAATCGCCACCGAAACCCGAATCCGTTTCGATACTCCTCACCGCCTGCTCGCATCTGAACTCGCCAAGCTTTTGCACCTTCGCCTTCATCGCCTTCGCCAAGCCCAGGATCATCCCACCGCTGATGCTCCCGCGCTTAGCAGCATCAAGCACCTCGATGACCGCCTCGTTCAGCCACTCTGGCACGCGCTTGACAACGCACAAGCCGTGCTCCCTGAAGGCCTGCATGACGCATGCTGCGTCGCGGTGGATCTCGACAGCCGCATCCCAGCATCTGGAGTCGTGCTTCTTGGTGAAGGTGACCGACACCATAAGGCTGCTATATTCCGCACCGTTGTCCGTGCGCTGGCCAGTGACCCACGATCCGGCGGGCGCGTAGTCGAACACCCAACGACGTATCATCCCGAAGCAGCCGCCCGTCTCTAGTGCACTGGACCACTTCTCGATCGCCGCGAGTCCGGTCAGTGGCACGCTCCTGTCACACTTTGGTCGGCCCATCTTCGCCGGACCAGCAGATGGCAAGTCGATGGCGAAAGTGTTCTTGCCGTAGAAGACAGGCAGCACCTCGGCGCGGAGTTGCTTGCTCACCATAGCCAGATCTGGCTGCTCCTTCCCGATAACGCTGTCAGGACGTATAAAGACCTTGCTCTCCACCACGACGAGCTTGAAGATCTCGGCACGCAACTCCTTCGGTAGGTCCATCAGCCGGAAGCTCTCATCTTTACCAGGCCCCACGCTCGTGAGTGGCGGCAAGGCGACCAGCTCGGCTCGTATCAACTTCCCAAGCTTCTGCCACATCTCCACCCCCTTCTCCTCCTTCTTCCGAGCCAGTATCTTCCACACCTTGCCGTTCTTCGCGGCTTTCAACAGCATCTCCTGCACGCCTGGATCCTCCCAAATGGCTTTGATTTCCGGATCTCGCAGAGATTTCTCCCTTTTCTCGCGCCTGTGCTTTTCCGCCCGCTGCGTGCGGCGGTACATCACCGCGTTCCCCTCCCCTTTCTTCGCGAACTTCTGCATGCTAGCGTCGTGCGTGCGTAGCACGGACATCATCCCTGGTGCTTTCGCTTTCGCTGCTTTCTTCGGAGAGCCAGCATTCTGCGCCGCCTGCATCAGCTTCCCTGGGCCCGAGTTCGCCGCTGCCGCATGCCGAGCAGCAGCAGCAGGCTTAGCGCTCTGCGGCCCTTTCGCCTTTGCCGCAGCCGCCGCAGCGCGTATTTTCTGCTGCGTCGTTAACGGCTCGCTGCGCCGGGTACCCTTGCTTTTGTCTACGCTCTTCGGCTTTGTTATCCCGAGACCCTCGCCTGGTGGTGGCAGCGAGCGCGGTTTCGGCTTGCTGTCCGCCGGTGGTGGCCGAGGCACGCTCTTGCGAGTATCGGCCTTGGCGGCTGCTTTGGCTATCTTGCCTTGGGTTGTCATGGGGCGAGCGGGGGCGCGCCTTTTCTGGAGCTTGTTCGTGCCGGCCGTGAGGAGGGAGGACTTGGGCGCCATCGTTCTGATAGTCTCGTTTCACAGGGATTGGCCGAGTGCGTACGGTGTTGTAGCTGTCGGCTCCTGGTTAAGTGGGTGAGGCGCGTGATTCTGAGGGCAAACGGGATGGCGATGATGAGCGTTTGGGGCGGGCGAGGAAAGAGAGGAGGGTGAGGAGTGCTGGCAGCTGAGATATCAGGAGCTCGTGAAGACGCTGCTGCAGCGATCTCGTGGCGATCGGATGGACTCGTGAGCTTGGAGGCCACTAAGTTCAATGCGGCTGTGTGTGCTGCAGCGCAAGCGAGTACAAGGGTAACGGGGAGAGCCTGGTAATCGAGTCGACGAGTCTGGAGCAGATTCTGATGATGATGATGAGCAACGATGACTAGCAAGCGCAAACCGACGACTGTTCCGGGGTATGAGAAGTGAGGCAAACGATGTCTTGCGGACAATTGCGATTGAGTGACCTTGAAGGCAAGGCTTGTGTGTCAAGGCTTGGCTTTGTGAAGAAGACGTGGAGTGAGGTTTGCTGAGCCAATAATATGCTCCAAAAAGCCCGCTCGGCCGCACATGTGAAGATCGCGAGTGAGATGTCTCATAGGCTAGTATGCTACATGCGCCTTACGACGACCCAGTAATGCCCGCGGCAGCATCATACACCGCCGTATACAGCCCGCACCTGTAGTCAACCTCATACTGATCGATGACCGTGATCCCACCGCCCATGGTATCCAATCGGTTCCCCCAAAGCCCCAGATCCCAGGCCCCGCTCACCACCGACGCATTCGCACCCATGTACACGCCTCCGACTTCCACACCGCTGGCTCCGACGAGCACCGCTCCGGCACCACCAGTGCCAATTTGGTTCCAGCCGGGTCCAGCACTCGGGTTCTTCGCGAAACGTGCCCAGGCACTCATCATACTCTGGCTGAGCGCATTCTCCTGCGTGGTCGTGTTGGCCACTGGGTGCGTCCCGAACACGATCGAGATCTCGCTCGAGTGGTACACGCCCAAGTCTGGATAAAGCTGCGTGTTTTCGAACGAGGCATTGAAGTAGTATCGCCACGCCGGTATACCGATCGCAGCCGTGGCATTCGCCCACGCGGCTTGGGCGCATTGAAAGTAGAATTCAGTGAAGATCTGGGAGATTTGGTCGTAAGGGGTATCAAGACCGCCCTGCCCGAGAGGGTAGGCGGCCTCGATGGCGGAGATGAGAGCAGTGTCGTTGCCCAGGTAGGTTGAGAGGAAGGCAGTGGTGTCGTTGTCGCCCACTGTGAAGACACTGAAATTGCTGTCAGAAGGGCATCTCAAGAGTAGTTGCTGCGAAACAACGATGCTCACCGTCCTTCCTGCGCATTTGTTCCGCCCAATACTGGAATGTGCGCGATGTCGCCACTTAGTCTCTGCTGCGCTGGGTGCGCGACAAGGGTGACATTATCGGGCGAAGGGTTGAACACCAGGCTCTGCTCATCAATGATCGTCTGGATGGCCGTGGCATTCGCAGCTCGCACGCAGGTCAGGTTCGAGCCGTAGCTACCAGGGCAACCGAGCGCTGCACTCAGCTGATCCCACGCAGGTACTGAACTCGTATATGGTGTAGGGCGGTAGCTATACTGCCCTGACTCCAGGATGGCACCGCGGAAGGGAGGCGTGGAGTTGGCCGGGAACGAGGTCAACAAGGCGTCCACGGAGAAGGCGCCCGCCGATTCGCCGAAGATGGTGACCTTGTCTGGAGATCCACCAAATGAGGCGATATTTCTCTGAACCCAGTCGAGAGCGAAGCGTTGATCTAGAAAGCCTAGGTTGTGACCTGTGACGGGTAGCTCAGGACTAGATGGAAAGCCGAACACTGCCAACTGGTAAGTTCACGATCGCACTCCTACTCCCACAAAAGGTCGGTAGGCTTACCATTCGTTCGATAATTGACGGTCACGACCACAACATCTTCATAGCTAGCAAACGCACTGCCATCGTATGCTGGCTGTCCAGCATTGCCTGCAGATGGACAGTACAACGATCAGCATTGGTCCGTCTGATTCCCAGCCTACGTGTTCCTTACCAAACTGCAAGCTGCCGCCATAGATCCAGAACATCACCGTGCGGCCATCTGCCGGCGCAGGTGTCGAGGGCGCGTAGACGTTCAAGTACAGGCAGTCTTCGCTCTCAGCCGGCGCCGGGTTGTTGAATACAGCCTCAGTGAACTCTTGCGCCGCCAAGGGATATGTGAACTGTTGAATGCAAGCCGGGCTCCAGGCGGTCGCGTTGATCGGCGCACTGAAAGTCCCAGGGCTCTGTGGAGGGGCGAAACGGGTTGGCGGGCTCTGTGCGAAGGGCACGCCGAGGAACTTGTTGATGGACGCTGTTGCCGCCGGGAGGGAGGTCGTTGTGCCATGCACAACTCCGGCGTCAATGGTAGCTGTTGGGCCGCCTCCTGGGTAGCCGCATGAAGCTGTGCTTAGGGAGGCAGTGGCACTAGAGGTAGGGTGGCCGTAGGAAGTGGAGGCTCCATAAGACCCATGCCATGGCCGCGTGATACCCGCAAGGGCCTGGACGGCAAGAAAGCCAAAGAAAACGGTGGTAGCAAAGAAATGGGCCATCACGGAGTCGCAGCCTTCGAAATGCAAACTTGATTGCCAGCCTACCTACCTACCTACCCGCTCCCTCCACGGGCTCTTTATAAGTTCGTACCACCCACAAGAATAAGATGCTGGCGTGTAGTTGTGCCGTCATCCGATCAATCTGAGGAGTCGATGCGCTGGAACAGGCAGCTCGCATTCGGCCCAAGCGAGGATGCCAGTTCCAGCGACTCACGCCGTAAATGTTGTAACAACACCGAGGCATTGGGTGCAAGCGCCACGTACGTGTGGATGATCGGCGGATTCGCATTGCATGAAATAAAAGCATATTGTGCAAAGAAGGGTGGATTCGGTGGAAGCACATGGGAATTTGCGGGGAAGAAGCAGGGGGGCATGAAGGGCGGAGTACACGTACCGAGGCGATTGATTTGCTATACTGCCAACCTACCTATACGATTCGACTACCTTGGTATCATCAGGCACCAGCTCCTGCTCAGAGTGGCGTAGCGATCAGACTACCATGTTGTCGTCAGCCTGCAATCCTGTGCTAGCATGATGATTTGAAATGGACGCAACCGCTGCGTGATACCTCCTAGTCGGTGCGTTCCACGCACCCTCCGGATCGAAGCCTTCCAAACGCTGCAAGAGTGTCAGCGTGAACGGGTTTGCGCATGATACCATTTCGACCACCATTGACAGGGACGAGCAGTCTGGGAGCTGAGATGCGTCTGGCGGTTGCAACACTCCGGTGTTAGCCCCTCTCCGTGATACGTATCTGTACAGTAGCAATACACTCCCACCCACAGCACGGGCTGCTGAGACCTGCTCTCACTCCTCCACCGGCCGCGTCCCCTTCTTATCCCGCTTATCCCGGATCCCCTTAACCTTCTTCCCCTTCCTCATCTTCCCCCCCTCCCCAACCATCGACGCGCCATGCCCAGTAGTCAAACGCCCATACTCATCCAACCCCACACCTGCACCAGCCACGTGCTCTCCCTCCCGTTCCTTGCGCTTCCCCTTGACATCCAAGTCAGCTTTCCGAGTCTTCGGCCCCCGCACAGTCCGCAGCACCCTCGTCTTCGCCCCCAGCGCCCAGAGGTCTCCCCACTGCGACTTGCGCGCGTCGCGGTACGCTTGCCGGCTGAAACTCCGCGGGACGGTCCAGCGCTCCAGCGTGCCGGCCGGCGTGCAGAGGTCGATGATAACGTGGCCGCGGCGCTTGATCGGGGGCAGAATCGCGCGCGGGAGCGTAAGGGAATGCGGAGGAGGTGGTGTTGCTGCCTCCGCAGTAGCATCCAAGGAGGACGCCGACGCCGACGCGTTGGCAGAGGCCAGTGGACGGGTATCGTAGCCCTCGAAAGCGCGGTCCGTCGCCTCCTTGCCTTGCACAATCCCCCGCAGCGAGCCACCTCCCTCCCGCTGCTCGAGCACTCCCGCGTCCGCTTGCTCCTCCCGCAGATCACGCCCCCGCATCACGGCCAGGTACGAGAACCGCACATCCTCATGATTCTTATCGCGCGCCCGCAGAATCTTCTGCAGGAACGCCGGGCGGATATACCTCTGCTCAAAGTGACAAATGTCCTTCCGGCCCTTCACAATCCCCTTCTGCGTGTACATCGGGCAGCCGGCGTGGTTCGTGCAAGGCGCGATGATCATGCCCTTGTCCTTGGTCCGCGTCAATGGCTCGGGCTCATCGGCACCCTCCCAAGCGACGTACGGCTCTGGCGGGTCATCGATGTCGAGGTTCTGCGCGCGCGACTCGGGCGAGGAGATGCGGGTATCGAGCAGCAGCTCTCTCGCACCCGCCACCAGCTCAAAGCCGCGCGCTATGCCTTTCTCGAGCAAGAGCAACACACCACCGTCTGTACTCAACATACTCCACAGATTCTGCGTGTGCGTGCGGCGGATGTAGTCTTCCCGGAGCGGCCACAGCGTGTGCGGAGCGATGATGATGTCGAACTTGCCCTTGTGCGGTGCGTTCTCGGCGTGCACGTAATCCGGCAAGCGCGGGATAAAAGTCGTGTTGTCGAGCAACTGGCTCGCGCGGCGACGGAGGACGTCGGAGCCCGTCAACACGGTGGCGGTGCCGAGTGGAGGGCTGGCTGAAGCGCCACCGAGCCTGCCATCAGCCTCTGCCAGACCCATGGGTGAGTCGGACGAGCCCTCGTGCATGCGCTCCCACTCCGCGCGCAACACTTCGCGGACGGCGAGGATGCCTGCTCCGGCGCCACCCGCATCCAGTACACGCAGCTCACCCGCGCCAGCTTTGCGCACAAGGTCTTCCGCCCACGCCGTACCCAGCCGCTTGCGCGTCTCTGCCAGCACGCTAGTCACGCTGGCGTATATAGCAGGCATGAGCGCAGCCATGTACACATCGCCCTCGATGTCCGACATACCGGCCTGGTACGCATCCAGCGCTATGGGCTTCTGCTGCATCGTCTTGCCGATAGCGGGCGTAGACGTGCTGTACGGCAGACCCGTGCCGCCGAAGACGCGGTGGGCAGCTTCCGAGAGGTGCACGGGCGGCATGCCTGAGAGCAGGAGGGTAGCAGGGTCCACGAACGCTGCTTTCGGGAGGTATACGGTATTCGGCGAAGGGCCGAAGCGGTTCGCTAGGGTGAGAGGATGTGTGCGCTGCGCTGGTTCGTCTTCCTCCTCCACCTCGACCTCTTCCGCCGCCTTGCCGGACATGGAGTCCTGTATGTCGCCAGCCAGCCTCGCATCATCGTCAAAGTCAAGTTCGTCCGACATGACCATCTCCTCCCGCCCTTCCTCAAGCTCATCCTCCAGCTCAAACTCAATCTCCTCAAGCGCTCCATCCGGACCCTCCCTCAGCACCTTGACCCCGCCCTCATCCACTCCCTGTGCATCCAGACCTCCCCCAACCTCATCCCGCTCATCAGCCTTGAAAGGCTTCCCAAACAACCGCTCATACACCTTATACTGCTCTTCCGTCAACTCCCCTTCCGGTAACGCATCCCCGTACTCTTCCCTGGCGTGGCGGACCGCATCCTCCACCGACAGCGGCTGCTTCGGAGCAACATCCACAATCTCCTGCTCGGGTACGACGTTACTCCTCCGTCTACTGCGCGGGTACCGCCACGCCGGGCTGGTAGTCAGGAGTCGAGATGGTGGTTGGAAAGTCGTACGGCGGCTGCGCGCAATCTGCTTCGTCACGATGGACGCGCGAAGGCGACACGACGCGCATACCGAGCCATGCTGTCTAGCAGCAGCGATCATGATACGTCGATTGGCGCAGTGAAGAGATGAATAGCCATGGCCTATGGGGCTAGAGAGGAAGTTGGAAAGGTAGCACGCGGAACATTTCCCCGATCTAAACACGCAGTCACGTGCACAACTATGGGCCACGGAATACCGAGGACATATGAGCTACGAGTTGTGGCTCAGGATGATCGAGAGTTGGTGGGAACACAATACCAGCTAGCAAGCATCAACTAAACGCACAGCAGTCTCAAGACTCCGCAGCCTCCCCCGAGGTCCTCAGCCCTCTCCGTCTCGCACTTCTCTTTGCTCTTTCGTGCTCACCGTCGAGAGAAGTGCTTCTGCCGCGACTACTCGTCCCGCTTCCACCCTCACCTTCCCATTACCACCCCACGCGTCCCCATCCCGCCTCGACGTCCCCTCGCCAGTTCGTGCCAATCTGAAATGCAAGCATAACGCACAGAATCCAGCGCCAAAAGAAAACCGCACCCCATGCCAAACAATTTTTTGTTGTTTTTTCGTCGTTGTCCATAGATCCCGATGATCGTGTGCAGTACGCAATGAGACTGGTGGCCCATCAAAGGCCTGCAGGTGAGTTCGGCACTAGTGTTGAGATAGATGCCGAAAGCCCTGCCGTGTGACACTGCCAGAATGCACGCTGTGAGTTGCTGTCTGCAATGTCTGATCCGCTTCTCTCCGATGCACGCCGTCCAATTCCAATGACCAGCGGATGATGTTCCGCCGGTCATGGTAGAGACAGCCGTGCGAGAAGCGAAATAAGGCGACGTGCCAGAACAGCCGTGTACTAGTGTGCACCGATACCGATATGAAAGATGTCGATCCAGCTCGTCCGTGCCGCGAGCCAGATCCAAGCGGAGATGATTACCGCCAAGTTGTCGAAGATGTTGAGTGTGGGGCAGCCCTGCCATGTCGATTGGGCCATTCAGTAGTTGTTGTATCCCGCGGACTGATCAGCGCCACGCTTGCTGGAGCGAAGTTGCCTGTACACGCAGAAAGTACGCCGTCAGCCCAAATCCACCATCTCCTCCATGGCGCCACGAAAAATGAACGCAGAGGAGAAGGCGCCTTACAAGACGGAGAATTGAAAGGCAGGCCATGTGTATGTGCGCACTCACATTCCAGACCCTTCGTTTCTCGGGATGCCACGCGTAGTCTTGGTGAAGCCGGCGGCGGTTTGGCCAGCGGTCGCCGCAGTGGTCTTGCGGCCGCTCTTCTCTTCCGGCTCGTCGGCAGGTGCGGCCTGGCCTTGTGCCTGAGCGATGGCCTGGGCGTTCTTCTGGTACTTGTAGACGGTCCAGTCAAAGACGTAGTCGTACTGGAAGCCTTCGCGGACAAAGAGGTCGCGGAAGATCTTGCGCAGGTACGAGTAGTCCGGCTTGTCGTCGAAGCGGAGGCTGCGAGTGTAGTTGAGGTAGATGGCAAACTCGTTCGGGAAGCCGCGGCACAAGACCTCGGTCGGAGTCGTCATCTTCTTCTCCATAATGCGGTCGTACTTCTGCTTCTTGGTGGCCGCCTTAAGGCCCTGCCACGGAAGCGAGCCACGGCAGAAGTACAGCATGACATAGCCCAGCGACTCCATATCGTCGCGGCGAGATTGCTCTGCATGAAAGTCAGCACTACAACAAGACATCCGCAAAACACAGAGTATACGTACCGACACCCAAGTGAGTGTTGATCGAGGCGTAACGGGCCGTACCCGTCAAGTTCTTGTTCTCACGGTACGGGATGTGGAAGTGCGTCTTCGGGTCCCTGTACTTCTTCGCCAGGCCAAAGTCGATGACGTTGACCTGGTTGCCGCGCTTGCCGATGCCCATGAGGAAGTTGTCCGGCTTGATATCGCGGTGGATGAATGACTTGGCGTGGATGTACTCGATGCGGGAGATGAGCTGGTCGGCGAGCAGGAGCACCGTCTTGAGGGAGAACTTGCGGTTGCAGAAGTTGAAGAGGTCCTCGAGCGACGGGCCGAGCAGGTCGAGCACCATGGCGTTGTAGTCACACTCCGTGCCGAACCATCTCACGAACGGGATGCCGACGCCGCCAGCAAGGGACTTGTAGACGCGAGCCTCGTACTCCAGCTGAGGGTGCTTCGCCTTGACGCTCTCGAGCTTGATGGCGATCTCCTCACCCGAGATGATGTTAGTGCCTGTGTACCATGTTAGCCATGTCCTGCATGTGCATATCCGTCTGCAAACGTGCCTAGGTAGATGTCGCCGAAGCTGCCACTGCCAATCTTGCGGCCAATACGGTACTTGTTCCCCACGCGGAGGTCCTGTTCTCCTGTCAGTACATCTCTTTCTCGATCACATGTCGCGTGCTCGTGTGCCTCGGAGGCAGGGAGGCGGTGCGGATCGGTGAGGGCAGGCTGGCGTACCATCGTCGTCATATCTCGGTGTTGACCTCAACAGAGGATTTGCTTGGTGGTCGGGGTTGTATGTGGTGATGTCGATGCTCAGTATCGCTACCGAACGTAGGTACGTAAGCCGGAGGAGGGAAGCCGATGTTTGTCGTAGAGGGTGCTGCAAGTAGCGAAGTCACGGTCAGCGGCGGTGAAGGTGTCAGTCAGGCTTTGAAGCAAGAGAGTGCCAAGCTCTGGGGAGGCAGCGGCCGTGAAACGCTGAGGGAAGGAAGCGGGGCGCGCAGCAAGCACCTCTGATTGTTGCGTCAAAGAGAGCAAGCAGCGCCCGACCACACAAAGAAACAGCGCACCCGCCGTTTGACAAGGTAGTGAACGATTGCGACAGATGAGGGGGAGCTCGTGATGATAGGGTGGTACTGGTACAGAAGGGCATCTGTCGGGTGCTGACCGACTGCTGCGTGCGCTGCGTGCTTGGGCGCGAAGTCACGTACCTTTGGGTTCCAACTTCCAACTCTCTCTCTGCTGCGGCGGCTGCTAGCCGGAGGAGGAGAGCCGGGCGCCGGTTGTGAGTGGTTGTTGTAGGGTTCAAGGCGAACCGCGTGATTTCCGGCTGCGCAAGGCAAAAAAGGCCGCGGACTCCGAAGGGCGTGGAAGAGGGGGTGTTGCCTTGTTTGTCAATGGCAAAGGGCGCCGGTTCAGGCGTGTGCTGTCACTTGCGTGGGAGAAGACTCAGTGCTGCTGGCTGGCCTTTGATGGCGAAACGCTTGGCAAATGACTTCCCGAAGCGGAATAGCCCGCCCTTCCGCTCTCGAACACGCCTCCGAGGCCTCGACCCGACCGGGACTCCACTCAGACTCAGCTTGACTACACCTCGCTGGTTGTTCTCGAGAAACCGCACGTCTCCAGGAAACTGTGTTCGCTCACGATCCGAAAGTGCCTACTGAGACGGTCGTAACGCTGGGAACCATGACGAAGGGTGGTACTGTGAACGTGGCATGTGTGCTACGCGGTAATCGCTCATTGGGCGGGTTCTAGGCCCAATACAAAGGGCGTACAATCAAAACGCTCCTTGCTTGCGGTACCGGCGGCTGTTGAGCATGAACGAACGAACCGCACTATGTACTACAGCAACATCACTACTGGCATTGGCACACCTAATGACATGGACTGCTATAGCTGTGGGTATGCGTCTACGGTCACTGCGTTTGTATCTTGGTGATGGTCACATGACGCCTTCTTGGAGCGTGATGCCCATTTATTCCTAGAGCTTGGGGGGGTTTTTTGGCCTGCCTCGCGGACTTCTTGGATTGGCACCTCGAGGCCGCCGATGTCTGCGTAGGACTCTGTTTAGGCCTTTGTCCAGCTTCAGGATGGTGAGGTTCACTGCATCACAGGGCGTAAGCTCGAAGATGGCACCAAAGCATCCATTGCATTGGAAGAGCTCTCGGATCGGTATACGCGCCTTGCCAAGAAGCCGCGGTAGGTGTCAAGGGTAGCACTTCGCATACGCGCTCCCTTCCTCGCTCTCGAAATGCTTGAGGTTCTGTGCATATCTGCTCTGCTCGTGGCACAAGACGACTGTTGGTGAGTCCGGCAAGTCGCGGTGCTTGGTTTGGTATATGTACAGGTTTTTGTGCTGGCTCATGCACCGCTACGTCTCACTCGCGCAGCATATCGGCACAGCTGCTTCGTCTCTTGTCTCTTGTCCATCGCGAAAAGCAAGCCCCCGTAGCCATCCATGCCTCTCCACCCCCCAACTCTTCTCCACCGTCTTCCATCTCCATTCCACACCTAGTGCTCCGGCTTGCGCGACTTGACCGCCGGATTCCGCGGGTCGTTCTTGAACTCATCCGCTGCAGAGGTCCCATCATGTCAGCATCCACATCCACTTCCGCTTCCACCTGGCGCCCCTCTCGCGCATAGACTCCCTTCGAATCCGCCCCTGCTATTCTCCGCTCGACCTCCTCTTGGGGTTCCTAGGGGGTATACGTACTGTTTATGAGCATGGTCGCCAAGGAGTTGACGCCGTATGCTACAATGAGGCCTGTGCCGCAAAGAGTCGAGCGTTAGCAAATGCGATCCCACTCCACCTGGTCCACAGCCACAGCCCATCCGAGCTATATCCAAGGCGAGCATAGGGAGAGGGAACAGCGTACCGGCGGCGAAGAAGGGCCACATCGGCTTCACTGTGCAGAGGTCAGTCTTTTGCGCCTCTGTGCCGCGGCGGCCATCCCTTGTGACCACTCACTGATCGGCGTGGGGAACTTCTTCCCGAGAAGCGTGCCTTGTGCCATCTTTGCCGTGTGTGTCTGACGATGGTGTAGAGGGGTGTGGGTTGTTCGTGGAATGGGTCGTCGGGCCTTCAATGCTGCTCTGCTGCTGGCTTGCTGGCTCCGCCGCGGGTGAAGCTTCGGGAGTCGGAGACTTCTGGCACGGGATCTTCCGGAGCTGTGCACTCGCACTCACTTTGACGCGGGGCGCGTCAACATTGCAGGTCGAGATGAATACAAGATGCCTTTAGTATCTACCAGGGTTCCGGCCGGGTAGTGAAGCCCATGACCATGAACAGCAGCTCCCACAATGCCCTCCAAGGCTGCGTCGCCTCCCTCCGCTCCAGCATGCAACTCCTCGACTCCAGCATCAACATCCTCGACTCGGGCGTGAGCGACTATCCACGGCTTGCGAAGGTGCTGCAGACACAGCGAGTACGACAACACCACGATCACAAACCACGGCGGGGCGGCCCATTCCAAACTTGGATCTGACGAATGGGTATCTAGCACTTCGAGCTCGTCTCCGAAACCGACCTCACCACCGCCCAAGCCTCCCTGCTCTCCGAAATCCAACCCGAAGTCTCCACCCTGCTGTCGCGCGTGGAAACGTACCTCGACAAGCTGGAGCGGCGCGAGCAATCGCTCATCGCCAAGGCCGATTTGCAGGAAGGGCGTTTGTCCAACACGCAGCAGCAGCAAGCTTCCTCCCGCACGAGTGCTGGCGGTGGCAGTGGTGGCAGGAGCAGCTCAGGCGCCACCAGATGGGCGGGTGCTGGTGCTGGCTCAACAGCATCAGGCACGGGCAGGTTGAGCCAGCTGGAGGAGGCCAAGCTGCAGCAGCTGCGGCAGAAGAAGGAGCGGTTGAGCTATGCGGTGAGTCGGCTAGAACTGCAGGCGGGACAGCGGGAGAGGCAGTTGAGGAAGAGCATGGCGGCGCAGTAACAAGGCACGACGAGCAAACGGGACGATGGCACGCACGGCGTTTTTGGGGGGAGTTTAGGGGGAGGAGATGATACCCGCGGTGTTTTGTTGTGTTCGCTATCTGTATTGTGGCGTTTTTGGCCATTGGGCGCTCGCTGCACAAACACGCATCGTCAGTTGTGTCAGTCAGTCGAGAAGTGGCAGTAAACAGTAACGGCGTCAGTTGTGGCAGTTGAGAAAGTGGCAGTAAACAGTAAAAAGACCTCCCTTTGCTCGGGAAGGTCGACATAGCATATTCGAGGTAGAGGACTGAGTGCCTGCCTCTTTGGCAGAAGCCCGTCCAGCGGGGTGGGGTTGGGTGCTAGGCATCATGCCGTTGGTGGCTCGTGATCATGCTATGACAAGAAGCGAGGCTTGACGGCACGATTCGACAGGGGCCACCAAACAAACCCCCAATCCGGAGTTGGGGTGGCAACAGTGTCCAAGCCAGCCTCGAGAGCACTTCTCCAGCTAAGTAACTCCGCGGCGCCACCATTGCCATAGCCATAGCCATAGCCAATATCCACCTGGCAAGCCCGTGCGTGTGCGACATCTACTCATCACCTCTCGAGCAACTCATCCGTGCCCAGCATAGCCGCCATGGGATCATTCTTCGCCACGCGCTCGCGCTGATACTTCTCCATCTCCGCCTCCGTCACGCCACCCTTGAGCTCCTCCAAGCGCCGGCGACTCTCATCCGTATTCTGCTTCTCCGGCCGGTCAGGCTGCTTCGGCGCGGGAGTCGTCCGAGCCTCGTCCCCACCAGCAGGCTTGCCATCCAGTGTCCGACCCTCCCTCGCAGCCTCCTCCCCCATATCCCCATCCCCAACATCCTTCGCACTATAACCAGCACTAGGCAGAGCGAGCGTCAAGCCCTTACTAAACCGCTCCGCCTCCTCCGCCGCCCTCCGGCCCTCCTCGCCCGTGCAAAACGAGTTCTTGACGATGCTGTGACAGCAAGCATACCCCCACTTGAACTCGCTCCACCAGCTGCCCCACACCGCCGTATGGTTATTCACCACCACATCCTCCGCATACATACTCTTCTCCGCCTTCCTCTTCGCCTCTATCACCCCCTTAACCCTCCCCCGCTCATCATACTCAACATACCTCTCACTCGAACTAATAGCTGTCGACGCCAACGGGTTCTTCGCGGCGACAATATCCTGCGCGCCATACTTGTCGGCCAGCAACTTCTTCCGCTCCCCCTGCTTGCGCAGGTCGTCGTCGGCTTTCCGTTTCCGCGTCAGCTGCGCTTCGGTCGGGTTGGCTTGCAGGTGGATCTTCTCCCCAACGCCTTGCTCCTGCGTCTCCCACGCATACCGCGACGCGCGCTCGAACTCGGCGGCGTCGCCCGAGGCGCGCTCGAAGCCATCTTCGGCGATCAGCTCGTTGGTGCTGGTGGCCGTGTCCATCATCGAGCGCGTTTTGGGATCGTACTTGGCGCTGTCGAGGTCGAGATTCAGCAGGTATTTCGCCGTATCCTCCCGCAGCCGTAGATTCCGCGTCGACGTGCTCTGCTGCCGGCCCATGTCCGTCTCCTCCTCGTACTTGGCACCCTCCGCATCCCCGTCCGCCCCCTCGCCCTCGTCCCCGCCCGCCTCCGCTGCGTTCTTCTTCTTCATCTCCTCGATAACGTTATACTCGTCGATGACCTCGCGGTACTCCCCCGCCTCGAAGCCGTTCCACCGATCCCGCTTCGCATCCCACCCCAACCGCACCTCCTCCACCCGCTCATCCCCCGCAATATCCCGGCCCGTCCAGCGCGCGCCCTGCTTCCGCTTCCGCTGCAGACAGTCCTTCTCCTTGTGCGACATGGACCCGCAGTTCTCGCAGGCTCCCTTCCGATACTTGGTCGCCTTGACACCCACCGTCTTGCCGCGGTCGTACCATTTGGCGGTGGCGAGCGGGTCGCCCTGGTTCTTTTGGTTTTGGAGACGTTGATGCTCGAGGTAGTCGTCCTGGCTGGCGGTGGCGTCGTCGATGTAGAAGGGCTTCTTGGCGATGAAGGAGGGGATGTACTCGTTGCGCTCGTTGGACATGGGCGCCTCGGTGGGCTTTTTCGAAGACGCGTTCTTGCTGCCGCCGGGGCGCGACATCTTGGGTGGTGGTATGGGGGATCGGGGCTTTGGTTGGTGGAGTCGAGGCGTGTTGGTGGAGGGCTTGGTGAGATGGCTCTCTCACATGCAAAGAAGTTCGGCAGCACATCCGAGAGTGCCGAGACTCCGACATCACGGGGTTGGTACATATCACTCCAGACCTTACTGCTCACAGTCGCATCATCACAACATTCATTCACCTACGACCACCGCCACCGCCACGCCGCTGCTGCAATAGGCAGCCCCAGTTCTAACGTTCTCGTGCAGCAACTGCATTCACCGTCACGCGACACGCATACCGCGCATCCATACAAGACACAGCCTCCACCATGGCAGGCGACACCTACCGCCCAGCGCGCCGCTCGCCACCTGACGACCGCTACCGCTCCGGCCGCTACCAAGATTCGGGTATCGTGACATGATCCATTCCCACGAAAGCTCCAGTCCCCAGTATAGGCAGCGAGCTAACTTGATCGCATGAAGACCGCCCGACCAGAGGCGCGTACAGAGACCATGAGCGCGACCACGCCTTCAACAGCGACCTCTACGACGACAGGCGCTACAGCTCGCGGTCGCCACGCAAAGGCCTGGACTACGACGATGAGGACGGGTTCAGGATCAGGGGGCGTGAGGCGCAAACCCATTCCCGTGGCGATGCTAGCTACGCCGATACAGAGGTAGGGTACTACGACGACGGTTACACGTACTCAGACGCCCTAAGATCCGACCAGGAAGCGCGTCCACCGCCAGCGAAGCGGCCATACCGCGGTGGCGAGCGCTACGAGGAACTCTACTACGAGGAGCTGCCAGAGGTTGATCTCTCATACCGCGGCGAAAACGACGTCTCCGAGAAGGGCCCGGCTTGGCGCCTCCTCCTCGTCCGCAACCTCAAGGAATCACTCACCGAAGACCTCTTCGCAAAGGGCCTGGAGAAGCTGCACCGCGGCGAGGACTCTCCGACTGGCGCGCCAGAAGGCAGCCTTCGCCGCGTCATCATCGTCCGGGATAGAGAGACGGACAAGAGCATGACGTTCGGCTTCGCCGAGTATCACAATGTCGAGAGTGCCATAGCGGCTCTCGCTAAAGCCGACGAGCTGGGCGACAAGTGCACCATCGCTTCCAAAGTCGTCCAAGTCAGCTTCCCGCACCTGACGGTCTTCCCACGTGCCGATTTCGGCGTGGCGGAGACGAGCGAGAAGTTCACGGTGTTCATGCCGAATTCGGGCGCACGGCACAAGTACCACGACGCGCGATACTACCCCTCTGAGCTTATGATCAGCGAGGAAGCGCCACGTGGGCCGAGCACACCGCCGAAAGAGACCGGCAGTGGTGGTGTGCGTACGCTTCAGAGCAAAGAGAAGTCCAAGAAGCGCAAAGCACCCGGTACCACGGCGCCAACCCACCTGCAGCACTGGCAGAACAAGGCGGCCGAGCTACGGTCCCAGGAGGAGAAAGTCGCCGCGGAGAAAGACAAGGAGAGGGCATCCAAGAAAGCCCAACCACCAGCTAGCGGCGTCAACGCCATCAGCGCCACTCCTCCTCCCACGACCGTCGAGAGCAGCCAGCAGACCTTCTGCATCGACACGCCGCAGCGCAAGTGCTGCTACCTCTGCGCCGGCAAATTCCCCACCTCCGAAGCCCTGCAGCGGCACCTGAAGGAGAGTGCCAAGCATGCCGCGAACCTCGAGAACCCCGCAACGACGCAGACAGCGTTCGAGAAGCTGGGCAAGGCGGGTGTGAGCGAGGGGGCTACGGTCAAACTCCTCGTCGTGGTGCCGTCGCTGCCGAAGAAGAAGGTTAGCGGCGATTCTTCTTCTGCGGCCGAGCAGGCGGCGATGGATCTGCAGTACCGCGACCGCGCCGCCGAGCGGCGGAAGGAGGAAGCGCAGACGGGCGGGACGAAGCCGGCGAATGTGTCGTTCTCGCTCAAGGGGGGCGTGGGCGGTAACAAGGGCAAGAGCAAGAGCACTAGCGCTCCCGCAACCGCGGAGGCAGGACAGCAGCCGGCCCACAAGCCTTCCTACGGCAAGGGCATGGGCATGCTGCAAAAGGCCGGCTGGTCCGAAGGCCAGGGTCTCGGTGCCGCCGATGGGACGATGGGTCGGGCGGCGCCGATTGAGCAGATGGTCTATGCCAGGGGTGTCGGGCTGGGCCACGAGGGGGGGAAGAGGGGGGAGGCGGTGGAGGAGGCGGCGCGCATGACGAAAGGCGGGGGTGGAGAGGGGTTCTTGGAGATGACGAAGGCGGGGGCGCGGTCGCGGTATGACAAGATGGCCTCGTCGTGAGGGAGGGAGGGAGGGATGGGGGGTTGGAAGCAAGAAGTCTTGGATGCCGCCCCTCTGTCACGACTCGAACTGCTTGTGAAGCGTTTGGAGCGCGTGGGCATAATGGTCATGATGGCCTGACAGGTGGGGTGGTGCAAAGCCATGCGCCCGCGCCTGGCATGAGGCCGCACGGGTATCTTCCCGTGTTCATGTTCATGTTCATACGCCGGCTTGCAAACGAAGCCTCTCAGCTTTTCCCTTTGATCAATCAACGTAACACTCGTGCCTTTCATTGTACCCGCTGCGAGAACTGCGGACCGAGATGACGGGAACGGGAACGGGAATGGGAATGAGGCGCTGGCGTAGGCATCGCCTCATTGACCGCCGCCCGTGAGAGCGGTAGTACGATGCCAAGGACTCAACGGTGGACTGCGCAGCTTGCTCGATTATAACCCCCGTCGCCCTGCCTATTCTAGCTACCCACCCACAAAGGCCAGGCAAACCGCCCCCTCGTGCGTCCGTTTTCGTTGTTCACCCCCTTGCCCCAGCCAAACCAACGAACCTCCCTCACGCCACCATGACAAACTGCCCAACACCCGGCACCCCGTCCACCACTACGTACACGACATACGGCCCCGGCGGCGCCACACCGTTGTTCGGCGGGCCCGTCACCGTGAGCAGCTGCTGCGTCGCTTTGCCGATCTCGAAGCCCTCGGCGTCGAGGAAGAGCATGCGGTGCGACATGTGCAGCGCATGCGTCACGAACCCTCCGTGATACAGCGCCACCTTCACGCCCTGAGCGTTGGCCGGCGCGGTGAAGGCGATGGTGAATTGCTGGCCATTGGCCGAGAGCAACGTGTTCGATAGCGTAATATCCGTTGGGCGCCGGTCGGCATTGGCGCCGGAGAGGTAGGGTGGCGTGTATATCTCGACTCGGAACTCGGTGGCGAAGCCCTGCGGGTCGGTCGCGGGGGCCACGATGGGCATTTGGTCTGGGTTCGAGCCGGCGAGCAGGAGGGTGCCGTCGAGCAGCAGCAGGGCGACGGAGTGGTAGAGGCGCGGGATCGTGGTGGCGGCGCCGGTTGTCCAGCGCTGGCCGAGCGGGGCGGATGGGTCATAGATCAGGGCTTCGAGCGCGGGGTCGGTGGCGAGGTTGAAGCCTTCGGCGCCGTGGTTGGCGCCGTTCAGCCAGAGGACTGTGCCGTCGGGGAGGAGCGTGCCCTCGACCAT
Source organism: Oleoguttula mirabilis (assembly GCA_035135055.1). NCBI lineage: Eukaryota > Fungi > Ascomycota > Dothideomycetes > Mycosphaerellales > Teratosphaeriaceae > Oleoguttula > Oleoguttula mirabilis. The sequence goes on along the minus strand of JAVFHQ010000032.1, from coordinate 156,783 downwards.
GCCGCGGCCTGAGGGCATGGCGTCCATCTCCCATTCGGCATTGGCGGCGTAGGGGTTGATGCGGCCGCAGGAAGCGTCGGTTGGGGAGGTGATGTCTTGGTAGGCACCGCCGCCGCAGATGATGACATCGGAGGTCCAGTCAGTGCTAGAGGAGAGCGGGAGGAGGACTGAGCCGCCTGTGTTAGGGTAGGTGCGATAGTCTCCAGGCTGTGATGGACATTAGCGGGCGATTGACGGCGAAGTAGAGTTATGAGAGGTAGCTTACTAGGTCAGGGAACGTCTTGACAGTTTGGCTCTTCGCGGCGTCAAAGATCTCGGAGCTCTTGCTCACGAAGGCAAACAGGGTGCCGTCGTTGAGGAGGTGCAGTAAGGGGTACATGTAATACGGCTGCGCCTTGACGAGCAGTGGCATTGTGATCGACGCGCCTTGCGTCGTGCCGTCTGAGTCCAATATCTCGTACGTCGGGTTGTTGTTCGCCAGAACTGTCGGATCGAGACCGTTCAGCGAGCCCGAAGCGACGAACAGAGTGCCATCGGGCATTGTCTGCACGCTCGCATACCATCTCGCAGTGTTAAGCTGATTGCCTGGCTCAACCCAGTCGTCCCCATCGAACCTAGCATCACTGGCTGAGCGGGTAAGGTATCGGATGCCCTGAAAACCATCTCCCATCGTGGGATCGAGCCACGTCAACGGTGCATTGCCGCCAACGTTCAGCAGTGTGCCATTAGCGAGGAAGCTGCCTCCCGAGCAGAAAGCATTGGTCTTGTATGCAAGCGGTACAACTTGGTTTGTAGCCGGATCGTACTCTGCAGAGTAGGCGTAGTACCCATCGCCCAGCTTGAGCTGAGTGTAGTTCTCGACCTTGTCCAGGAAGACGACTCGACCGTTCGGCATCAGCGCTGCGTGCATGGCTGGGACACCCGACTCTCCCACCACCTTGAAGGATCCTGCATTGGCATTTGCGGGAGCAGGCGACGGTCCAGGTGCGGCAACGACGGGCGCTTGAGAGCAGGATCCGCTCTGGCAGCCATCACCACAGTGGGCTGTCGTGTCGCCGCAGAAACCATACATCGAGCAGCAAGAGCCTTGAGGCCAGTTGCCACAGACTGTTCCGTCGTTCGAAGCGCCGCAAGTTCCGTCTGTGGTAACCGAACCAGTAGCTGCAGCTCCAGAGGCTGTGCTTGTCGCTGGACCGATGACTGGCTCGCTGTTACTCGCACTGGGATCCTCCGCTGCTTGTGAGGAAGTCGACGCAACTGTGGCCAGAGTAGTAGCTAATGTGCACCCGCTCTGGCAGCCGTTGCTCGTCAAGCAGTGGTCTACCGTACTGCCGCAGTATCCATACGCGCTGCAACACCCACTGTCTGCGCCGTTCGAGTCGCAGATGGCTCCACCGAAATCGGTACCGCAGCGACCATCGCTGCGTGGTGCGGTATCTCTAGCATTGAGAGGGCCGAGCGAGTATCCCGGGATGCAGGTGCTGTTCGAAAGGCAGACCTGACCGCGGAGACAGCCTTGGTGTTCATTGAGAGTGGCGTCGCAGGTCGGTTGGACCTTGTGGAAGATGATGTTCGCGTGGGTGGCCACGGCGGCGTTCAGAATTGCGAGAGTCGAAAGCTTCATCATTGTGCTGGATGGGGTGGAATCTTGAGTATGCTGTGCAATGTAGGTGTGATGACGGCGGACAGCGGACGTTTCATGGAGATGCGAGATAGCAAGGTAGTGGAACAACTTAGCATACAAACCTTGGCGCCCTCAACTTCTCGAAAACGTTTGGCATGTGATTGCGGGAGTCGTCACGTAGCAATTGACCGCATTGCCGCAAGTTACGTCCGCGCTCTGACCCGGATATGTCATGGCAAATGGCATCAAACAAGCGAACACGAGAAACAATCCTAGATCGCCAGCCAGATTTGTAACTTCCAGGACGGGTTTCAGCCTATTGACGCCAAATACGCTGCCTGATTGCCGAACTTCTGCACTCTCCGGGCTGCTCACTCAGAGCCGAAGGATTCGGCTGCCGACGAGGAGTCAACGTTAGTGAACGAGACCTTTAAGCCGCATGCACTGAATCCTGTGATCTCGATTCAGGGTGTCGCCCCTTAACGCATCTTCTGCTCTATAGGCTGTCAAGATGTCACAGCATATGCAGGACCCTTACAGAGTCGCACAAATGAGCCGCGGATGGCCGAGGTACTGCCCGCATTTCCGTTTGTTTGCACGACCAGCATGCTCCAAGGGGACATCTCCCCGGTGGCGGGAGCCTGGAGGTGAAGGCGGCAGCATGCAGGATGAGTCGGTCTGCATCTTTCCGTAAGCTCGTCGTTAAGATGCTAAGGATTGTGCCATCGCATAATGCAAACACTAACGACTCTTGTTGGGTGGGGTAGGCCTGCTGGTTCTAACACCGATGTGGGAAGGTGAGGTATGGACAGCAGGTCCCGGTGGAAGAAGATTGAAGGAAAGGGCATGAGGTTGACACAGGTCGAGCGCGGCCGAGGCTCGCCCGAAATGCTGGGTCCGTACCTGATCCATTCTACGTCTACCGACGTACTGGGTAGCGACACCATCTGTGTCGAAACGTGACACCGCCTGTATGTAGATGCGTTTTTCTTTATAAGCCTTTAGCACTCTCAACAGCGAAGTCCGCATCTGGAAGGAGCACAATTCGCGACGTGTCACACTGTCACCACGCAACCGCTCTCGGCTCACCTTGCCTATTTCGAGTCATCCCACTTCGACATAAAAGCACCCCGCCAAAAAGTTCGGGATCAAGACGCACTTCGCTCTCACAATCAACAAGGACAAGTGCAAGATGTCCGAACAGGATGCGCCACTGGCGGAAAAGGTCATACCGTTGACTGAACCGCCCAAAGAAGGCGAGAGTGAGAAGGGGCCGTCGAAGGGCGCTCTGAAGAAGGCTGCCAAAGAGAAGGAGAAGGTACGTGGTTACGTCGAGCACCTCAGCAGTGCTCTATGGGCTCTTGCAGGGATGTGGAAAAGGTATAAAGAGAACTATGCTGACTTGTGTGCAGGCCGAGAAAGCTGCAGTGCGCAAAGCTGCAGAAGACGCGCAGAAGAAGGAGTCCGAGGCCAACGATATCTCGAAAAACGACTACGGCGAGCTGGTCCTGTTCGGCCCGACTACCTCTTCCATCCCTACCGATGGCACCGTTCCCTGGGTTGAGTTGGAAGACATCCCGAAGATCTTCGAAAGCTCGTCCGAGGCGGAAGAGTCGGGAGGGCCCCAGGTAGTACTCACAGCTGCCGTCAAGAATGCGAGGAATCAGGGTGCCGGCCTCGCTTTCCTGGTCCTGCAGCATGGCTACGAAACAATCCAAGGTGTCGTGGCCAAGAGCGAGACGTTGAGCAAGCAGATGGTCAAGTTCGCTGGCAGCATACCCTCTCAGAGCATTGTGCAGATGCAGGTCGTGGTCAAGAAGCCAAAGGACCCGGTCAAGAGCTGTAGCATCGAGCATCTGGAAGTGCACATCAAGAAGCTGTTCATCTCCTCGAAGGCCGATTCGCAGTTGCCCATGCAGGTTGAGGACGCCGAGCGACCAATCCCCGTGGAAGGTCAAGAAGAGCAGGCTGAGGACGACGGCCGGCCGAAGGTTGGGCTGAACACCCGGCTCGACAACCGGGTCATTGACCTGACGGCGAGCCCAAACCGCGCAATCTTCCGCATCAAGGCTGGCGTCAAACGGCTCTTCTCAGAGTTCTTGGAGGCCAGGGACTTCATCGACATCTCAAGTCCAAAGCTACTCGGCGCATCTTCCGAAGGCGGAGCGAACGTCTTCGAGGTCAAGTACTTCGAGAGTAAGGCGTATCTGGCCCAGTCGCCACAGCTGTACAAGCAGATGTGCATAGCTGCGGGCTTTCAGAAAGTGTTCGAGATTGGTCCGGTGTTCCGCGCCGAGAACTCCAACACTGCGCGCCATCTCACCGAGTTCGTGGGTCTGGATATGGAGATGGAGTTCCACAAGGACTACCATGAGGTGGTCTCTCTGCTCGAAGAACTCATGCTCCACATCTTCAACGGCCTCCGACAACAATACCAGAAGGAGACCGCTTTGTTACGCGAGCTGTATCACGTCGAGGAGTTCAAGCTCCCGGAGGCCGGCAAGGTCCCACGCCTGACGTTCGCCGAAGGCATCGCCATGCTCAGAGCAGACGGCGTGGAGATTGACGACTTCGAGGACTTGTCGACGCCGCAGGAGAAGCGCCTAGGCGCTCTCGTCCTAAAGAAATACGGCTCCGACTTCTACGTGCTCGACAAATTCCCCCTGGGCATCCGACCCTTCTACACCATGCCCTCGGAGTACAATCCCAAGGACCCGAACTCGGGCTACAGCAACAGCTACGACTTCTTCATGCGCGGGCAGGAGATCATGTCCGGCGCTCAGCGTATCCACCAAACGGAGTTCCTCGTCAAGAGGATGCGGGAGCATATTACCCCTGTTGATCCGGAGTCGCCGGGGTTGAAGGACTACGTGAATGCTTTCCGGAAGGGGTGTAGGGAGCATGCTGGTGGTGGGATTGGGCTGGAGCGGATTGTCATGCTGTGGTTGGGCTTGACGAACATTAGGACCGCGAGTCTGTTCCCGCGTGACCCGGGACGTTTGACGCCGTGAGTGTTGCTCTCCGTTATCATGGGTGGAAGGTGGAAACGGGGAAGAGGATGTGGGATTGCATTCACTGCCTCGAGTAGTATGAGGTAGCGGGCTGACAGCGTACGCCATGGTCATCTGCGATGCTTGCAATTGCGCGGCGAAAGATTGGTTGATGTATGTATCGCCCTCACTCAGTGATGCCATTGCCATTTGAAGACATCGAGGCTGTTCTGATCTTCAGGGCGGCTCAGGTCACAATGTGCTGCAGGTAGACTCTGTCTGTAGCTACCTCGTTGATGCTGGTACGCCTATCACTTCGACTGGACCCAGCAACTGCCATGGTGTCGGTGTTACTAGCCACACGGAGTCGTTTCGCTGCCAGTGATCTCAGACAGCAGCCCTGAAAAGTTTGTGACTATGTCTCGTGTACATCTGCTGCAGCTCCTATAGATATCACCAAATTACCGAAGGAGCTGCGGACGGCACCTTCTCGAGGACCTCAGCGTCTCCGGCGCAGTTGAGAAACATACCAAAATATGTTTTGGTCCTGCCAAGCTCCTAACTGAGGGCTTCACTCTCACCAAACCTCGAAGAAGCTCTTGCGCTCGCCACCACAAGGAAGTGTGCCACCGATGAACTCAAGTGCGCCAGTTTCCTTTTCGTTGTCTGCCGCGAGGGCGTAATTTCTCCGCTTTGCAATGTACTGCACAAGCCCACGGACGACGTTGTGCGCTAGCCAGCTCGTCATATCCAAGTCCTCGTTCCTGAACACGAAGTCAAGGGCGTAAGTGATCGATTTTCGCGTTTCGGCGGAAAAGGAGAACCGAGCGTAGCTTCCAGGGGTAACATACTTGTAGACGCCGAACAAGTCCTTGAGCTCGAGACCGACTTTGCCGTTGACCTCAGTCTGCTGGAGTTCGAGTTGGAAGCGATCAGTCTTGAGCGTCACACTCTGTCCGACTTTCAGCGTGTTGCCGCCAATGTGGTAATAGGCCCATCGGTACGCCGGCGACTGGGATTGCCAGATTTGGCTGGGCCAGATGTAGAACTCGAGGTCGTTGATGAAGTAGAACATCTGCAGCGCCTCTTTGCGCATCTGATGGCATGCCGCGAATAGCGAGGGCTCTTTGCCGGTACCTGTGTTCATTGTGGAAGGTCAGCGCAATGTTCAAACCCCGTCGAGCAATCGGTGACTGACCTGGCAGAACCTTGCTGTCCTCTCGCAGTGCGTACCCGTAGATCGCGTTGCGTATTTCCGGTGGGAAGTCGAAGAAGCGACCCGTGGGTGAGCCCTCGGTCCTGACCATGGCGGAGATGTTTGTTGTTGCAGCGTCGGTGATGTTGCGTGCTACGTCAGGGATTGTCGCACTTGAGCCAGCTGCTGGCCGCAGGGTTGAGAATACTCCATCCGCCATTTGTGTCATGCAATGTCAGAGGCTGAGGATGTTGCTCAGTAACGTCTCATCGATCCAGCGGTTGTTCGCCGAGTCATGGCTTAGATCTTTGATGTTTATCGTGAAAACGACACCACCTATTTGTTGATGGAAAGTGGAGATGCGCTCGAGTGACAGGTGAAGCGTCCGATGTTTCACGAAAAGGCGGGTCCAATCATGTGACACATAGCCGGTACTGGTCCAACGTCATCCGAGGGTATCTCCACCAGATCCAAACGCCACGCTATGCCAAACATCCCATGCCGTACGCAATCGCCGACCATATATGTTTATGAATCGCAAATGCAGAAACCTCAGAACTTCTCCATCAGATTCCTCCTCACCGTCCACATGCGAGCCCTCTTGCCATAAATGTACATGGGTATCGTCGTCAACAAGCAAACAATCTGGATGCAACCCAGAGCAACGAAGACGTCCTTGCTGCCCTCGGCTTCGAGCCAGCGGTTGAAGAAGAGGGAGAAGACCAAGCCGTGGAACTGCCAACAGAGGAGTATGTAAGTGTGTTGCCCCTCATATTAGTGATCAAGCTTCGGTGCCACTTACGATGTTCTTGCTGAAGTTGAGGGTCACGAGCGCCTCGCCAGCGTATTGGCGGTAGCTGTCCACGGCGAACGTGATCGCCGTCGTGCTACCCAGGGAGCAGCCGAAGGAGATCAAGCCGAAGAAGATGGTGGGTACGATCCAGAGGTCTCGTTCGGCGGCTGACCAGCCGTAGCCTGGAGCAGTCGAGTAAACGTCAGCAGATGTCTCAAACAGGGTGGTGCTGGAGGGGGATACGCACCCATGAGGCCAATGACCGTGGTAAGCATGATCGGGATGGCCATGATGAGACGGAACTCCGGCTCATACACGCCGCCATTCCTTCTCGCAAGGCTGCGGACAATGATATCGGACACTTTGCCTGCGACGGCCGTCCCGAGTACGCCGCCTACGAACGGGCTGACGTAGACCAGACCGGTCTGAAGCGCTGTGAAGTTGTACGACGCCTTGTTCTCGTAGATCTTCGCCACCGACTCGGAGAGCACGATGAGCCAGCCAATGGAGAGTGAGTATATCAATGTACTCCAAAGGATGCTCGGGTAGGCGAACAGGATAAATGGTCGCACTGCGACGCGGAACCAGCTGTCATGGACCAGCCGGCCGGACCAAGGCCTTAGTGATTGGACGAAGGTCTTTCGCGGCTGGGACTGGAAGTGCTGCGTGTAAGTGTACGGTCCGTCGATGTTCTGCAGGCCAGGAGATGCCGAGCGAGCGCCGCCCGGGTCGACGGGTAGTACACGAGCTTCGAGCACGGCTGGCGCGGGGTGGTCGTTGAAGTAGTCTTCGGCTGCACTCGCCGGCAGTGGCCTGGTCCTATTACCGGTCTTGGCGTATGCCTCTGCGCCGCCCTCAATCCCAGCAGACCTGTCTGGCGTGGGTTCCTGCTCTCCGACCACGTCTATCTTCTCGTCGTGCTCCACCTCCGCGCCGTCATCCATCTCGAAATGAGCGTGTCTCTTCTCTGCGTTATCCTCGGCCGCCAGCTTGCCTTCATCGCCATCAATCTCATCGCCGTCCTTCGCAGCAGCCTTCCTCCGTGCGCCAGGCGTCAGATTCCACGAATGCACCATATGCGGAAGGCTGGGCCTCCTCCTCGCGCGGTGCGGTATTGGCGTCCTATCCCAAAACGTTTCCGGCACGAAGAAGAAGAGCAGACACACGCAGAAGCCAACAATGCACGCCACAATCCAGAACACCCATCTCCAATGCAAAGTCTGTATGACTGCAGCGCTTACCAACGGGACCAGATTCTTGCCACCAAGGAGAAGCAGGGTGTAGATGCCGAGGCGGTACGCTTTCTCGTGTAGGAAGTAGATCTCGGCGACCGTTGCGGACGGCAAGCACTCGACGCTGCTGACTGCTATGCCCATGAAGATGCGTGCAATAACCAAGCTGGTGAAGTTCGGTGACAGCGCGCACCATACGGAGGTGAGAACGAAGCAGGTGCCTGCTGCAAGATATACTGGGCGCTTGCCGTAAAGGATGGCCGTGGGCGACAACAGGACGCTGCCAAGACCTAGTCCCATCATGTAGAGACCCGTGGTGAGTGCCACGGACGGCTGCGACACGCCGAAGTCGGCGCCCACTTCCTTGAAGCCGGCGGCGAGAACGGGCGTCATGCCGCCTCCGAGCATGCAGTAAAAGCCAAGTGACAGCAGCGCTAGATCGCGCCTTAACGTCGTCCAGTTCAAGGGATCGTTGTCACTGTCGTCCGGTTGCGGCTCAAGCACGAACCTGCCGTCTGGCGTCCGCTTCTTCTCTGGAACCAGAGGCCGCCCGGCAAACGAGCTGGGGCGAGATGGCGGGTAAGGCGAAGGGAGGGATGACGCCGAGGTCCGAGCGGGTGCGTTGCGGACGCCCAAAGGCTCGTTGTACTCGGAGACCTTGGATAGCAGAAGGACCGAGCCTGGCACCTCTTCCGTCTCCGGGTCGTTCAGTATGCCCATCGTCCATCTCACGGGCCGCTTCAGCGCCGCGCTCTCGGAGTCGGACATCGACGTCCTGTTGCTCGGTTCTCCGCTCTGCCCATTCCTGTTGCCTAGCATCGCTCTCCAGTCTATGCGTCCTTTCGCTCGTCCATCTTCTGCTGCCACTGCTGCCGGCGCATGCTGCTCTATGGGCTCGGAAGCCATGTTGAATGCTGAAATGATAGGACAAACTCGACCAGCGAGCTGTGGGGTATATCGTCTATGAAGGTGTTGAAGCGTCTATTCCCTTGTGCGGCCGGGCTCTATCCATATATATATATATATATATATTAGGCTAGAGGTGGTCGAGCGGTCAGTCACTAGTGATCATGCGGACCGTCTGGCATGGGATGGTGCGGCAAGGCGGCTGTGAAAAACAAATGAGCGAGCAGATGATACCTAGCTTGCGGTGATGATATCGGAGGGGGTCAGTCGAACGCTTGGAGGTACAGTAGCCTTGTAGTGATAGTGGCTTAGTAGCATCATGATGGCCGCATTCTTCGAGGACGGTGTGGTAGCTTTCGCTCAGCACGTTGCTTGTCGAGTGACTCGAGTCCGCGTCCCACATTTCCATCCCCAGGTCCTGGGGTCCACAGAGCGCAATAGTATCTCCCAGGCGTTTCAGCGGTCAAGTTCGCAACCTCACCTTCCTCCTCTACTCCTTCTCCCATCCATCCTATGACACTCGGTCAGAAGGGCGCGATACGACGACGGACAAGCACGGGGTCGGGCCCGGTGCATCAGCAAGACGCAGGGGAGCTCGTCCCGCCCCCCTGTCAGCAAGCTCTGAGCCTCTCCGACAACTGCACGTCATGCGGCTAGCATGCAGCCTTTGGCCATGTGAGCTTTGTGCGAGGTATAGCCATACACGCTTGTGCAACCCTCACGACTCGTTAGCGATAGCGCCACCGTAGTGACATGGTGATCACTTGGTAGCGCGCCTGCCGCTCCTACGCTGAGGCCACGCAGCCGTCGCAGCGAACAGGACACACAGCGTTGCCAGAATACGAGCAGACAGTGCGCGCTCGTGGGTAGGTACTCTAGGACCATCGATCGTTGCGACAGTGTTATGACTCCGGGTGTTTGGATGTAGGCTCTGCGATCGTAGGACAAGACGGCACAACCCCTTGCCTCACCCACGTAGTCAGCTCACCTTGGCTGAGGGCTTATAATAACTGCACACTTCGGTATCCTCCACCCCCTCGCTCACCCTCTCCACGCTATTACTCGACAGCCAGGCTTGCGGACGACACTACAACACCAACCTGGTCGACTGCCAGCATGGCGCTTATGGTATGCAAGAATGAGGAATCAACGAACGCCTCTTTGTACCACAACAGCACTCATCTGTCGACCTCATGGCTACTGCAATCCTGCCCTCACGCTCGACCAGCTCTGCAGGCGTGAAAATATGGACAGGTAGCGGTGGTGTTGAGTCTCATGGCGAAGTCGTCGCAAATGTGCCGGGGAACAATAGTAAGCCCAGCCAGCTTTTCCACGTCTCATTGTCCTTCATCATCTACCCAAGCTCCACATAGCATGTCATTGTTGATTCGCCAATCCATGTTCACGCTCTCCTGACCCTCTACTACACCTTCCCTAAGCACTAAGAGAATGGATCGCGAGTCTCACGCTGGGTGGCAACAAGCCACCACCTTCGGCGTAGGTGCGTGCTTGGTTTTGGCCCTGTACATCTACTACCGCCGAGCGACATCATGGCGCGTAGTACCGGCGGGTGTTCCATGGTTCTTCGACGATGCCAGTACGAAGGAGACGCCAGCACCCTGGTCTGCACAAGTCGGCGCGCACCTGAGTGACTTCAGCAAAGGCATCAGCTTCGTCCGAACCGGGTATGAAAAGGTAAGCCGGCCGAGCCACCAATACATTCGAACAAAACCGCGAGAAAGCTGACACAGGCATCTTATGGCGTAGTTCAGCAAGCGAGGCAAACCCTTCCTCTCCCCCTCCTTCGTAACTTGGCAAGCCGAAGTGGTCCTGCCACCCTCCCAAGTGCGCTGGCTCATCGAGCAACCCGACACCGTCCTCTCCATCGATCGCTGCCTGATCAAAGACCTCGAGTTCCTCTACACCACGCCCACCGCCTGGTCCTTCAATCGACCATTCCATGTCGAAGCCATCAACAAGCTCCGGCTCGAGCCCCTCATCCCGGACATGGCAGAGGAAGTCCAGGCCAGCATCGACCGTGAATGGGGGCTCGACACTGAAGAGTGGAAAGAGGTCAACATCGAGACCACCATGCGCTCCGTCCTCGTGCAGATCACCGCCCGGATATTCGTCGGGCTGCCACTTTGTCGGGACAAGGACTACATCGCCGCCGCCTATAACTTCATGGCCAACCTCGGGCCCCGCGCCATCTTCATCTCCCTGACGCCCGAGCTCCTGCGCCCGCTGGCGGGGTGGTACTTCGCGCGCGACCTCAAGCGCTGTAATGCCGAGTGCGCCGCGTCCACGGTGCCGCTCGTGAAGCGGGAGATGGGCGAGCAGCCGCACAGACCGTCGGACCAGAAGAGCATGCCGTTGCCCAAAACGCTACTGGAGCAGATGGCGAGGCTGGCGGTACGGAGTAAAGATGCGAAAGATGGCGATCCGTTCAGCGTCAGCTCGAGACTATTGGCGCTGAATTTCGTCGCCGTGCACACCTCGAACGCCGCGCTCGTCAACGGCCTCGTGGACATCCTGTCCCCTCCTGCTGGGCCAGAGGTGTACCTCCAGCTGCGCGCCGAGGCGGAGGAGGTCGCCGACGCGTGCCAGGGCAAGTGGACCAAGTCCGCCGTGCTGCAGCTCGAGAAGATCGACTCGGCGCTGCGCGAGAGTCTGCGCATCAGCACGTTCAAGGCGCGCGGGCTGGAGCGGATCGTGGTGGCGGCCAAGGGCGTCACGTTGCCGGATGGGACGTACCTGCCCAGGAACACGAAGGTGGGCGTGCCGGTTCTGCCGATGCACCGGGATGGGGAGTTGTACCCGGATGCGGATCGGTACGACGCCTTGCGTTTCTGCGGCACGCAAAAGGTGGATGAAGATGCGAAGGATGGGACTCAGAGGAGTGCGTCGCCTGCACTGCCGTCTGGTCACGTGGAGCTGATCAACACGAGCGAGACGTTCCTTGCTTTCGGTCATGGGAAGCATGCCTGGTAAGCAATGTTACCCTTCCCTTAATGCACATGAGAGACGAAACTGATGTGTGTGTCTGTCAGTCCCGGCCGCTTCATGGCCGCCTACGAGCTGAAACTCATCCTCGCCTACATCGCCGCGAACTATGACATCCAGCCCTTCGACAAGCGGGCGGAGAACGCGGAGTTTAGCGATTTCAGTGTGGGGAGCTTCCACAACCTCCAAGTGAGACGGCGGAGGAGGGATGTTGGGGTATGATGATGCGAGGAGAGGGTGCGAGTAAAGGGTGCGAGTGGGGAATGCGCATGCTGGTGTAGAGTAGTGCACTGAGCAGGTTGGTAGCTCGCTGCGTACTTGTATGTAGAGACGAGTCGGGCGGAGATAGTATTGCTCAAGTCACGTCGAGGGGAACTCAGCACGTGTGTACGTTGGTTGTTCCAATTCCATTCTAAGTGTGTTTCATGGGAGAGGTAGAGGTAGAGGTAGAGGCAGACTCGTAGAGAAGGCGGGAGACTGGCCGCTGGACCCTGTCCTCACCTCGGATCTGCGCCCCGCAAACTCAAAGTGCTGACCCTGGGCCGAGCTGCGCATGTGCACACTGCATACATACAGTGCATAGGCTCGACCGGATGTCTCGCAGCACTTGACGATCTTGTAGACGTTGCACCCACTTCTCGACCCGTCCACCGAGCTGTTACCGGCCTCCGACTCGCAGCGCGACCCGCAGCGCCGTAACGAGCCCTTCAGTCTTACACCTAATGGCCGCGCAAGCAAGATGGCTACGCTGGTAACCGACCGCCGAACGAGCGTCCAGGATGGCCCTTTCCAGGAAGAGCTCGACACCCCGACGGGCCAGCAACGGCCGGACTCCCCCAAGCGCAAGTCCTCCGAAGCCACCGTGCCCGACCACGACAGCGGGCGGAAGAAGCGGCGGAAAGTCAACCATGCCTGTGTGTACTGTCGCCGGTCGCATATGACCTGCGACCTGGAGCGGCCCTGCGCCAGGTGCGTGAAGCGGGATATCGGCCATCTGTGCCACGACGAGCCGAGGGATCCGCCGAAGAGGAGCAAGAGTGAGGTTGGTGTCGCGGAGATTGCGCCGGCGCCGGAGGAGGGCAGGCAGGATTCGGGTGTAAATGGGATTGGGAATGGCAATGGCAATGGGACTGGGAACGGGCAGGGCCACGGCGCATTGCAGTACGCTGCTCAAAGCAACGGCGATATGAGTGGGCTCAGCGAGATGGACGATCCCCCCCCCCCGGCACAGCCCCAGCAGATGGCGCAACGGCCGCCCATATCGCCCACCCAACTTCAGCGGCAGCAGGCGGCCATCAGCACGGCCAGCACCAATAACATGCCCGCTCCGAACTATGACTGGAACAACAGCGGCGTGCAGAACCAGTTCCAGGATATGCACCATCTGCATCCCAACTACTTGTTCAACACCTCCGAGGTCACCGATGAGTATAACCTGCTCAACGACTTCCTCTCCTCCTCGCTGTTGGACGATGGAGCCTTGTACAACGCAGACGATGCCCTGTTCAACGACCCTCTGCTGGCCACGAGCAGCATGAATGCCCTGGCAACCCCAACTTTCAACCCGCCACTCCAAGCCAACCAACGACAGCCCCAACACCACCACCAACAAGCCCCACCAACCCTCCAACCCCCCTCCCAAAACGCCAAGGCCGGCGAAGAAATCTCCCGCCCCTCCTCCGCCTTCCCGGGCTCCGACCAAGCCCGCGACAAATTCTACCTCACGGCCGCCGACCCGGCCGGCCTGAGCAGCGCCGGCGACCGCCTGCACAAACTCCTCAAGGCCAAGTACGACGCCGGCATGCTGAAGCCCTTCAACTACGTCAAGGGCTACGCCAAGCTGCAGTCCTACATGAGCCGGCACCTGCACAGCAGCAGCCAGCGCCGCATCCTCGAGCAGCTCGGCCGCTTCCGCCCCAAGTTCCGCGAGGCCATGCAGAGCCTGACGGACATGCAGCTCGTGCTGGTCGAGATGTGGTTCGAGCGCAGCCTGATGGAGTACGACCGCGTCTTCGCCAGCATGGCCATCCCGGCGTGCTGCTGGCGGCGCACGGGCGAGATTTTCCGCGGCAACCGCGAGATGGCCGAGCTGATCGGCGTGCCCATGGAGCGGCTAAGGGATGGCCGGCTGGCTATTCATGAGATTATCGCCGAGGAGAGTTTGGTGAGTTATTGGGAGAAGTTTGGCGCGATCGCGTTTGATCAGAGTCAGAAGGCGATTTTGACGAGTTGCTCGCTGCAGTCGCCGGGGCCGGAGCCGGGCGGGGGTGGCGGGGGTGGCGGGGGGGAGGGGAAGGGTGCGGCGGCGGCCGGCGGCGGCGCTTCCACTGCTGCTGGTGTGGATGGGGAGAACGCCACCGCCGCCGCCGCTGCCGCTGCCGAGAAGAAGAAGAAGGAGGAGCGGGTGCGGTGTTGCTTCTCCTTCACCATCCGGCGCGACAACCACAACATGTAAGTTCCCGAGCCAGCCCCACCCCCTCGTCATACACTTGCGACGAGGGCAAGTACACAGCCGCCAGACAGGTGCTCACCCGGAGCTTGACAATAGAGACTGACACCTGAGTGAAAAACGACAGACCCGCGTTGATCGTCGGCAACTTCCTGCCGATACGGCCGAGGGCGCAGCAATAGTCGGCCCTGCTTGCTTGCTCACCTGACTGTACGAATCCACGCGGCATCACCCACCCACTCACTCAACAAGACCCGCCGCGCGTCGCTCGGACGATCGCTCCCCGGTTTGCCTGGCCTGGTTGGGGTTTCATCCTCTTCCGGACAACGAGGTGTTTCCGCTTAGCTAGGCTGGTTGTGTGGTACCTCCTAACGGGTGCCCTTCTGTTTTTCCTTTTATTATTTTCTGATGGATATGGAATGTTGGTCGTCCGCTACGCATTGCACGCACGGCTGGCTGACCCGGGGCAGTAGATGCGTGCGCGCCTGCGGGCTTTCGCGGGCGGAAGGAGGGGGGAGGAGGATGTGATGTGGCATGCATGCACTGTGTCTTATGATACCCCCCCCCCCCAAACTAGCGATAGCTGCTGTGCTTGTGTTGGGCCGCCGGTTGGGCGCTCTTATTGCCTGGCTTGCGTGATTGTGGCGCGCCCCAAGTGTACATATCACAGCAAAAGGGGCAGTAGAGTAGCTACCGCACGCCAAATCCGCCGGAGCGAGATGGATCCCCCTCCCTGTACCGACCGCGTGAATGTAGGACTGAACACAGCGTACAGAGAGCATCACACATACACATCATTCACCCTGGGCCTTCCCAACGGACCTCGCGGTGGGCTGCCAACTGGTCACCTCATCCGTCGTTTTCTTTTCCCAAACCCCCAAAAAGGAGGGGCTCGTGTTCCCCAAACAAACATCGTGGCGTGTGTCCTTCTCGCCCAACTCCCCATCATCTTTCTCTTTGGGCGCGCGCGCACGCAAACCCAAACCAACCAACCAACCAAACCAAACCATTCCCCCCAGACAGACATTAATCCAGCATAAGCAAAAAAGCAGACGAGCCAAATTTAGGGGGGAAAGTCCCCAGTGTTTTTCCAGCCCCTTGTAGGACATGAAGATTGGGGAAAGGACCCAAGGGTACGCACCCAAGGAAGGGCTGCTCTCAATTGGACGATTACATTAACATCTTCCGCCCCTGCGCCCTCTTGCTCTTACTCTTACTCTTACTCTTGCTCTTGCTCTTGCATGCATGCATGCATGCCCCTACTACCGCAACGCGAAGCAAATGCACAAAATGTCGCCCCCTCGCCCGCCCGGCCCCCACCACCCGCATACTCATGACGGGGCTTTCGCAACGCAGAAAATCCGATCTCGCTCCGACATATCTCTCCGGGATTGGAGGATGGATGGATGGGCGCGGCGCATGCTTCCTCTCTCTCTCTCTTTCGGGCAAACCCGGCCAGGGCCGGCCACATTTGGTTTGCGCCAAGCCGCCAATAAGGACTCTCGGGAAGCACATTCATTCGAGACCCAAGGTGGGTAGGGGGAGGCTGGCTGCTAGCCTTTCGACAATGCCGCGCTCGCGCTTCTCCGGGGTTCCGCCCCGCCTGCTCGCTCGCCTGCCTGCCTGCCTACCTCTCCTCTCTCTCTCCCACTGCGTGCAAACGAAATCATCCCATGCGCCTTAGACGTACCAATGCCATTGCCCTACGGCACACCTGCTTCCCCCACCAACCCCCAGCAGCATCATCCTCCCAACACCCCGCCACCTCCCGAGTGAACAAACCCATCCCCAAACCGCAGCATCTCGGCAAGCGCACACTGCGCCCGCGCCACACTCCACCTTGAACGCCGCCCTGCCGTCGCTAGCTCGCTGCCGCCGCTGCTGCTCGGCCATGGATGATGCTGAGTGGAACGAGAAGGAGACGGCGGGGGAAGCTGGAGGGGTAGGCTGGCGCCGGGACTCTCGCGAACAAACCCCACCGGCGAGCGCGCGAGGCGAAGGCTAGAAAAAAAAAGCCACCGCATCAGTCCTCGTCAAAGATGGCCGTCGCATTCACCAGGATCGTGTCCAGCACGCGCGCCTGGAGACTTGCGTCGGCGATCTGCGCGCCCGTGTGCGTGCCCATGAGACTCGGCCTATAAATCACGGGAGAAACAAATAGTCAGCACTTCATCCCTCAATCAAGTTGTCGAAAGCTGTCCACTCCCACCAACGCCACATGGCCCGGGCTGCGAGACAATGGCGCGGTGCATGCGGTGAAAGTGTGGAGGGGGAGGGAGAGGAAGTGGACAGAAGGGGGGCAAGGGCAGAGAAACTCACGCAAAGCACACGGCCAAATTCCCGCTCCCCATCCGATTCCGCCCTTCGTGCATCATGACCCGATGCAAATGCAACACCAGCGCCCTGAGCGTCGCATAATTTGCATCCGGCAAATCGTTAATGCACTGATGCAACGCATCCCGCCGGGCGCCCGCATCCTCCACCCTTGCCGCCTCGACGAAATCCGCGTAGCCCACGCGCGTGAACAGCGGGTCCGGCAGGTCGCGGAAGAACTGCTTGAGCAGCGTGGCGACGCTGTTGACGTCGTGGGCGAAGGCGGCCGGGTTGCGGAAGTCGAGGGCCGCCGGGTCGTGGTTGGCTTGGTCGCGCAGGTGCTGGACGTGCGAGGCGGTGCCCGAGAGGCGGTAGATGCCCTCGACGTCCAGGCCGAAGTGGTCGATGGCGAGCAGGCATTGGGTGACGAGCATGGGGACGGCGGACTGGTCGCGGGCGAAGAGGTCGTCGAGGCTGACGCCGAAGACGGGGCGGAGGGGGGGGAGGGCGGTTGTGGAGGGGGTCGTTGTGGTGGGGGGTGGTGGGGAGGTTGCTAGGGGGGGTTGGGGTTGGGGTTGCGGGGCGTATTGGTTGGTACGTTGCTGTTGTTGTTGGGGTGCTGAGATGGGTATTGGGGCTGAGATTGAGCCGGTGGTTTGTTGGGGTGGGTAGCCGGAGCCGCCGGTGCGCTCGGAGGGGTGGGTGGGGTATGGCGGGGTGGCGTATGTCTCACGGGCAGGCGCTTGCTGAGGGCTGAACGGGCGCTCGCCGAAGGACGGCGAGTGGTAGTTGTGAGCCGGTAGCTGCGGCGGCGGCGGTTGCTGGACTTGCTGCTGGAACGGGGCGGGCTGGTTGTACGCTTGTGGCTGCGAGGGCGCGACGAGAGGCCCGGGCGGGAGTTGAGACGTGTACCTGCTGCTGGTCGAGCCGGGCTGCGAGGCAGAGCCCGTGTTGACTGTCAACGTCGGCTGCTGAACGGCCGGTGCTTGCGGCTGGGACACCGGCGCGCCGGTAGAGAGGGAACGAGACGCAGGCAGCTGCGTCTTCGGCATGAGCGTCGGATGCTGCTCGTACCTGATCTCGCTCTGGCGTGCCGGGATCTTACTGGCGTACGCGCCGACGTAGCTGTGGAAGTCCTTGTCGTTGTCGATGTCGTAGATGACGTCCCGCAGACTTCTCTGCTCGCTGTTCTCCCCCGTCAACGGCGAGACGGTCAGGCCATTGTGCAGCAGGAGCTTCTCGTTGAAGTTGGCGAACTTCTGCAGCTGCAACGTCAACGCCGAGTCGCACTCGTTGCACAGCTTCTTCAGCTCCTGCACCGCTTTCGGCCGCTGCTCGCTGATCAGGCTCTCCCGCTGCGCCTTGGCCAGGCGCACCTTCTCCTCGTAGTCGGCGTCGGCCGCTTGCACCTTCCGCAGCAGATCGCTCTCATGCTGCTCCGCGCTCTTGGGGCCCTTCAACCCGATGCGGCGACTGCCCTTCGTGTCACCCGTCCGCGCGCGGTCATAGTCCTCGGCCAAGCCATCATACCGCGCCTTGGCCTTGTGCATCGCCGCTTCCGCATCCGAAGCCCGCTTCTCCGCATCCAAGCCCTCATGCTTCCACTGCTTGCGCCCCCGCTCCATGTTGACGCTCAGATCATTCAGGTCCTCATGCATCTGGTGCATGCTGAGCGCGAACGTCAGCCCGTTCTCGGCCATGCGCTCGTGCACGCGCAGCACCTCGGCCAGCTGGTGGGCATAGCTGCCGCCACGCACCTCGCTCCGCTTGATGGCGTCGAGCTGGCTTTTGGCGAGGCGGCGGAGCTCCTTGGAGTGCTCCTCCTCGAGCGTGGAGCGCTTCTTGAGGAAGAGGGCGAACTCGCGGGCCGAGGCGATGGATTGCTTGAGGCGGTTGAGGAGGGTGGTGATGCCGATGTCGCTGTACATGACATCCTCGACCGCTTTGGGTGGGTTGGTGCTCGGTGACGCGTTGTCGGTCGATGGTGGGAGTGCTGTTGCGGTTGCTGTCGCCATTGCTGGGCTGCTGGGGGTGGAGTCGTTGGTCGCGGTCGCGGTCGTGCCATTGCCCTGATTGTTGATAACGCCGTTGCCGTCAAGGTCGCTGCTGTTGAACTCGTCCGCCATTTTGGCACGTGTCGGTGGCGTGGAGGGGAATTCAGGTGTATGCCTGTCGTCGCGAGGAGAATGATGAAGGCTGGGGGAGCCGTTGTTGGAAGTGAGCTGGAGCATCCCAGCTGCGATCGAGAAAGCTGAAAGCCAGCTGAAACGCGCGGACCCCTGTTCCTCCCCCCGACGTCACGGGGCGCGGCCCGCTAGCTCACTTCCTGTTCCATGATCCCATCTTCATCGAGCTAGTATGGTGCGCATCTCATCTGCAAGTGAAGTCATTTTCCATCTCGCCGTCCACTCGAACACCACACCGACGACATTGCAAGCACGCAGCCTCACACACCAATATGGCCGACGCACACCCACCGCTCGCATGGGAAGGCAGCGCCGACTCCCACCCAACCATCTCCTCCCGCCTGCCCGACGAGGTAGCGACCTGTCTGCAGAACGCCCGCTTCGTACGTCTCGCCCTCTATGGAAAGCAATGGCACGTGACTGACAACACCACAAGCTCCACCTCGCCACCTGCACCTCCAACCGCCCGCACGTCAGCCTGATGAACTACACCTACCTCCCCACCCACCCCTTCCAACCCACCAACCCCACCACCACATCCACCGCCCTCCCCGCCGGCCCACTAGTCATCATGACCTCCAACCCATCATCCAAAAAGACCCTCAACCTCCTGCAGAACCCCAACGTCAGTCTGCTAGTGCACGACTGGGTCTCCAGCCGCCCGCCAACCAACATCACCGCCGCAGCGGACCGCGACCGCAGTCCCGTGGGCGGAAGGTCGAGCAGCCTAGCCACCATGCTGATGCAGATGAACTCGGCCGCCGTGAGCAGCATCAGCGCGACGATCAACGGCGAGGCCGTGGTGCTCGAGGCCGGCACGGAGGAGGAGCGGTGGTGCAAGGAGCAGCATCTCGCCAACAACACCTTCGACACTGCCAATGGCGCTGCTGGGGGGCAGACGACACAGGACTCTACGGCGTTGTTCTCGAGCTCGCCGTCGCAGGCGCGGAGTAACATGTCCGGGGACGGGGGCAGGGGGAGTTATATCGAGGATCAGGATGTCAGGGTTGTGGTGGTGCGGATCCGGGATGGGCGGATTAGCGACTGGAAGGGGGGCGTGAAGGACTTTGTGTTGGCCGAGGGTGGGGGTGGACATGGCCATGATGAGGCAGGGCTGGAGGGGAGGGGTGGGCGGCCGATTGTCAATGGGGTGGTGTGAACCTGCTGCAAATCCGACGAGGGGCCGACGGGGGCGGAAGAATCACCTATGAGCTGGGACCCTCTCAGTCGCCGCTGCAATAACCGAAGACCTGGCGGGAGCCAGTCCCCCCCACCTGCTACAAGCACCAGGCGGTGGTATGGGTGTGGCCGCGCTGTATCGTGTGATTGCCGCAGTCAGGACCAACCGGCCGACCAGACAGCAGGACTTGGTGTCTAAGCTTGCGAATCGAGGCACAGGCGGTAACCAGCCATTATTGGGCTGCCTGCAAGGAGAGGACGGTGGAGGGCAGCATGGCTGTCGCCATACTAGTGTGGTCTTTGCGTGCGTGTGCGGGACTGAAGCGTGCAGGGCAGGAAGAGAAGGGGGGCAGGAGGTACGCGCGGCACTTCACTCAGACTGCTCAAAGGAGTTCGCGTGCCGGCGTTGGTGCCCGAAGTGACGTAGAGGCGACACTTGTTTGCTTGCTTGCTTGCTTGGAGATTGGCAGAGCGAGAGAGAGAGGCTGGTGGAAGGCTGAGCTGCGTGCGACTTGTGGGGAGCCGTTCGTGCCCCAACTGCGGTGAGCAAAGATGACATGAGGTGTCGCTCATGGACTGGCACCAAATCCCTAGATTACCCCAAACAATAGCAACAACCACATAGCGGGATCCGGTTTGTTTTTTCAGGCCCAGCGTTGCAGAAACTCTTTTTTTTTCAGCCACGATGGCCCCCAGAAGCCGAAGTCTTCGTCGCCTGCTGGAGTCGTTAGGAGCGGAACTTCGATTGCGGATACCTAGAGGCTTCGAGGCGCGAGGCGCGAGGCGTGCATGCTGATAAAGCCCTGATTACACGGAGGACTTCTTACCCCTCACACCGCGGCTTAACCAAATCGCGGAAGATCGTTGTCTTCACAACAGGCTGCTAATGGTGCGATCGTGGACGACATAGCGTAGCTATGGAAGTCGCAGGTGAAGTCTGTTATATTCCGGGCCATGATCACTACCCCTCTATTCGTCGCCCGCTACCGTGAAATGTTACCAGGGGCAGCTTTTTCACCGCGGCATCGCTCGCTCAGTAGAGCGCTCGCCAATTCCACCGCCCACCCACCCAAAAGGCTTGGCCCCACCCCCACCCCCACCCCCATTCCCCTGCGCCTGCGCCGGCGCCTCGCTCTCCTTCTCCCACACCAACCTCTCCACCCTCACCCGCCACAGCTCACTCATCCCCGCCCTCTCCGTCCCCCTCGGCAAAAACCCCTGGAATTCCACAAGCAGATCCGGACTCCCATTCACCGCGTCGTCGAAGTTGGCCCAGAGGTTCTCGTACGAGCCATCCTTCTGCCAGATGCGCAGAGCGGCTAGAACGCGCTGCAGCGCGGACGCAGTCCGCGGTAGGTCGTCCGAGGGCGGGAAGCTGGTGGTGATGTCTTGCGCGAGGCGGAGCGCTCGGTCGATGCGGGTGCGGGTGAGGGTGGCGCTCGTGGCCGGCGCGCCGTCGAGGCGCGAGAGGATGTAGGCAGCGGCGTTGCACTGGCCTGCAATCTCCTGACTCGGATGCTCGAAATCCGGGGCCTGCTGCGGTAGGTAGAGCGTGGACCGCACCGCCGACACGACCGCCTCGCGCTTCTGGCTCAGCGCCCACTCGGCCAGATGCGCCGGCGCGTTATCCGGGTACGGCGTGTGCTTCGGGCACGTGCACCACCCGTCGCACCGGCACTCGATGTCCCGCTCCAGGTGGCGGATGAGGCGGCGCATGGGCGAGGGCGGCGGGGGCGTGGCGCTGAGGTCCGAGAGCTCGGAGTCGCTGTCTTCGATGCTATTGCCGAACTTAGCTCCGCCTCGCCCCTTTGGTGGTGGGCTCGCGGAGCTCCGCGGCTCGGCTTTGATCGCTGGCTTGTTGACGTGGGCAGTGCTCCTGTAGATTGGCGCCTGCCGTACTGGCTGCGCGACCGCGATGGCGTCCAGCTCGTCGCATTCGTCATCAGCTGTCGTATCCGGTATGGAAGGCGTCTCCCGCAGCGATGACAGTTGCGAGCTCAGCGAGCTGCTGCGAGACGATTGCGAGTCCGCTATCAGGGCTTCTGGTGGCGTCGAGGCATGGTCGGGCGTGGTCCGGAGTACCGAGTCGTTGGGTGAGGAAAGCGCGGCTTCCTCTACCCCTGCCAAGCTTTTGCTTCCAGGCGGTGGCTCACTAGGTGCACCTTGTCGTGTGTGCTGCGAGTCCGCCATATCGATGCCTTGATGTCAAGAGTGAGTAGCTCGAGATCGGTGTAAGCGGGATAGGTCTGAGTTGCGTGAGATCGGGATGTCGCGACCGAGCGTGGTGTTGGAAGGTGCGCGGTCCGGTCGGTGGTAGCGAAGAGAAAGTGCAAAGGCTTCAGTTTCTGGCTGATGCGAGTGTTCTGGAAGAAGGAGAACAAGAAAGAGCACTCGTGAGAAGAGAAGAGTAAGCGAGTGTGGAAGTGAACTTGTGAATGTCGCGGGACGGTGAAGCGATCGTCGCGGTGGCTGAAGGCTTGACTCACTTTTGCTGGGAGTCAAAGTCAAAAACTGCAACGTCTTGCTACGGGTGTCTCTGAACTGTCACTTCATGCTCGAGACTCGTAAGGTACAGTCAAATCGACGCCGATTTCCGCGCAGGCCCAGCGCCGCTATCACCCTCCGAGCAGAGCATTCACTGCAAATGAAGGCCGAGCTTGCCGGAAAGAGCAAGCACCTCCTCCGTCCATTTGCGCAAGCAAGGGTGAGCTTCCGCGACCTTCTCGAACGTGACCTCCTCACCCTCGTTCTCCTGACCAAGCACTGCGTACAGCCAGATGCCGTCCTCCCCAAAGTAGTCACTCCCAAACAGGCTTTGCACCTCCAGCTCTGTCTCGGCGTGCTGGAGCAGCACGTGCACGCTCTCCCGAGTAGTGACTACAGCATCGCTAGCCGCCTGTTCCAGCGTCCGCTGCGGGGCGGCGGGCAGCGCGTGCCATATCCCCTCAAGCGCACCCAAGCACCACCCTGCCTTCAGACCGAGCTCTGCTCCCAAAGTATACCCTTCGTCAAAGCCATCCTGCATGTGCTTCTCTTTGCTCACCGCGATCCCTTCGCGATAGCCATTCGTGATATGCAGGCTGCGCAGGCGAGGGATATCTGAAGGGTCCGCAGCTGATGGTCGGCCATGGTACACACGTCCTTGAGTATCCTCGCCGCTCAGGATCGGCGATGCTGGCGCAGAGCCGAAGACGTCGTCCAGCGGATCTATGCGCGTCTCTGCTTCCCGTTCCTGTGCATGTTCGATGCCGGGTGCGCCGTTCATAAAGACAGCGTCGTCCCCATCCCGGAGATAGGGCGGAAGATCGCGGAGCATGCTGTGTGATCAACAGATGCCATTATGCTGTGCCGGGAGGTTGAGGCTGTGCGATAACAATCCAGGGGATGAAGCTTGGGTGTAGAAGGGATCGCGACCTTCGGCAGATTTGCAGAATTGTTTCGCTGGCTTGCCGCGATGGCGAGAAGAGCCGAGCCAGAAACCCTACGCATCACTTTCAGACCCTTGCGAGTTGCGACTTGCGACTCACTACCGTTCAGCTCAGGGTTCATCTATCTCGATCAATGGTGTGGTGAGGAGTCGACGTCTATGGACACTTCAAGTCGACAGGGATGCTATGAGGCAGCTATCGTTGGATCATTGGATAGGCCTATATGGCCGTGATGATACACTGATGTTTAGGCCATCGGCCTCGAAGCCGATCGACATGCCGGCAAAGCGCCACAACCGCCGCCGGGAACGGGACGCATGTGCCCCGTAGTCGTAGTCGGTATCCACCCTGCAGCCTCGTCTGCGTCGTTTCTCTGTTTCTGATGCAACCGACGACGCGCCGCTCCTGACTGGACCTGACATCGGTACTCCTGTTCGGTACTGCATCCAAGGGGTGATATAAACATATAACAAAAGCGATGGCCGCCCGCTCCTGCGACCGGGCTCGAAGGTCCAAGTACAACACCCACTCGTCTTTCTGTTTCTGTCCACCCTCCCCTCCCCTACTCAGCCAGCACGCTCGGAGTACCGTATCATGGATCCCGGGAGGATGATGGCTTCGCACGCGACCAGCAGGCGGACATCGCTGGACAGCGAAAAGGAGACGCCATATACTTCGGGCCCGACGTCTGAGCAGGGGGGCGACGTTGAACCTCACGAGGACGACGATATTGTGCGACACATACCTACACATGCCCCGCACGACAGGGACGAAGGGGGAGCGCCGCTCGAGATCTCGTTTTCACATCTCTCGGTGCCGGCGCAGCCCGGTATACCCAACGGAGGCTTCACCGCCTGGCTGCAAGTCGCCTGCGGCTTCTTCTTGTTCTTCAACTCATGGTATGGGCGTGCACCCACCATCGCTCGGTACCAGGCCGCTATCATAGAGGCAATCAGCTAAGGAGTTGGTGATCGATCTAGGGGCCTCATCAACGCCTTCGGCGTCTGGCAAAACTACTACAGCACCACCCTCATCCCCGCCAGCTCCAACTCGACCATCTCCTGGATCGGCAGCATCGAAGCCTTCCTCCTCTGCTGCACCACCATCATCGCCGGCCCGCTCTTCGACCGCGGCTACGCGCGCCCCATGGTCTGGGCCGGCTCCCTCCTCCTCGTCCTCGGCCTCTTCATGACCAGCCTCTGCACCGCCTACTGGCAGCTCATGCTCGCCCAGGGTCTCTGCATGGGCATCGGCGCCGGCGGCCTCTTCATCACCAGCGTCGCCATCATCCCTAGCTACTTCACCACCAAGCGCGCCTTCGCCATGGGCATCGCGGCCTCCGGCAGCAGTCTCGGCGGCGTCATCTACCCCATCGTCTTCCACCGCCTGCAACCGCAAATAGGATTCGGGTGGGCTACACGGGTCATCGCCTTCATGGCCCTCGCCACCCTCATCCTCCCCTGCCTCTGCATCCGCCAACGCGCCCTGCCACCCCCGCGCAAAACCATCATCGACTTCTCCGGCTTCCGCGAACTCCCCTTCTGCCTCTTCAGCCTCGCGGCCTTCATCGGCTTCATCGGCCTCTACATCCCCTTCTTCTACATCACCGAGTTCGGCGGCGAGCAAGCCGGCCTCGACAGCACGCTGGCCTTCTACATGCTGCCCGTGCTCTCTGCCGGCAGCATCGCCGGCCGCCTCCTGCCCTCATACACGGCCGACCACCTGGGCCCCCTCAACGTCCTCTCCCTCTGCACCGTCGTGGCGGGCCTGCTGGGCTTCTGCTGGATCGCCGTGCACCACACGCTCGGCGGCCTGGTCGTCTGGGCGCTGCTGTACGGCGCCTTCTCCGGCGCGTTTGTGAGCTTGCAGCCTTCGACCGTCGTGAGCATTACGGATGATATGAGTATGGTCGGAGGGCGACTGGGCATGAACACGTTCTGCGCCGCGCTGGGCATACTAGTCGGCAATCCGATCGCGGGCGTGATTGTGGGGAATGGGTCTTGGGTGGGCCTGCAGGCGTTTTGCGGTGGGACGCTGCTGGCGGGTTCGGTGATGATCTTGTTGACGAGGTGGTCACGGGTTGGTTGGGAAGTGCAGAAGAAGGCGTAGCGTAATTATTTGTGAGTTCTATTGATACCCCTTGTACTGTTTTAGTGGACTTTGCTGTCATGACTTCACTCCCCTCATCTGTCTGTCGAGGTGGCAATGATAGTAAAGGCCACCATTAAGCGCAAACACGACTTTGCTGAGCAGAGGGACTACTGAGCGCTTCGAGTGACCTCAATCTGGTAAATGGAGGATTCAAAAACATGGTTGCAGAGACGTGCTCTCTGTCACATGCCGCATATACTTCTCAAGTGAAGTCAATGTATAAGCCAAACCTAAGCGGACTCTTCGGTACCTTCCTTATTTCTTCTCCACATAAGCTTTCACACGTTTCTCTTGGACACTCGTCCTTGCCATCTCGCACTCCGACTCATCCTCCAGCCTCAAAGTAACGTCAACATGGCATCGACGACAGCAAACCCCACTAAGCGCAAGAACGATGATGTTGAGCAAAGCCAAACCAAACGCTTCAGGTGAGCGCTCACACTCTACACGCTTTGTGGGCAGCGCTGACCTCGTGTGCACTGGTAGATTCGCCTGTTCAGACATGATCACCGTGCTCGTAGGAGCACACGAGCATCGGTTCACGGTCCATCAGGACCTCATCTGCGACAGCTCTGACTTCTTCAAAGCCGCATGCAACGGCGCCTGGAAAGGAGCTGGGACCAAGACGGTGACGTTGAGGGACGTCGAGCAGTACTGCTTCAAGATGTACGTCGAGTGGCTGTACGATCGGACGGTGGACCTCTTCGACTTGGCTCACACGTGCGAGATGGAATTCCTCGAGGCCACCCAGGACGTGATGCCCTACAAGCCAGACAGCATAGCTACTCACATTGTGTGCCAGCTGTGGGTGCTAGCAGACTTCCTGGGCGACGAAACGCTCAAGAACAGTGCCGTTGACATGGTTGAGCGTCACATCACACTACTCGGGCGGTGGCTGCGCACCAGGACTGCCGCATATGTCGTCGACAACAGCACCCCGCAATCCGGACTCCGTCGGTTGATGATTGCGTTGATAGTCGCAAGGCTGAAACCTGAAAATTTGGAGAGAATCGGTCCTACCATGGCACCGAGCTTGGTGCTGGAGCTGCTCAAGGCGTTGGTTGCAAAACAAGAGAGAGGCTCGGAGCAAGACACTGGCAATAATGTCGACCGATGCAAGTACCACGAGCACAAGATAGAGTCGGCAAAGTGCGCCTGATCAGGTCGAGTCGACACCAGGACGTCAAAGCAAGATCGAGCGGACAGCGTTTTGCGAGATCCGCTGCCTCTTGCATGGTCCAGGGAAGCCTGCATGTGGTGCTCAGAGAGCCCACAGTCGTGCTTGCGGCACTGCTAAGCGGTGTGCAGACTGCATGCCTACTGTACATCATCGGCGGGAGTATCTCAGCACACTGTGGATCACAGAGCTCTCTGCTCCCAAGCCATTCCCAAATCCACCACACAAGGAGGAGTGTCTGCCCCGAATATTCATACACGATGTACATTCCTCCTCAGCTCCGATCAATCTTCCCCTTCCAATCCGCAATATGATCATTAATAACCTTCGCCGCCGCCTCGACCGTGAAATTCCGCCCAATCGCCTCCACAAAGTCGCCCTCCGGATCCATCAAGTAAAAGTAGATACTGTGATCGACCAGATAATCCTGCCCCGGCTGCACGTCCGGCGGCGTGGAGAAGTAGACGCGATACGCCTTACACACATCCTTCACCTCCTGCCACGACCCCGTCATGCCCAGAATCTCCGGATGGAACTCGGCCAAATACCGCCGTATCACCTCGGGCGTATCCCGTGCCGGATCGCAAGATATGAACACCGGCTTCATCACATTCCCGCCGTTCTTCTCCTTCACCCGGTCGATCATGCCGGCCATTTTGTCCAGCTCCTCCGGGCAGATGTCCGGACAGTGCGTGAAGCCGAAGTACACCAGACTGTATTTGCCCTTTAGGTTCTGCTCGGTGAACTCGCTGCCGTTGTGGTCGGTGAGGTGGAAGGGTCCGCCGACTAGGGGTTTGCCGATGCCCTTGTTGGCCTCGGCGATGCGGGCGCGGGCCATGCGGGCCTTTTCGTAGCGGAAGTAGACGGTGAGGCCGGCGCCGGCGAGGAGGAAGAAGAGGCCGGCTTGCCAGGAGAAGGGCTAGGTGTACGTTAGTTCGTGGTGTGCAGTGTGTGGCAGCAGAGCAGGACGTACGCCGACTCGGGAGCGGGCTTTGGCTTCTTCGACGGTTTTGTAGGCGCGCTGGCTGCTGGAGGAGAAGGGTTGGCCATGCTGTGCTATTGACTGTCTGACGGTGTTGGGCTGTGTTCGTATACGGGCCGTAATGGCGGATGTGGTTGGTCTCGAGCGGATCTCGCGCTTGGGGTTCTGGGTCGAGGTGGAGGCGAACGTCCGTCCAGCTGGCAGCGCTGCGCAGCGACGGCAGAGGCCAGGCTCTGCCAGTCGGAATGTCTTCGCAAATGGTGAGGCCATAGTATTACAATCTGCTGTACACTGTACACTGAACGAGATGGGAGCATTGGAGGCGTGAGGATGATGTCCGAGAACGCCGCACTTTCTGCGCACAAGCCACGCCATAACGTCACTTCACTTCATGCCCTTCCGTTACTTCTACATGCAGTTGTACCTTCCGTAATGGGCCAGCCAGTATTCCCGTTCATATCCGCGTCGTCTGAACGCGTTTGAGCAGTGCCGGTGTGCTATACTGGAGCTCGCGAATTGTATCGCCATGTCGTCACCTGCATGCAGGTCGGGGTGTATGCGGAGTAGCCACGGCTCAGTGCAAAGGCTAAGTATCATGAACTCGTCTGCCCATTGATAATCGAGCATACCGATCACTACTACAGTCATCGCCCAGCATGTCATCCGCCGTGAAGCCATTCCGAGTGGACATCCCACAAGTTGAAGTCGACCGCCTTTACCAGAAGCTCCGCGACACTCGCCACCCGACCCAGGACGTAGTACCAGAAGCAGGCAAAGACTACGGCTTCGAGACGCAGTGGGCCCTCAACCTGTACAACTACTGGTTGAATCACTTCTCCTGGCCTCACGCCCAAGACCACATCAACACGCTTTCGCAATACACCACCGAGATCGAAGGGCTCGACATCCACTTCATCCATCAACGCTCTATCGATCCCGATGCCATCCCAATCCTCCTCGTTCACGGCTGGCCCGGCTCTTTCTATGAGTTCAGCGAGATAATCCCTCTCCTCACATCTCATTCCCGCTCATCAGCCAACAGCAATGGCGAAGAAGGAACCCAAAGCCCAGCCCACCCGTCCTTCCACTGCATCGCCCCCTCCCTCCCCGGCTTCTGCTTCTCCTCCCCCCCAGCACGCCGCGGCTGGACCATGAAAGACACAGCCCGCCTCTTCCACGCCCTCATGCTCCGGCTCGGCTATACGCGCTACTGCGTCCAAGCAGGCGACTGGGGCCAATTCGTCGCCCGCGAACTCGGGGCCCAGTACAGCGACTCCTGCAAAGTCGTGCACCTCAACTACTGTCCCGGCGCCCTCCCACAATCCTTCTCGGACACCGATCTCACAGACCGCGAAAGAGCCTGCCAGTCCAAAGGCCAAGACTGGCGCACCACCCACGTCGGCTACGCAGTCCTCATGCGCACGCGCCCGCACACCGTGGGCTGGATGCTGCAAGACAACCCCGTCGGCCTGCTGGCCTTTGTCGGCGAGAAGTTCGAGGAAGCGGCCAACCCGGTTAGCCAGTCGGCGCGCAAGTGGAAGGATCACATCCTGACGACCGTCTGCCTCTATTACTTCACCAAATGCATCATGACCTCTTGCCTCCCCTACTACGAAAACATCCGTCACGACCAGTTCACCGAGGAAGCGATGAAGGCCGAGAACCTGATCAAATGTCCGTTTGGGTATACGAGCTGTTGGTACGACACGGCGCCGAACAGTAAGCGGGCGGTGGAGCGAACAGGCAATCTGATGTTCTATCGCGAGCGAGACGAGACGGGCCACTTTGCGTGTCTGGAAGATCCCGAAGGCCTTGCGGAAGATGTGCGGGAAGTTGTGGGAAAGCATTGGGTTTTCCCATAGGCTTCCATATTCTATAGCGATGCTAAACAGGCCTGAGACGTCCGGCGCCTCCGCTAGCGACGAGCTCTGTAAGTGACATTCCCTCTAGAGATGCTGCTCGCATCTCGTGACCAGAACGCCTTCGCTGAAAAGTGCTTTGGGCATCAGATTCACCACCCCGCCCCTCAACCCCATAGCTGCTCACCCGAAAGCAAACCGCCTGTCTAGCCCTCCACCCACCGTAAGCCTACTATCCCCCTGCCTCGGGCCCTGCGGACTACTAAACCCCCCGAACCTCACACTCTCCACGCCTCCACCAGTACCAGTAGTGGGTGTAGGCAGCGGCCTATACCGCGGATCCCTGCCCACCCTCGCCGGCGGCTGGCCCCACTCGCTATCATAGAACGATTGGTTCCCCGGCGGCGAGCGATCGATGCACCAGTCCGGTGGCTGGCACCACTGCGAGAAGTAACCGCGACGCTTCTCCGCTGGGCCCTGGACGTAGGATGACAGGTTCTCGAGCACGGGGATGAGGAGGCGGGTCATGGGATCGTCTGACGTGCCGACTGAGACAGGGCTGCGTGGTGCAGGCTTCTTGGGTGGTGTACCAATCGAAGCCAGAGCTGCCGGGCTGCTGGTGCTGGTCTGGAGGAAGCCGATATCTTTGTACGAAGTCTTGACGCGCTGGTAGAATTCTTCCTGACGGGCGAAGGTCTTGCCATTCATCCACCAGTCGTTGAGTGCCTCGTCGTGAGTTCTGTTCACCGGCGCAGACGGCTTCTTCTTGGCCGAAGAGCCTGGCATGCCTGGGTAGTCACCGAAGAAAGGTCCTTTGAAGTTCTGTGGCGTCGGCTTGTCTTGCTCTGACGAACTGTTGATGTCGGCTTCGCGCTTGCTCCAGTAAGTATCCGGACTGCTTTGCTTCAGGTTCTCGACGCTTCCAATGGGCGTAAGGCGAGGGGCACCAACAGTAGCACTGAATGTCTGACCAATGGGTGCGTGATGAGCTACAGGCGGCTGCAGGTGAGCTGGCAACCCACTGGGATTCGCCACAGTCCGCTTGATCTCCGGCGAAGCCTGCTGAACCGACTCCGGTGCATCGTCATGCTCGGTGTTGGCACCTGACTGCCCCGACTGGCTGCGGAATGGATCGTAGAGGACAGTGCGGATGTTGGCCTGGCTGAGACTGCGCTTCTCCGCTTGGTCGCCGATTTTCCTCAGTTGATCTTTCATGTATATGCGCGTGCTGAGTGGCGTGACTGGCTTGGTGGGTAGTGGTGTACTACCCACTCCAGTGCTCCCACATACGAGATTGCTCGTGTGCTGGGTATCGGTGGATGGCGGAAGGCCAGGCTCGCTAGATGAGAATTGCGAACCACTCTTGCGCACGTAGTAGTCTGAGAGGCTCTGAGCAGCATTACTCCTATCATAAAGATCGTTTGCACGCGCCTGTTCGTCGAGAGGTGCAGTTGATGGCTGGACTTGTCTCGCATCTGGTGCTGCTGGGAAGTGGTAGTCATAGTTGAGGGCGGGTGTTTTCTCGCTCACTCTGCTGGGCTGCTCATACGTGCTGTACCTGCCGGTCTGCCCTCCGTAGGCTAATCCGTACGTGCTGCGGTAGGAGTTTGCTGAGTAGAAAGGATCCTGCATGCCGTGATCGTAGGGATTCTGAAGCCTGGGTTGACGCTCTGCACGGGGACCGGTAGGCAGAGGGTACTGATAGCCGTAGTTGCATTGCTGACCGCCATAGCCGCCATAGCCAGTGTAGCCGGGATAGCCCTCGTAGGAGTAGGGATAGTCCATGCCCGCTTGACCCCTAGACTCGGTCGTAGATGATTCAGCGTCGTCATGCGTGATGGTCAGGTTCTCGGGTGGCGGGATAGGTGTCTGAACAGTGGCGACAGGCTTCTTCGGCGTTGGCGCAGATTGTACGGGGCGTACCTCTGGCATGAGGGCCTGTATCTCTTTCAAGCCGAACGGCGTGCCCATGACGCTGGCCTCGCGTTGCTTGGCGACGGTGCGAAAGTATGCGAGAGAGTGCAGCTGCAGTGTCTGATACGCCGTCTCGCCTTTCAAGCGATCGGCGGCCAGCTGACCTTCAATCTTCTTGCGAATATTGGAGAACTGACCGATGTTCTCCCAGATGTAGCGTGTAGCTGACCACTGATGAGCAGAGACGTCCCCGTTCGGATGCTGGATGAACTGGAGCTGTCCGTCTCTGTAGCCCAGGTTCTGCTCCATGAACTCCGGAGCAGGCAATGCGTTGCCGAAGACCTCGTAGATCGCGCGCGGGTCGAAGGTAGCCTCGACGGTAGTCTGCTTCTCTTCCGGCTTGTCCTCATATGCGCTCAATTGCTCAATGTTCCTCCTGTTTTTGCGTCCGGTGAAGACCTGAAAGCCACTCGCATCGACGAATCCGGAGTCTTGACGCTCGACGTCGGATTGGATGGTGCCGGCGGTGCGCTGAGACAGACTGGACATGGAGCGGCTCTGCGAGCTGTCGCGGGTGGGTGCGCGGAAGACGTTGACGCGGGTCTCGGCCGTGGGCGCGCGGCTGTCGCTGCCGGCGTCGGCGTGGGTGGCGTCGGCGTGGGTGGCGTCGGCGTTGAAGTCGAAGGGCTTCCAGAGCTTGCCTTTGCCACGCGACGTCTGGCGATCGACAAGGTTCGGCGCAGTCAGTGCAGCCTCTGCCTCCTGGATGCGCTTGGTCTGGCGAGCCAGCTTGGCCTGGGCGTGTGACATGTTGGTGACAGACTCGGCAGACGAAGGAGCCGCCGTCTGTAGAGCTCGTCCAGCGTTGGTGGTGTCTAGATGCGGGTCGTGGGGATTCTCTGTATCCGAGGTGTCGTTGTGCGACGGTGCTTTGGGCGAATGCTGACTTGTACGACTGCCGGAGCGGGAACTGGGTGGCGAGCGGTGCGGTGCTATGTGCGGCGTGCCGAGAGGTAGCCGACTTGCTGGCAGAGCAGCAGCGGACGGTGTTGCGCGGCGGCGAGGTGGCATAGGGCTGGCTACGACTTTTGTATCAGCTTCAGGATATGACGTGTTGTTCGATCGAGCGTTGAAGTTTAATCGGGAAGGCAGTGGACGGCTCGATTGATGACGAGGGCGTACGGCACTGGCAATGTCAATCGTTGTCCGGGTGGATCGCCGGTGTGATCTAAGACTTCGTGTATGTCAATCTCGTCCTATGGCAGAGTTTGTGAGAGCGTGAAATCGCAATGCGAAGTTTAGTACCGGCGGAAGCTCCAATGCGCACCTTCTCAGGCCGGGAAAGCACGCTAGTGGGCTTGCACTTGCCTTGTGGAAAATGCAGCTGGACATCGACATCCGAATCGCCGTCGCCACCCACCTGAATCGCAACGAAAGGCAACACTAGGCGTGTATGAGACATACATCGATAATGGCTCCAACGCAGCGCTCGAACAAGCGCCACTCGATCTTGGACTCACCGACTGTGGCTTCCGGAAACCGCTGACGCTGTCGTTGTGAGCAGGTCGGCCTCCCACAGGGCGCGCAGGAATTGGCCATAGAGGAAGTCATCAGCAGCAGCAACAATACTGATACCAGTCGTCTCATTCAATGTGCACTGCCTGCGCCTTAAGTCAGATTACATGCTTGTATGGTCGTTCCCTCACACCGGTTCAAGGCACACGCCCCGAAACAGCACCATAATTGTTTCTTTGGGAACCTGTGCCGCGTGGAAGCCTGAAATCGGAGCCCCGGACGCGGGAACACGCCCCAAACACCCAAGGCTCGAACTACCTGTAGGACCTCTGGTACATGCAGTTGTCAGGCCTTGGGAACATCGCGGCGAGCGGATGTCAGAGTGACTGCCTTGGACGCGGCGCTATGCTGGTGCGCCTCCCTCACAGTCCTCAGCAGACACGCTCATAGTTGGTAAAGCAGTAAAGCGACTCCTCTCAGTCTCTGACCCCTCTCCAACGCCCCATCGGCGTGAACGCGGCCAATGTACATTAAGCTTTGAGTCTCTTCACAGACCCTCCTGCGCAGCACTATGCGTGATGGCCTTGCCCAGCGTGTGAGCCAGACATCTTCAGGCGGTCCATATGTACAGACGCTCCCTGGTCTGTCTATGGTCGCTCGGCACTCATCACGCTACGGTCGTTATTGCCCACACACTGCCGCCGTTTGCCGGTGGGAAGGCGGAGAGCAAACGTCCTTTTCATAAGAAGGAGACAAGCAAACAGAGCAAGACGTCGAGAGTCATGACACGTCATATCCCTGCTGTTTTGGCTTAGTCATCCAGATATCACCCTTTGACGAGCGTCCGCCCCATGGGGGCCAACCTTCCTTGACTTCTTCACCTCATCGGCCTCCCCATTTGGCATGCTCTGGACATTAGTTTCCTGTAACGTGTGGCAAGAATCTTGTATACCTCCTCGCGCCATGGTCGTTGCAAGATGTATGATCTACCTCCCTGTTCGGATTCCGCCTTCCTGGCCACCAGCCGTTTCCCTCGGCAGTAACTCCAACGAGGCTGTGCGGGGATAATCCGCCCTCACGACCAACCCCTTCTTCACTCCGTCACCCCGTGTTCCGCAGTGAACTGTGCGCGAACGTCAAGTCTGTCTACTCTCTCATCGTTCACTCAGTCAAGAACGCATCAACAGCAACATGGCACAAAAGGTATCAGTCGCGGAAATAACCAAGCATGCCAGTCCCGACGACTGCTGGATCGTGATCAATGGCAAGGTCTACGACCTCGCGACCTTCGCGCCTGAGCATCCGGGTGGACCTGATAGTGTGTATCGCTCATGATGGCTGTCCGATTATCATAACCCATTGACACCTATCTAGTGATCTACAAATGGGCCGGCAAAGACGGATCCAAAACGTACAATGACTACCACGCCAAAGATCTGATTGAGAAGTCGCTCTCTGACGCTGAGAAGAAAGGCGAATTCGACGAGTCGACCGTCACGCAGACATGGATAGATGCACAGAAAGCGGAGACTATCTCAGAGCCGGACCCGAATGAGAGGCCGCCACTCTCCAGCCTGATAAACCTCGACGACTTCGAACAATCCTTTGCCAAATCTGGCTCCCAGAAATCACACGCTTACATATCCGGCGCCTCGAATGATCTGCTGACTTTGAATGCAAACAAGTCCTTTTGGCAGAAACTCTGGTTCCGGCCTAGGATCATGCGCAATGTCTCCATCGTCAACACGAAGACAACGATGTTCGGCTGCGATGTTGTGATGCCAGTCTGGATCTGCCCAATGGGCGTCGCCAAAACTGCTGGGCCCGAGGGCGAGACAGCGCTTGGTGCTGGTGCCGCAGCGAGTGGAATCATCCACTGCATGTCGACTCCGGCCTCCTTTAGCATCGAAGATATACTGGCTTCGGCGCCGAAGACGTACCCTTTCTTTTTCCAGCTCTATGTGGATAAGCAGCGGCACAAGACCGAGGCTGTTCTGCAGAAGCTGGAGACGATGGATCAGGTCAAGGCGCTTTTCATCACTGTTGACCTGGCTGTGGTGTCGAAGCGAGAAGCAGATGAGCGTATCCGGACGCAGGAGGATACCACTTCGGTGTATATGTCGGGGCAGAAGAACAAGATCGACAAGAAGGGCGGCGGTCTGGCGCGGACGACGGGCTCTTTCATTGACTGGGCGTTCTCGTGGGAGGATCTCGCGTGGGTGCGTAAGCATAGCAGTCTTCCGATCGTGGTCAAGGGCATTCAGTCAGCCGCAGATGCGAAAATGGCGATGGAGATGGGCTGCCAGGGCATCGTTGTCTCGAACCATGGCGGAAGAGCGCTGGACAGCGCGCCAGCTACTATTTTGATCCTGCTCGAACTGAGGAGAGACTGCCCGGAGATCTTCGACAAGATGGAGGTGCACATCGACGGTGGCGTACGGCGAGGCTCAGACATCTTGAAAGCGGTCTGTCTGGGTGCGAGAGCCGTAGGTGTCGGCAGGCCATTTCAGTGCTCGGTCGCGTATGACCGGGAGGGTGTCGAGACCGCTGCTGCGAGTAAGTTCACGTCCAAACGGGATATGCTTACGCCGTGCGCATGCTAATGTAAAGTGCAGTACTACAGGACGAGTTGGAGACGGCGATGCGGCTTTGCGGTGTCACCAACCTGGACCAAGCCCGAGGCGATCTGTCGTACCTGAATACCTCGGAGCTGGAGCAATACCTGCCGAAGCCGCCGGCTCGGTCGCTGTTTGCTGCGCTTCGATCGAGGCTCTAGGATGTACACAAAGCTTCACTGGCCCGTCTCATCATTATACTTCTCACTGGAATCAAGCTGCGAAGGAAGTGGCATGCCTGCATACATATCACAGCCCACGCCGGAGAGTAGGAGTCAAGCCGCACTGCGGAAGTATCTCTCTGCTACCAATTGGTCTGAGTGCTCGCTATGCTAATCGCCGCCGGCTGCTTCTGAGTGAGCCTAGCCTCGCATACTGGCACTGCCTCGTGCAATACATCATCCGCATCCATGATGATCCCTCCGCTAGACTGTTCTCACGCGTCACACGCACTGACTGTCCGCGTACATGATGATCTCTCCGCTAGACTATGCTCACGCGTCATACGCACTGCATATCGTCATCCGCATGCTCGTGGTATTTGCACCTCCCCGCCCACTTCGGCGTTCTGCGGCAGTCTAGAGTCCGCATGAACATCTCCATCACGAATTCAGCTGGCAGGATGTCCTTCAACCGCCGGAAGCTCTCGACACCCAGTAAAGGCACCATAGCATCCGCCAACCACTTCTGCAACCCCGACAATGGCTGTGTGTTTTCGAGGATGAACCCAACAATGCGTGGCTTGATGCAGTACCTGTTGTCCCGTCGAATGATAGTGTCCATAACCGCGTTCTGGTAACTGTGGTCTTGGAGGAAGTCGCCATCCGTCCAGCAGCGACATAGGACTTCTAATGTCAGCAACTGCAGCTTCGGCCCGCCGTCAGTCAGCTGAGCGTGCCCATCCTCCGAAAGCTCCGATGTAGCCAGATCAGTTGCCCTGAGACTGAGGTCGACAGAGCCGTCGTACAGCGCTTCGAGGTAGATGCCGAAATTCTCCGCCGACAAGTTTGGCAACCGCACCGTCTTTTCCTTCGCTGCCTTCCAGCCGCGAGCGCAAGCTCCCTTGAAAAACCCTGAACGGTTGCAGATGAGGTCTCGATGAACCGTGAAGTCTACCTCCTCGTCACCAGCCAGGACCGTAATAGTGTCTGAGAACGAGGGTCTGTCATCTGCGTTAGCCTCGCAGTATCCGCCACGAGTTGAGTATGTATATAAATATGTCACAGTACGCACCTGAACTTCTTCACGCTGCCGCCATTTGCATTGTCGCTCTTGCGCTTGACCGTCCTCGCTCCGGAGGTTGCCATTCTGAGTGTTGTTCGGTTTGTTTTGCAGTTCGCTTCACGAAAGGTAGTGAAGATGTTGGTCACAGTAGGTGTCAAGGTGATATGGCGAGAATCTTGGAAGATGGAAGGTAGTAATTGGGAGAAGAGCTCAAGTCCACCTTAAGATGCGACGTAATCAGCCGCGTGACGTGTGCATGTGACATGTGCACCTTCACGTGACGATGCAAAAGTGCACCTGCCCAAAGCGTAGATGACGTAGCATTTCACTTAAAGGTCGCTCTATGCTGAGCTCATGAACGACTGTTTCACACAACTCAGTAGCGTCAGCCGCAGCTATTTCCGTCATCTTCCTATGTACCGCTTTTCATTTTGGAAGGAGGAGAGGTACCGCCTGCTTACTGTCCTGAGCGGCACTGTCTTCTGCAGCATCTCGAAGACCACATCCGCAGGCAACCACTCGCGCATCTTCTGCAGATCCGAGACCGCAACAAAGGGCACCATGTGCTCCACCACTCACAGCTGCAGACCGGAGTCCTTCCGTGTGTTGTTGATGACCTTCTGGATGGTGTCGGGGAGAATCAAGCATCTCGTCGGCAACTCGTGCGCTACGATGTTCCCAATAGCCCGATCCTTGAAGGTCACGTCCAAA
The DNA here is from genome assembly GCA_035135055.1 of Oleoguttula mirabilis. Taxonomy (NCBI): domain Eukaryota; kingdom Fungi; phylum Ascomycota; class Dothideomycetes; order Mycosphaerellales; family Teratosphaeriaceae; genus Oleoguttula; species Oleoguttula mirabilis. Next base: position 119,337 of record JAVFHQ010000032.1, on the reverse strand, counting down.
AGGTAGTCTCCCAGCATCCATAACTCGCAGAGACCCTCGAGAACTTGGAGTGCCATGACGTCGTCCGCGTCAGAGACGCCCTCCTCCTGTAGCAGCACTTCCAACAGCTCAGTCAAGCTTTGCTGCCGCTGAGAATAGAGCCAGTCAAGGTAGATCTGGAAGTGCGCAGGAGTGGTACTTGGTGGCAGGCGCACAGTGCGGGTTTGGCTTTCTTTCCACTCGCCAGAGCACGCCGCCTTGAAGAAGTCGGAACGGTCGCAGATCAAGCTCTCGTGGATAGTGAACGCCTCTTCGTCAACGCCAACCAGCACAGTGATGGTGCTTGTGTATCACGACCTGAGAAGACTAGAAGTCAGCAACGCCGTCTCTTTGCGCGGTCAACAATGCATCACTCACTTGAAGCGCTTCGTAGTATTGCCAGCAGCATCGGAAGCTTCCCGCTTCATATTGTTGGTGGTCGCCATCTTGGCAGCGAAAGGTGGCGGTGATGTTGCTGGCTTGACGTAAAGTTCTGGAAAGTAGTGACAAGTACGAACTCAAGTGATAAATAGGAAACATTCAGCACGAACAGCCGTTGCAGCTGTGCCGTTCGTCCCCGTCCGAAACATGTGACAGTCTGAGCGCAAGACATTCACTGCATGTGACACCTCTTCTCCCTGGCGCACAAGATACACCGCCATGAATTAGTGGCCAGCTTGAAATTCCGCCACGAACGGCCGTTACACGTCCCCAACACTACACACTCCCCACAACCCCATCCTGTATGTACAGCTCAGCGCTTCATCGCGCGAGCACCACAGACAGCGTGGCCCACATTATCTGTTCGCTCGAGAAAACGCCAGGCGCCATGCAATCAATCCACAGACGTAGCCTCGCCTCCCCACCCAGATAGCCTCGCCTCCCCACTCACAAAACCCAAATGAACAACAACAAACACCCTCGGCGCCCATCGTCACCACCAAACCACCTATGACCGACGTCCTTGCTATATATCCGTCGGGTTCGGATACCGCCCGCTAGGCGTCAAGCCCATCGCCGTCGGGTTCGTCGGGCTCCGCTGCACCCCTCGCATCGCACCCATGCCCATGCCCGGCCCGCCGCGTCCTCCTCGCCCTCTGCCGCCGCCGGCATTCCTGCCCGACGGTCCCATGCCGGGCAGGCTGAAATCCGGATTCGCATTCAGAATCACATCCTCTCGTCTTCTCTGCACAGCCGAAGCGGAAGACGGCGCACCCATGGCGCTGCCCGCGTACGCCGATCCTGGTCCAGGCCGCCAGTTCGGGTTGATACCGCGCTGCGACACCGACGTGAAGTGCGAGGCCTCGGAGCCCTCGCCGGGCGACCTGGCGCCCTCGGGCAGGTTCTCGTACGACGAGTGGTCCGCCGGCCCATCACCACTGCCACCGAGGCCCTGGCCGCGGGTCGTGCGCTGCTGCTGCTGCTCGCCTAGAAGTGACGCGGGCGTGCTGTGGTCGTTGTCAGTACTCCCGCCGCTGGCGCTCCCGCTGACGTAACTCGGGATATTGCGGGAGGAAGGAGGGTGCAGATGGTTCGGGGAATGCATACGAGCCTGCGGGTTGTAGCCTGCGTAGCCGCCGGCGCCTGGCGTGAGGGCCGAGGGCAATGGGCCGGGTTGGTCATGGCTGCTGCCGACTTCGCTGGCGGGGTCGATAGCGAAGCGCGGGTCGACGTCTTCGTAGTAGGCTTCGGAGCCGTTGCGGACGTGTTTCGGTGCGTGATGGGCTTGGCGTGGCAAAGTAGGCGATGCTTGGACGGGCGAGTAGGGCAATGCGTTGGATGACGGCATTGCGTTCGAAGACTGTGGACCGGATGAGGCCGAGTCCATCGGCGACACCGCGTCGGCGCCTAGATGCCGTTGTTGCTGCTGCTGCTGCGGCGCCCACTGCGCTCGAGGCGGGACATAAGCCCTGCACTATGTGTTAGCCATGCGGTACAATGCGACATCCCTACTCATTAGTGTGCACTCACTGGTCGCTATAGTTACTCGTCAAGCTCAGCACGCCACTTCTGTCGCTATCCATCCTCGCCATGCTGGGATCTTCAGGCCGCCCTTGCTGCAAGCCAACCATGCCAGCTACGTCACCATCGCTGTCTCTGAGTCCATAATTCGGACTCATGTGGCCTTCGTGCTCCCCAACGGACATCGGGAAACCTTGAGGATGTCCAGTAGGACTCGTGTGCCCAGGTGGACTTCCTGTCCGCTCATCCATCTCGATCGCCTGTCCAATCTGTCCTGCGGGCCCGGCGACAAACTCATCATGATGCTGCATCGCCGCCTGCACAGGCCGATCAGACGGAGGCATGCCCATAGTCGGGCTCGGCGCACTCCGTGGGTTGGTGTAATAAGGGTCGACTACGGGCCCGCTAGCGGCATAGCCAGGCGGGGGACCTTGTCTCGGCATCCCACCTCGACCACCACCCATCATGCCCTGCGGAGGAGGACCTCCATACCCTCCCCGGCCGCCTCGCCAGCCAGGAGGAGGAGCTTGGCCTCTGTAACCGCCATCTCTGGGTCCGTAACTGCCGCCTCTCGGGGGTCCGTAGCCGCCTCTGGGTTGGCCATAGCCTCTTCCAGGAGGACCGTACGAACCGCGACCACCTCTCGGCACGCCGCCATTTGACCGGTTCGACCCAAGCGAGCCTTGTGAGTCCTCGTGTCGAAGTCCAGGAGGCGGGAGGTCATGACCTGCAGCCACGCCCATTGCACCCATAGCAGCTGCGGGACCAATCAAGTTGCCATACTGATCTCTGCTCGGCCGTCGGGGTCCGCCCATGCCGCCGTTGCTGTCCATGCTTGGGCGACCCATGGGCATAGGCGGCATTTCTTCCGAGCCAGGCGGGCCGTACGGTCTCCTTCCTGCGCCACCAGTACTTGCGGACCTGACACTCGGGTCTCTCGCTGGGTTGAGTGGCGTACTGTCATCCGTGCTTCTCCTCCCTCCATCCATCATCGCGCCGCCGTTCGCTGTGCTATCTTGGCTCCTCGTCTCCGGCCTCTGCATTTCGTATGCAGCAAATTGCGGTGCAGCCTTATCCCCAGCAGTGCTGCCACCCATGGGAGGAGGACTGTCCGCTTTCGGCAGCTCATCAGCCATCAAGCGGTTCTGGTGCAGGTTCTCGTAGTAGTTTGCTCCGCTCATGTCCGCGTTCTCCTCTATCCGCTTCTTCCTGGCCTTCCTGCTGACCAACGTGCGGCGCATTGCACATGTGACCACGCTGGAGGCGATGATGAGGATGGTAGCCGCGAGCACGATCCAGCCGCCCCATTGCACGTGTGGCACGAACAGCAGGATGTCGACCAGGAATGCGAGAAGGGTCACCAAAAGGGTGGGAATGGTTAGTATCAGCAGCGCAAGGAGGTATCGCGGTGAATGCGAAGGCGAGTGGAAGTGCGCAGCGAAGGCTAGGCAGAAGCATACCAGCGTCAAAAAGGCCGCAACAGGGTGCACGATCAGGATTGCGGACAAGCTGTGCCGGGTCGAGGACGGCAACTCGAAGTCGTCGTTCGCGTCGCCTGAGAAGAGGCCATCTGGAGCATGTCAGCATGCGCATGACAGCGGAACTACACGCTGCACAGCTAGTAGTGTTGCTGCTGTGGCGCGGAGTAGGGTGTGTAGTACCTGTGCTGTATCCAATCTTGAACCCCGAGCATGCCGTTCCTTTGCAGTACCCAAAGACGCCGAAGTTGTAGCCCTGGAAGGCGCCGAGGGGGATGGCGCGGATGATGGGGGTGGAAAGGGTGCTGAGCAACAGCAGCACGAAGGCGACAAAGAATATGATCGACAGCGGTGTCGCTGGTCGGAGGAGGCCCATGGTGTGCCTTAGATATGGTCAAATGAGTGTGGTGGGTGGTTGGCGCAACGGTCGGCTATTCGGTCGCCAGGCCAGCGGCCGCTCCAGGAGAAGGTGGACGGGCCGTGACGGCGGTGATGTTGGCGATGTTTGTGTCGGTAACGCTGGTCGCTCCGGTCGTGGATATTGTTATATGCGCTGCCAGTGTCGTGAGTGTTAAGAATCCGTTGTCGCAAATCGTGCGACGTCCCTCAAACAGGAGACTGAGGAGAGCCAGGCCGTTGGTGTAGCAGTAGCGTAGCGTGGAGGGTAGCGCAGAATGGAGTTTCCCACTAATGTCCCAGCCTCTGGCGGGGAAAGGAGGTCACGTCCGTTGTAGCATGCACTACATGTACTCTTTCCTCGCCCGATGCTGCACTCTCGCTTCAGTAGTCCGAGGTGTAATGAGCCTGCTGCTGCTTTCCGAGCAATAGCACGGCGGTTGGTTGTCTGCACTCATGTGAAGGTTCACGAGGGCGAGGAGAAGCGTGGGCAAACCCGGGGGCACGGCGCACGCCACACTGGTGCCAGGTGGATCATGGGTGGGTGGGTCGCTTCCCGTCCACGCCCCACCTCCCCAATCTCCAATCTAACGGCCCTACGGGAAGGGACCTCCGCACGCGAGTCTGACAAGGCACCGCTTCCGCAGCCCGCTTCGAGACGGTCGCCGTTGGTAACTTGGCATCCTGATTCCTGCGTTCATGAGGAGAAGGCACGAAAACATGCAGCGCCAGAGATTCGCCACCGACTTGAATGCTTACTGGTAGCTACAGTTACGTTGACGCACGTACCAAGTGCCCATATCAAACGTCAGCACAGGAAACTGTCAAACCACCATCATCAACATCCCAGCCGACCCTTTTCGTGTGAGCAGCTAGTTGAGCCACCCAACACAGCGTTGAGCCAGAGTCATCAGGCTGGGCAACATTTTCCACGACATTAGAAAAGGGCCTCTCGAACAGCTGTACAGCCTACCAGTACACCAAACCTACCTTGCAATTCCCGAAGCGAAGCAGTTCGGGTCTCTCTTGCTTGTCGTCGCTTGTCCGAGCTTCGATATGGTACTCAATAAGCTGCCTGGAGAGGCGACACTCACATTGAGCCACATCGGCCATCAAGTATGTAGCCGCGTCTGGCATGCACCTTTGCCACATATCACACGGGACAGTCCGGACGGTATGCTTGTCTCGTTGACGCCTGACAGGCAGGCTATATAGTGACTTGGGACGTTCACCCTGCCCTATGTTCACACCGACCTGCACGCCCTCGGAGCCCTACAAAGGCAGCTCGAAGATCCGAGCCTCTCAGCACTGCATAACGACAGGTGAGTATCGCTGGGCGGCATAATCGCACCACCAGCAACCCCGACCAGCACCTTTCACCCCTTCCCGATGATTTTCAAAGCAGCCTCGTTCGGGTCCGCGCTCCTGGTGAAGCTCGGGCTCTGCCCGACCAGCTCCCAAGTCATAAGGAAATGCATTGTCTGCAGACTCGTCTTGACTTCATCACCGGCACGCGACACGACTTCGGCGTCGTACTCGTTGACAGCCTGAGCCAACGGCTTCGATTCCTCCAGGTGAGCTTGGAGTTGGGCGAGCAAGGACGTAACATCCGCTATGCAGTGGCCGAGCCCTTGACCGCGGACTACACGAACCTTGGTTAGTACGCTATAAGGGACGGAGAGCGCAGGAAACGACTTACACGGTACCATAGGGTGCCCCGCGTCCCCAGCCAACGTCACCCTTCCTGCCCAGTTGTCCCGCTCAATGGGGTGCCAGTAAGCGAGATTCTGCGCCTCGATGACCTCGTCGTCTGGCAGCCACTCAATAGCACTCTTCCACGGATCCACGAGCTTCGACGCCCATGCCTTCAGCTCAGGCAGGACATTCCGGCGCTCCGTAGTACCGCGCCAATTCATGAAGAGCTGGAACTTCCAGGTTGAAGGATCATCCGGGTCCGGGATGTCTTGCGCTGGGTTCCAGTCAGTATATCGATGAACAACATAGGTAGTGGCGTGGTGAGGAGATTCTGGAACTGGAGTGTACATACGTGAGACCCAGAATAGTCCGCCTTCGGGATGCAGACACATGTAGAACGTCGGACTCAGCTGCCGCAAAAACAGCGCTTGCTCGGCCTTGGGGTACTGCACCGTGCTGTTCGTGAAGACGAACGGGTTCTCCGGTGTGGATGCAGGTTGAGCAGCCGCCTTCTCGTCGCCGAGCAGCAAGTGGCGCACCTTCGAGTTCGTGCCGTCGGATCCTACTAAGATGGAACCAGTAGCCGACGAGCCGTCCGCGAAGCTGGCTGTAACGGTCTTGCCGTCTTTCGACGGCACGATGGCCGTGAGCTTCTTGTTGTACTACCGCCCAATGAGCAAGGTCAGTCTCGAGGAGATCGAATTCATGTGCCAGCTACAGTACCTGCACCTCAACCCCCTGCGAGCAAAACGCCCGCATCCTCGCGCGGTTAAATCTAATATGATGCGGCTCGGGCATCGTGTTCATCTTCTGGCCCGTCGTGCCATCGTAGATGTTCAGGTGCTCGACCTCCGGGTTCTGGTAGAAAGGGTCGCATTGCGCTTCATGGATGCGCTCCCAGAGGTCTTCCGGCAGGAGCTTTTTGAGCAAAGGCGTGGACCAGTGGATGCTGAGGCCCCATTGCCGGGGCCGGTAGGCTTCGGCGGAGATTTCGCCTTCGAAGAGGGTGTAGGTGATGTTTGCCTGTTCGCTACCCTCGTCAGATGAGAGGACGTGGTGATGGTGCTCATGTCTATTCGGCTTGCCTTCTTGAGGCCTTGGGCGAGGAGAAGACCGGTAATACCTTCGACCTGTCAATTTATATATATGTCGCCGGCCATCGTGCCCTTCCTGAAGCGATCAGGAATGAGATCAGGCGCACGTAGGTTGGTGGCGAAGTCGAGGGGGATGTAGCCTACCTGCTCCAACGATCAAGACGTGAAAGTCGCCCATGTTGACTCCGATGCGACCTGAGAACAATGATGAGGAGGTACTGGACGTACCAGATTGTGCGAAGTACAATCTGTCTGTTCAATAATGCCTAGCTACCGAAGCGAAGCTGCCAGCATTACAAGGCCCACAGCTGCAGCTGCAGCTGGCCTGCCTAGTGCGGCATCGCGGCCGAGCAGCATAGATACTCGCCTACCAGTTCCAGCGCGGCCCACCATGAGAAGCGAGGTCCAAGACAGCATGGCAGTGCACTGTGCACGTCTTGCACGGTGTTCTGCATAAGAAGAGTGTTGTTGTTGGTGAAAGTCGAGAGGACTCGGGTGCAGGTGCAAGTGAGTGGTCGGCGGAGCAATCCGGGGCGATGTCTGCAACGACGTTGCTGGTGTTCAGAAATCACCAACAAAATCTCCGAACCGCTTACCAAGACAGTGCAACTTGAATGGATGTAGGGTGGTGGTAGGTAGTGCGAAGACAGTCGGTCAGTCGCAGGTCCTGAACTTACATGCAAGTGCAAAACAGCACGCCCTCTTGAGATTGAAGCGTACATCGTATAGTATCTTACTCCGCTCATTAGATATAAAGAGACATTAAATACGCGAGCTAGCCCACTCATCGAGTGTTCCCACGCATGTGAACCTGTAACAATAGCGCCCGGCTCGCATTGCATCCTGGGTAATCGTAAAAAGGCACATGTAAACATCAGACGTCACGAGATCCAACCCGTCCTCCACCACCGTCTATCACCGCACGTGGGTGGGCTTGCCGCCCATTCACCCTGTCGTGCGCACCTGTGTATATGTAGAGCCTCATTCGTACTCGTCCTTGACACGCCTCTGACTCTCGTTGTCGACAAAGCTGCCCCGGCTGCGCGTGCTCCGCTTGCGGCCGAAGTACGACTTCTTCTGGTAACTGCTGCTCTCCTTCTTGCCCACGCTGCCGCCGACGCAGAAGAAGATGGTGGCGAGGAGGTAGCAGGCCATGGTGGCCCAGGTGAAGCCGTACGCATATTTGCCGAGGTGTGCTGTTTGGCCGTTGGCGCGGAAAGCGTTGCGACCTTCGACGGTCCATGCGCTAGACATGGTGTCAGTATGGTTATCGAGAGAGGGCTGGGCTGAAGATGGGACTCACGTCATAAGCGCAGCGGCCAGTGTCTGGAAGAAGAGCGCAATGATCGTGGTGAAGCCGGTAAGGTACGACCCAAGCCGTGTGCAGAGCGCGAAGATGCTCAGGAAGAACGAGATGACGGCGAAGAAGAGCGCGATGATGTAGAAGACCCACGCGAACCGGCTGAGGTAGAAGTACTTAGTCGTACCGATGAACGCGGCGGGCACGCCCGTCTGCGTGCCGAAGTTGTGGGCCGGGTCGAACGACTGCGCGGCGTGGATGGGTCCGCAGTTGGCATTGTTGCTACCAGTGACGCCGCAGACGGAGAAGTAGGTCCAGCGCGCCGGATTGTGCAGCTGGGTGTTGCCGCCGGAGATGCCGGCGGTGTCGGCTTGGAGGAAGTAGACGAGGTCGAGGGGGGTTTTGTAGATGTGCGCGCCGGAGAGAACGATGAAAAAGGTGAGGACGATGCCGCCGGCGAGCAGAATCATCGAGATGAGGCCGAGGATGGGGCGTGCGATGGCCATTGCGAGGAGCTGTCGGTGGTGGTGGTGATGGGTTGGTAGGGGTTGGGAGGTAGCTGTCGCAAATTTGTTAGTAGCCAAACAAGCGCATGCTGAGCGTCGGTATGCGACGGAGTACATACAGTGACCTCGTCAGGTAGCCAGCAGCCCAGTATAAAGATGCGCAAGTGATTGATATCGTCTCAGGTAGAGAAGAGGAAAGCCACAGCAGATGTAGGCAGATGAGGAGCAGCTGTTAGCTCGACAAGCTTCCGGTGACGTGGGTGCGTGTGTGCGTGTATCCAAGGTTGCGACGTCACGGCAAAGTCAATTCGACGACGCTTGCGGCTTCAAGTCGCAGAGGAACTTGAGCTGGCGTGATGAATCCGGACCACCGCGAGTAATTTCCCTTCCCAATGCAACCACTCCTTCCACAAACAGCAGAGCGCAGCGACAAGACGGACGTGATGCAAGCGAGTAGTATGAAGTGTACAGGTACAGCAAAACAGCAATAGGCATAGGCATGCGCGTCATCGCAAGTAAACAGCCACATGCACGGCCTCGGATCCTCATATTATGCAAATCGCGCGGCTCTTCCCGTGATGCCCTGGCGACGATCGGTATGCGCCTCGTGGACTCGTGGCTCAGTGGCTGCGTCGCCGATCCAGCTCCGCGGCTCTCCTTGCATTGTCACGCAAGACTGAGACGCTGGCGGTAAGATTGTAAGCAGCCATGTCAACACTCGTATGGCCGCCAATCGCTCCAGGCGAGCTCATCAAGGAAGAAGAAGCCGCTCTCGCCCGTGAGCTAGAATGGCTCCTCGGCTCGCTCCAAGAGACGCTGCAATCACTCAAGTCTGGCCTCGAGGAATGCGCCGAGCTGCTCGCGCCCAAAGAGCCCGGCTCAACCCTCGTGCTGTCCTCACTTCGCTCAGAGAATCTCAAGGGCTTCATCACACGAGTCGGTGCGCGCATAGTGAAGGGTGACGTGCAGCTGCGCTTGCCTTCTCTCCCAACCCCCAAGGGCCAAACGAGCTACAAGCTTTCCGTCTCGACTCTAGCCACTGCACCTACCCTCGTGCTAGAGCAGCTCACGACAGCGCGAACCCTGATCAACGCCTGTCTCGATGTTGTGGATGCGACGCGCTGGACGGGCGACAGCAAGAACGCGAATTTCATTTCCGGGCAGGTACGACTGCTGCACGACAATATCCAGGAAGCCAAGTCCGCCCTCAAAGGCTGGACGGAGGGGCAGAAGGTGTGGTATGAAGCGCCTGTAGACGTCCATGCCTTCAACCCTCCGCTCCCAGCGAATGTGTCCTTCCACCTCTCGGTCTCGGAAGCAGCGGTGCTCCTCAATGTGCGCACACTGGAGGCTGCCTACCCGAACACGGGGACCAACACCCCGCTCTCTTTCACCGGAGGAGGAGCAGGCGCGTCTTCTTACAGTGGCTTGTCACTGCGCGAACGGCTGGCGACGGCGCTAGGAGGCGGGCGACCCGTATTCCATGACGAGGCGCATGAGGTGTTCATGTACAAGGGACAAGAGGTGAGGGTGAGGGATAAAGTGAGGGTGGAGAGTCAGGACCCGAGCTTGATGGCTGCCATGGCTAAGCTGGGCGCGCTGGAAAGAAACATCGCTCTATCCAAGCGAGCTTTGGACATCGTCATGGGCAAAGACAACGAGGAGGGCTGATTTCTGCGTCACCTGCGGGCCAGTAGAAGCTCCTATGGGCTCGTACACCGCTTTCACAACCGAGTGCTGGAGCTTCTGACCTCTTCTCCAACGCAAATCGGAACGAAGCTGCATCTGGACCGCGTCGTACGCTATCAATTGACACACGGAGCAGGGCAGCATACAAAGCGCAGATAGCGCACCGTCGTGTCTTTCCATAGCAGAAAGCAGGCACACGTCACGTGTTGATCGCTTTCTCCGCGGCGATATCGCTCGGTCCGGGCCGCTGCACGATGGCGACAGTCAGGTCAGCCAGATTACCAAATCACCAAATGGCCGCAATCGCTTCTGCTATCGGCAGGCGGAAAAGCAAGAGAAAGCTGTTGAACTTTCGCCTCTGGTTGCGCTGGCTTTGATACGAAACCTGTCGTACAAAAGGCTGGATTGCTGCTGAGTGCTCGTCTCACCTTTCATCAGGCCTATCTCCAAACTCGAGGTCATCAGCTCCCCGATCCAGACTACCTTCTTCACGCTCTTCCGCGCCATGACAATGCCGCCTGCGCTTCTGACCGCCGTTGACTCTACATCGCATGTACATTTGGTCTTCGGCTCCAATCCGCTTGCCGGCGCCAGATGCAGCAAGTCCCTTGAAGTCGGCGCCATACCCATCCTCATCGCGCCTGAGAGCGGTAGCCTCCATTACGGGTTGGCAAAGCGGATTGAAGAGCACAGCATACAATGGCTGAAGCGAGACTTTCAAGACGAGGACTTGACCGTACTCGGGAGGGAGGAAGTGGACCGCGTGGTAGATTCCGTGTTCGTCACATCAGGAGGAAAGAGCCCGCTCGCGACGCACATCTCCACTTTATGCCGGAGGTTGCGGATACCCGTGAACGTTGCGGATGCACCCAGTCTCTGTACCTTCACACTACTGTCTACGCACAACTCCGGCCCGCTGCAAATTGGGGTCACCACGTCGGGCAAGGGCTGCAAGCTGGCTTCGCGCATACGGCGCGAGATTGCTTCTGCACTGCCTGCAGAGCTTGGGGAGGCAGTCGAGCGACTGGGCACTGTGAGGAGACGGATATGGGATCAAGATCACGCGGCGGAGGCAGCCACTGAGCCGGAGGGCGAGGACGACGAGGCCGGACAGAGCGCAACGTTTAACAAACTCGTGACTCCGTCTGATGCGGAGGCGGCTAAGGCCCGGCGGATGAGGTGGCTGGCGCAGATCTGCGAGTATTGGCCATTGAAAAGGCTGGCGGCCATAACAGACGAGGACGTCGATGCCATTCTGCAGGCTTACAAGCACGACTCGTCGGTGGCACCCTCGGCTGACAGCAAGCCTTTGCTCAACCCAGCTGTTTTAGACGCCCGCCGTAATCGCGGACGCATAATTTTGGCTGGCTCGGGGCCGGGTCACCCGGACTTGCTTACCACCGCCACACTTAAAGCGATCCGCAGCGCCGACCTCATCCTGGCTGACAAGCTGGTACCAGCACCTGTGCTTGAGCTTGTGCCTCGCCGGACGCCAGTGCAAATTGCTCGCAAGTTCCCAGGTAACGCTGATGCGGCGCAAGAAGAGCTCCACCGGCTGGGCCTCGAGGCGATGAAGGAAGGCAAGACGGTGCTGAGGCTCAAGCAGGGTGATCCGTACCTGTACGGCAGAGGCGCGGAAGAGGTGGAGTTCTTCCGAGGACATGGTTACGAGGCCACCGTCCTGCCCGGTATCACCAGCTCGCTTGCCGCCCCCCTCTTCGCTAAGATCCCGGCGACACACCGAAGCGTCAGCGATCAGATTCTGATCTGCACCGGTACTGGCCGCAAAGGCGCTGCGCCCGACCCACCGGAGTTTCTACCGAACCAGACGGTCGTCTTCCTCATGGCGCTGCATCGCCTCAAGGAGCTCGTGGCGAGCTTGACGGAGCGCAAGACGAGCCCTTACCCGGCATCAACCCCCTGCGCAGTGATCGAACGCGCATCGTGCCCCGACCAGCGCGTCATCCGCACCACATTGGAGTACGTCAACGCAGCGGTGGATGAGGAAGGCAGTCGGCCGCCAGGCTTGTTGGTCGTGGGTGCCGTCTGCGATGTCTTGCAAAAAGCGCCGCAGAAGTGGGTTGTAGAGGATGGGTTTCAGGGGCTGGATGTCCTTGATGATCTCAGTGAGGGCGGTAAAGGTGGGCTTGATTCGTTGAGGGAGAGGCTTGTTACGCCGGGGTTGGAGGAAAGCGGTGATCCGTTGAGTCGGTTGGGGCATGCTATGGTTGTAACTGTGTAGGCGTTGCTTGCCATCGCTCATGTAGTCGCACACTTCGGCGGGACTCGGGAGGGCACTGTGCATGCCTTATGCCTCCTTCTGTTGATGGGGTCGCTCAAAAACTAAATCAAACAAGGCTCAAGAGGTCATGCGGAATTCGGTTTCAGCATCTCCACCAAGTAGACGAGGCAGCAAGCTCTGAAGTCTGCACTAATCTTGAAGCCTGGAGGTGTACTTCGGCCTAAGGATCCAAATTCACCAAACGAACGGGACGATCACCTGGTGATGGTGATCTTTCATCCACCTACGACAGTACGACGGTACGACCCAGCCTTCGGCCCCACTTTCGGGCCGATCACTGTCCCGATCGCAGTCTCTCGCCGATCCGCGAACAGTTTTGTGCAAACACAACGGTCAACAGTCAATCGTCAACGTCGCTTGCAAGCTGAGACCTGTGCCGCTATCTCCGTAAGCGATATATGTATGAGCATCACCGCCACCAGCTTTCCAGGCTGCAGCTGCCATATCGGCTCAATATCAAGGAAGTGCTTTGCCGCCGCGATTGGTGGACGTGACCGACAACGCCAGCCACAGAGCATGCAGACCCCAGGTCACCAAACGCCATGCCGAGTCCCCTATCGTGGCCTGCAGCAAAGTTCGTCTATCACACCAACAGGCAGTGTTCGTGGCGCGGGAGGTGTGCAATTGACGGCAACGCGTGCTGTTAGCCCACGCTTTCTATCTGTCTTCTAGCGCGGCGGAGACCGGATGAAGCAACCACAATGCATCGATCCGGATCTTTGCCGCCCACGTGCCCTGGACACCACCACCGAGCCCGTACCACCTCACTACTCTTGCGAGTACCCGAGGCTGTCTCGGACTCTCACCCGCCGCCCAGCCAGACGAAGGCTTGGGTTGCGCAGCTGCGCAGAACCGCGACTCATGTCCGTCCGTCAACGGCATCCAAGGTTGTGCCAGGACGCCCGTGCTGCAGATGAGCACGAAGATCTTCCGCTGCGGATCGTATATGCGCCTCTTGTACGATAGCAGTGATGAAACGGTGAATACCCTTACAGACTACAGTCTGTTCAGGCCCCATCCTGGCCTTTTTAACGGCTTCCTACCTGAACCCGTGCCTGACTGCACTCATATTCGAGCAAACAACGAACGCCCGACTACCGAACAGCATCACTGGGAAAGCATCCTCGGAATATCACATGCTCCTAGATCGGATAGCTGAATCTGGCATTCGTACAGGAATGCTCCCCGTGGCAGTCTGGCTCCTCTCTGCACCCGGGCCGTTTGCTGTACTACTACTGGCGTGGGCGGTGACCGGACAACAGTTTTGGAAATAGTGCGACCAAATTCTACACTTTCGACGACCGCTACCGTGAGAGCGCACTTTCATGTTTAGCAGCCATGGACGCCGACCTCGTTAGCCTCCCAGGCACACTATCGCCACTGCCACCAATACTGCAACGAGGCCTTATTGCGGTCTCCTTCTTCGGCTTTCTGTCGTTTCTCACTTCAGTCGCCCTGTTCCTGCGGCTGGCTTACAGGCTTGTCACATGGAAACGGAAAACGCAAGCGCGTGTCAACCAATTCATCATTCTCATTTTTAATCTAGTCTTCGCAGACATCCAGCAGTCAGTGGCGTTCCTGCTGAACGCCCAATGGCTGAGAGAGAATGCCATATCCGTGCATACCCCAATATGTCGGGCGCAGGGATGGTTCGTAAGTGCGAAGTGTATAACCCATCTCTGAGACATAGCTGACTTATACCCTCCGGTATGGGTAGGTTAGCACTGGCGATTTGGCCTCCGGAGTCTTTACTCTCGCCATTGCCGTCCATTCCTTCACGGACATTGTGTGGGACTACAGAATCGGACACAAATGTTTCCTGGCAACCATCGCTGCACTGTGGGCCTTTGTGTATGCCTGCGCGATCATTGGCGTGGCATTGCACCCAGACGACTTCTACGTGCGAGCCGGAGCCTGGTGCTGGATCAACCACAAGTACACCAACGAGCGCCTATGGCTACACTACTTCTGGGTCATCATATCTGAATTCGGCACGGTGATCGTCTACACTCTGATCTTCCTCATCCTTCGCCGAAGAGTCAAGGAGTCCTTCTACACGACGTCGAACACGCAGATTCGAGCCCAATCCGCAGCGAAGCTTATCATTGCATATCCGGTCGTATACGTCGTTTGCACACTGCCATTGGTGATTGCCCGTTTGGCAGGTATGGCAGGTGCAGACGTAAGCTTCGTAGAGCTCTGCGTGGCAGGCGCCATGATCACGAGTAATGGCTGGCTCGACGTCTTGCTCTACACTCTAACCAGACGCGCTCTGCTGTTCGGCCCAGACATGACGGGAGAGCACGGCAGGGCGCTCGATACCTTCCGCCTTCGGCCCGATCAAGCATACGGCACCACGACAACCATCGAGGCGAGCAACTTGGGCCGACGACTCAGGCACAGCAGGCATGGGAGTACGGAAGAGCTGTTCGGCCTGGCAGGTGTGAAGGCGGAGACAACGGTGCAGGTGCGGATAGACGCGATAGAGCTGGATTCTATTGGACACCATAGCACTGATCTTGATCTGAAGCTGTCGAGAGTGAGCCTTGACAGCCGGAGTCAGAAGAGTGGCAAGTAGCCCGGGCGGGCTTAGGGACAGGATCGATAGCCGATCAGTACTTCAACTCGACTGCCACCTCTGAGGTAGCTGTAGTGCTATACCGGAGCTCGAGCCTGCGACGGCAGGCTACAGAACCATCAGCCGCTTGGTGTAGTCAGGGTTTGGCTTTGACTCTGGGGGGCTATGCAATGGTCACGATGTCACCATTTATAGAGAGGCCTGTGACGATATCGGCTACGAAACTTGTTGCGCCGCTTGGAGGGCTACAAGACCCTAGGTTCTGTGCAACTTGCTATTGTCTACCATGTCCTTGGTGCATAATCCTGTCCTGCTACAAATAAGACTCGAGAACCCTTTACGAGTTGCTGCTGTCATCCTCGTCGTCGGCATCGCTTGGTCCGCTTTCGAACGGCTTGTCGATTTGTTCAGTGGAGCCGGTGACTGTATGAGCAAGATCAGTATGCATCAACTGTTGTCACGGCCCCACATACTCACCGTGCCAGGGCTCTGACATTGCAGGCTGGAAGCGTGAAGCCCGCATCGATGTCGGCCGCTCTTTGGCGGAATAAGGCTGCGGGGAGCGCCTAGATAACGATTGCTGCACAGGAGTCGAGCCAGTGGCGTTGGCCTGCCTTCTTGCAAGTCGCTGTTCGCGGTGCCGGCGGCGCGCAGAGCGTGGCAGGAAGTCGTCGTCGCCGGTCCACTCTTCGGACGATGCGTCCGCGTCCTCTGACATTACCACTGCGCAGTCTTTTGTTGAAAGCGTGGTGCGATCAGCGGCGTGGAGTGGCGAGCCCTTGAATGCATTACAGCCTGTCGGGCTCAGTGTCGCCGTGTCGAAAAGAGATGACTGCAGGAGGGCCGCACGCTCGAGCTCCGAGAGTGGATCTTCGCTCATGCTGTTACGGCTTTGGCAGCTTGCCACAACTGAGTCGTGCGGTGAGGAAAGCGGCTGGGCCACTTGCTTGGTGTTGGATAACTCTCTGCATGCTGGGGCAGTAAGTGGAATGAAATCATTCATGGCGTTGTCTTCGTATCGACTCGATAGCATAGCGGTGCTACTGAAAGGCAACACCCCTAACCGTGCAGGCTTGGACGGCACAGCACTTGCGAATATGCTGCTCATCTGCGAGGAGTATGAAAGCCGCGGTGGTGTGTTTGTGAGAGTCGCCAGGCGTGAAGAGCGATGACGGCCAATGTTTGCTGGTGTGACTGACGTCGAAGGAGCTTGCTCCGGTTCGACAAGCGGAACCCTACACTTGTGTGTCGATGGGGATCGTCTGTGAAGGTCTGGATATGAGGTGCTGCACCATGCTGCAGTGGGTGGTCAGTTAGGTTCCTGTTCGTTTGACCAGCAATGAGCGTACATGTTGCGACATTCTCTTGGCATGAATCTTCTTGCATGATAGTATCCATGTCTATCGTGGCCGCTGTATCATGTAGTGCTATCGTGCAACGGGGTACAGCTCGTTGTAAGAAGCATGAGATGTGGTAAACAGAGGCATGAAGTTCGACATCAGGAAGGCCGAGCTCTCCGCCTGCTTCCTGCCACACCACACAACCAAAGGAAGCGCGCGGAAAGTGAGTGTTGCGCAGGAGCTCAAGAGTGAACAGCAACGAAGCAACTGTGATAGGCCCATGACACAGAAGGTGCGATGCGTACTAACGCATAGGTGCACTGCTAAGTCTGCCAGCGGTCTGCAATTGATTTAAGTGAACCTAAGGTATACATGAAGTGGAATGCATCCATCCGAAGCTGCTTGAAGGTCACCATTCAGGAGTCTCCCGGACTTGCAACTGAGAATCAGCTAAGTGTAGGTGCTGCCGATAGCGCCGACCTTGATGTCGGAGTAGGTCACGCTCGCGCCTGGTGTGTCGGCCTCCACGGTAGCCGGGACACCGGAGTCAGCGCCACAGGTGCCACGGACGACACCAGCCTTTGTTGTCGCTGCGGTAGCTGGGTATGGGGCGTCGAGCCACCGCATCTCGGCAGCGTAATCATCCCAGATAGACATTACCAGTACCATGCCACGCTCGAAGGCATCACCCATGGCGGCAAGACCGCCACGAGTCTCAAAGGAGTCGGTGTCACCGAAGGCCGTTTTCTGCGCCTTGCAGAAAGTATCGGTGATGGAGTTGCCGGACACGTCCGCAATGTCGGACTTCGAGTTCTGGATGACGACACCGTCTTGCACGTAGATACGCTTGATCTCGGTAAGGTCGCCAGTATCAGTGCCGTCAGACGTGATGAACTGAGTGACGACCGTGAACTTGGAGGTCGTGTCGACGATCTTGCCCGCGCCGTAGAAGGAGGTGTTGCCCATGCGGTAGGAGTTGAAGTCGCAGCCATCCTTGTCACATACGCCATCGTAGCGGTCGTCGCCAACACCGCATGTTGTGTTCGAGGAGCACATCGTCTGGCCGGCCTTGTTGCAGACGTGAGGGGTGACGGCAGCGGAAACCGTGTTCGCCTCCCAGATGTCCATTTCCTAACACAAAAGGTTAGAGTCCGTTTATGATTGAGTAATGCGGCCCGGGTTGGCTTACGTTGCAGCAAGCGCCGTTGGTTCCGGTGCCTGTGTTGGCGTTATTCGTGCTGGGAGTCCAGCCTGCGATGTTGGCCTGATGATGAGCGTTAGCGAATGCTCCACTAGTGCCGGTGAGTAACGGTAGGTGACGGGGCGCGCAACCACCACATGTGCATACTTCGCCGTTGATGAATTTGATGTCTTGCGGGCATTGGCTATCGCAGTACCCGGTACCGTACGGGGCTCCAGCCTTGTTGTTGGTGTACTCGCTCAATCCACCATCACGGTCCATCTCAACCTGTGATCGAATATCAGCAAATACTCGGACTCCATGGGAGATCAGTGGCTAGGCGTACAAAGTAGAGAGCACCGTTGAGACCACACGGCAGGTTGGAGACGTCCACGTCGAAGGTGAACTCACGGTTCCTGTAGAGAGAATTAGAGCAAACCTCAAGTCGTTCATGGGTTATCCCCTTCGAGATGCTTACTTCAACTGGAACATAACGTAGTTCTCAGACTTGGGGCCGAGCAAGTACACCCTTGAGCCGACGTTCGAGCCGACCTTGAGCGTCATGGTGAGCGCGTCGCCGGTCGAGGTGATGCCGTACGTGCCCTCGTAGTCGGCACCATCGAGGGCGCAGTTCTCGGCGCAGGTGGCGCCATCGGGACACAGGGTGCTGTCCCTACAGCGATGGGCAGAAAGGTCAGCATGTCGCATCTCATAACCTTATATACAAGACCTCGTACCAGGTGTTGCCGGTGTAGCAGTTCGTCGAGTCCGAAGTGCTGTGCAGCCAGCGCCAGTTTGCGTCGAGCACTACAGAGTGGCTCTCCGTTGTGCAGCCAGCAGTGGTGCAGCGGGACATCGAGAGCGCCGGATGGGTCTCGGTCGTGAGGGTGCCTACCTGCTGACCCAGGACGCCAGCGCCAAGGGCCAATGCGGCGAGAGCAATGGAGGAGTGCATAATTTGAGGTACTGCTGAATGAGTGACTTGTAGTTGGGTAAAGAATGTATGTACGGATCAACCGTGAAGCGAGAAATCAAAGACGGACTTGAGTGTTGTTGTTTTTCGAATGGAAGAGGGAGGGAAACTGTCTTTATAGAACACCGAGCACCACAGCGGTTCGCATCTGCAATCTGGGACATCCTTCCGTCTGTAAGCGCGCTTCGTAGATGAGGTTGTGGGTGGGTGCATGGAGATCGAGATGAAGGCCCATGTGCTGTTACACCGTGTCGCTTAGCTGAGCGTGTCCTCGAGGCTCGGCGCCCCGAACAGTGGTATCTCCTGAGACTATGCTGGTCATCTACTAATAATTCTCTAGACAGGCTGCGCTTCACTGTGACCATATTGCTTGGTGGAAATTGTGACACTCTGCCAGCAGATTGTTGCTGTATGGAGTGCACATTGGCAAGCAATGGATGAGGCTGATGTGGAAGCGCTCCCTCGGCCGTGTGGGCGCTGTGGCATGCATGATGATGCAGGCAATACAAGGCCCGGTAGGCTCATATACTTGGAGCAGCTTGAAGTCTCAGATCGCTTCCACTGTTCCACGACAAGATCGCTTCCCCAGTTTGAGGGCGCTAGCCGATCGGACAATGGTTTCTCCGGGAAAGGACCTCATTCCAAGGTTGCTCCCGTCCCGTCTTTTCCTTTCCTTGCCTCTTCCCCCGTCCTCTTGCTTCCTGTCTGCAGAACCACAACGACTTTTGTTGTTCTGCGGAGCAGAGCGGCGGAACCTCTGGTCAGCCCCACCATATGTGGTGTAGTGCCAGAGCGAACAAGGGCCGTTTTGCCGGAAATACACTCCCAAAATCCTTCATGCTTACTGGTAGCCAGCGCATGATCCCCGCTTGGCACATCCTTCGTCAGTACACTTGGGGCGCGGAGGGACGGGCACATACGCAAGATGTGATGTTCGTGACCCTCCGGCTGATGTGTACATATAGGGTTTGGAACAATCCCGATGAGTAAGTGCCCTATCCATTCAGCTCCTGCTCCTTGGAGCCCAAAACATATCAATACTCTTTCCTACTGCACCTCTGAAAACTCTCCTCCGCTTCCGTCAACCCCTCTGCAACACGCCACGCCTCGCTGTCTCAATTGCCTTCTCCAAGATGGGCTCTACTGGCACGGGCACGACAAGTCTTGCGTTGGACATCAAAATCATCGGCGCAGGTATTGGCGGACTCGCTTGCGGCCTCGCGCTCGCTCGCAAAGGACACCATATCACCATCTTTGAGGCTAGCAAAGAGCTGTCGGAGTTCGGCGCGGGAATTCAGCTAACGCCTAACGCGACTCGTCTGATCATTTCGCAGTGGGGCCTGAGGGACGAGTTCTTGAAGTATGTAAACGTGCCGGGGGTGATGACTGTACGCCGATACTCTGACGACAGCATCATCGGCGAGATTGCGCACAATCCCATGACGGAGTGGGAATACGGGTACCCGCACTGGCAGATCTATCGGCCAGATTTCCAGGCGCTGTTAGCGGATGGCGCACATAAGGCCGGTGTCAGCATTCGGTTTGATCACACCGTCACGGCTGTCGACCCGGACAAAGGCGAGCTCACTCTCAAGGACGGGACCAAGCAGACCGCGGACCTCATTATCGGAGCGGACGGCATCAAGTCCCGTAGTCGTTCGTGCCTGTCTGACGCGGAGGCTCGAGCTTTTAAAGAATATTGTTTCCGCGCCGTGGTGCCTCGAGCGAAGATGGAACAAGACCCAGAAACCGCCATGCTCATGGCGGGCCATCTCTCCATGACTTGGGTAGGCCCGGGTGTCGCTGTGCTAGGCTACACCATTGCCGCGGGTCAGATGTACAACTTCCTTGTTGCCGTACCACGGCCGAGCGATGCACCCGTAGGCAAATGGAACGAGCCGGGCGACCCGAACGAGATGGCCTCCATGCTGCAAGACTTCTGTCCCGTGGTGAAGAAGGTGTGTTCCTACGTCGACGACTGTGCGAAATGGACGTTAGGCGACCTTCCGCCCATTGAGAGCTATGTCAGCAGCAGCGGGAGATTCGTACTCGTGGGAGACGCTGCCCATGCAATCGTGCCTCATCTGGGTTCAGGGGCTGCAATGGCTTTGGAGGATGCCGCGGCGCTTGCGGAATTCGTCTCGGCGATCAAGGATCACGACGAACTTGCGGCGCTCATGCATGCTTACCACGACTTCCGCCAGCCACGTATAGAGAGTATACGAAAGATGGCGTACGGTAATCAAGTATTCCTAACTATGGAGGACGGTCCAGGGCAGGAGGAAAGGGACAAGCTTTGGGCTGCGATGACGAGTAAGTGGAAGACTGAGTTGAAGGATCTTGGTGAGGAAGGGCTGAAGACGAGACCAAAGCCGACACCAGACCCCTCTGCCCAAAGCCTTCGCACGCCTGAGGGCAGAGAGTTTCTCTATGGATATGATGTCGTCGCGGAAGCCCGGAAGACTTTGAGGATGGGCTCACTCTAGCTTGAGCCTATAAGGTTGGCAGTCCATAGACTGCTGTTCGTACCAGAGTAGACTATCCGCGCTGCTGTCTTCCCTGACCGTACAACGGGATGCTTTCACTCACGTGGTATCACACTGTGCGCAGATATTCCGGGATGGTGTAGCGTGGATTTTTTTCACGACTTCGGAGGAACGTATATGCACGTATACGATTACCATTAGATCAACTTATTCCCAGCCGCTCCATACACACGCTTCCTCGGAAAGGAAGTCAACCGTCCTTTCCGCGCAAGGCCGTCATAGCCATCAGCGACAATGCCATACCGCACCCTCAAGTGGTTCAGCTCATCACTGGGGTGCGATCCTTTCCTCGCCTCCTCAACAGCGGCCTTCATGTCGTTCGTCTCACCGCTGACGATGATCTCGCTTGTGCTGCCCAGACGCGTCACGGGAACATCGCTACTTCTATACATGAGCGTGCTGATCAGCGCCTGCACCACCACACTGCCCAGCACGAGCACGAGCGGTATCAGCAGAAAGTACGGCCGTGCGGGGTGCAGCCGTTGCGTCTTTTGTGTTGAGACGATTGTCTGGAAGCCTTCGTCCCAGCTACGCGTGAACACCATGCCCAGCGCCCCGGAACCGACCTCGATGAAGTTAGTGAGCGTCGCCTGGGTCCAGTGGGAGGGAACATCGTCGGCCGCCCAGGACGTGTAGGCGACGGGCAAGGCCAGGGTCTGGTTGTCAAGGCTCGGTCCAGGAGAGAACATAGGCTGTCAACCGAAGACGGGAACACCGAAGGTGGTGACGGCCGCCGCGAGCCAGACGGCGTCGCGGTAGGTATCGTCGCCGTTGAGGGTGGGGATGGACGACAGCGTGGCGTTGATAATTTCACATGCGGAGGACGGCACGCAGAGAGTGCTGTTAGCCAGCGAGACGCTGACATCGCACGCTAGCGATGAGATGCTGTTGTAGTTGTGATCCAGCATCTTCTCTTTCGACTGGTTACCGAATCCACCTTCAATGCTGCCATTGATCGCCGCGAAGAAGATTCTTGTCACTGCCGAGGTGTTGTCGAGCTTCTGCCACTGATCAACCCAGAGAGTCATCTGACCTTGCAGACGCAGCTGGACATCAGCGCCTGAGTTTGTGGCCACCGAGAAGTAGGCATTTGCGTACTTGGCATCTTGCACATCTTGTGTAATGTTGATCGGCATGCTGGAGCAATTGATATGCTTCTGCGCCTTGACCGCGTGGATAGAGAAGTTGCCAATGTCTGTGAGATTACTGCGGTCAAAGATATAGTCACGCTGCTCGGGCATCGGCTCGCTGCTTAGACCGTTGGCCCAGGCGTTGTACACCGGGAAGGTATTGCCAACAGCGTCTGGCAACATACCCGGCGGACTTGACTGGACGAAGCCGAAGCCGGTGCCTCCGCCAGCAGTATGGTTGCTGTAAAAGGTCGTCAGGGTGCGCACGAGGGAGAAAGCGTGGCCAACAATCACCGAGTTGGCTTTGAGTAGCAGCGCCGTGAGCGTGATTGTCACGAGCACGGAGATGTGGTAACCTCCACGCGCGTGCCATAACGCGGCCGGTGACGAGACATAGGCGCTCTGCTGACGGCCAGGTAGCGGTCGATGTCCCGCAGCGTGAATACGCTGTGTGAGCGCCGGCCAAAGGTCGTCTCGGCGATCTGCTAGGCGGCGAAAGCAACCATCGAGAGGAAAGTGGTGAGAAAGGTCGAAAGGATGCCCTGGACCTGGTTGAGGTGGAGAGACATCTATTGCACCTGGTCCAAGACCGAGCAGTACAGCGCCCAATCTGGACATTGGAATAGTTGTTGACTTGATCGGAAGGTGAAGCCAAAGCAGCCGAGAGTACCGCAAGTACCGAATATCAGCGCGGCCAGTATCGCCGGGTTGTGCCAAAGAAAGCTGCGTAAGCTGCGGTGCGTGGTATATGGGAGCTATGGTTAATAGGTTGTTAGCCGACGACTGTAGGACGTGTACCATTACCACGCTTACAGCGGTGTTTTGTCCGCTTGTCAAGAGCTCGTAGTCTTCGCTCACTAGGCCAATCTTGGGAGCCATAGCGGTAGGATGCGTTTTGGCGAACCAGTACAATCTCAGTGGAAAGAGTGTGGGAATACACCTCCGTTGAGCGTATAGCGCGGCGGAACTGCATCCATGCAGAAGAAATATAGCCACAGTCCGGACGCCAAGCCTCGCTCGACCTCAAATAGTCTGGAGATGCATACAGGTTCCAAACTGGCTGTACTTGTACACTTTTACATAGTACCACTGGATCCATCTATCTTCCAGATGTCCGTCATACGATTCATGTCGTTTTCCACTCGCCCCACCCACTGTGCCCACATAGCCTGCACCAATCGTGCTTCTGTACACTTACGAGAGGCGAAGGTCAAGTTTAAGGCGATGCGATCGTTCCGTCTAATACATGTCTTACCCGCTTAACAAGCTACACGTCTCCATCTGTCCCGTCACCGTAAGCGCTGCTTCAAGATCTTGCCAAGGCTGTCGGACTGTAGTAGATCGTCAGCAGCATTCTTCATCCGTCACCACCAGAGGCAGAAAGAAGATTACTCACATGCGGCGGCTGCGTGATTTGGAAATGATTCCCCGTCATATAATCGAACTTGTACGCCGCCCCCGGCAGCAACTTCTCCCACCCCACCGTCTTCAGCTCCCCTCTCGGCTCCAACAAAAACCTCGTGACCTTGACGTTCAAATCCACCTCCAGCCCGGACTCTGCAACACTCTTCACCAACCCCTCCCTCACCCAGATGAAGTTGACATACTTCGGCACCGCCCCCTTCGCCAGCGGCGTAGGCATATACCCATCCACCGACAGCACTGTCGATGTGAAATGCTGCACCAGCCACTCCGGCGCCGTGCGCTCCCCGTTCACACTCGCCCCCATCAACCCCTTGCGCGTCAGCTCCCCCACAACTTGCGCCGGCAAGGCCTCGAACTCCAACCGGCACGGCGAATCAATCAAAATCATCCGCTCCACCTTCTCCCCCGCCGCCGTAAGCAGCTTCGCCACTTCAAAGGCATAGTACCCCCCCGCGCTCCACCCGCCCAGCACATACGACTTTCCCTTCGGCTGGAGCTTGCGCACCACGTCTACCCACAGCCGCGCCATATGCTCGATCGAGCACGTGAAACTCTGCGCTTGCCGCAGGAAGGGCGAGTTGAGGCCGATGAGGCAGACGTGCTCGCCGATGCGGGGCAGGGAGCCGTAGGCGGTGCCGGCGCCACTGCCGTCGGGGAAGAGGAAGACGATTGTTGTGGCGGTTTCGGGCTTGCCTTGCAGGACGATGGAGAGCGGGACTTTGGGTTTTGGGATGTCACGCCATGGGTCTTCTGGTATGGGCTGCACTCGACGCGTGGGCTTCTGTTGTTGTTGGCCGGTGGTGGTGAGCGAGGAGGCGGCGCCATTGGGCTGTTGTGCCGCCGCGCTGCCGCCACCGGAGGATTTGCTGCTGCTGCTGCTGCGGAGATAGTCCTTCAATGCGCCGACAGTCTGGTACTTCTCGAACACGTCGGCCGGAATCTCCGCGTCCAGCTGGCCCTTCAGATCCGCCGCGGTGGCCGAAGCGAGCAAGTCTTTCAAGCCCAGGAATTTCCACGTCTCGTGGTCTTGGAACTCATCGGGTTCGAGTGAGATGGCTTCGCCGATGATTTCTAGTGAGCGTTGTATCAGACTGTCGGCCGACATCCTTGTTCGGTTTCACAGGTGAGGTGAAGACGATGACAACTCGGTCGTCACGACTCTGTTGGTTGGATGATCAGCTTCGGTGTGTCGAAACCGTGACTAAGCCGGCCCCGCTTTCCGTACCCATTCGGGCCGGAATGCTGAACAGCTTCACTTTCCTGTCTGAAGGAAGGACGACACCGAGCCTGGAAAGAGCGCACGGAAAAAATATATATTGGGGATGGCTACCATCTCAAGTCTCACCCCGCTGCCGAAGCCTGAGGATGCTGGCGAGGTAATGGCCGAGCTGACCACCCTTCACGATCAACTAGATAGCCTTTGGGAACGCTATCTTGCCCATCTAGACGAGTATCAAGAAGCGCAGAAGCAAATCCAGAAACAGCTATCTTCCGTCAGTCCCACCCATGTAAATGATATATTACTACTGTAATGGTCTGCTGATGGCTATGTAGGGGTTCTTCTCGCTAGCCCAAGCAAACTTCAAGTCCCGAGATCGTGGGAGATATGGGCAGGATTACTACGATGGACGCACGAAGGCCTCGAGGCGCTGTGGTATCAGGCACAACGACGATGCTTCGGCCACTCTCGGCGTCGAGATTGTCACAGTGGTCGTTGATGAGCAAGGCTCTACAACGAAAGGAACTAAGGGCGAGAACGACGAAAAGACGGAGCCGCGGCAGCAGCCTTCGCCACCATCGACACCAGCTCCGGACGACCATGCCCAGCGCCCTGTGAAGTCTGATGCCCCAACGGCAAACAAGCAGAATGAGCCTGCCCCACCGCCACAAGTCTCTTCCGGTCCGCCACGAGATCCGCTCCACTGGTTCGGCATCCTCGTCCCTCGCGAGCTGCGATCAGCTCAGTCGTCCTTCTCATGCGCTCTTGCTGGACCGTTACTCGATGCTGTCAATGCTGGCCGGGCCTTGCGGGGGGTAGAGGCTGAGATTCGAAGGGTGAGGAAGGCTGTCCGGAGGATGGAGAAAGCGGCTGGCTCGTGAAGCGTACTGATCTTGACGAGCAATGCCGGCACAACCTTCACGTGCGCTGGCGTCAAGAGGTATGTCGCGTCAATGCATCGCTCGACGAGATGCATCGCTATGCTGACTTCACATTGCACGCCAGGAGATGCACCAAGCCGTCTCATCTTCTCATGTGCAGGCTCTCACATGTTCGCAATAGCCCGCGATCATATCTAAGCTAGTGGTACCTCCACTTATCCTTCATACAGCAGGTCCTCATACTGTCATTCGGTTTTCGAACAACTGCCTACCCAATCCACAGTTAGCTCTGCTACTTAGACTATACACACACAGCACTCACGCAATGATGATCAAGATGCAGCGGACCAGGTGTGCTTGGTTCATACTCGCAGCCGCGATCATCCTTGCCGCTTTACTTCACTATCAAACCCAGAGTCCTGCAGGAGCCGATATCCAGAACAGCTTGTCCGTTGCTACTCGGGACAGCATCCCACCTTCGGCAGACAATGCCCTCAGCAACAAGACCCTCGGTCCACGCCAAGCTCATGTAAACCCAGGTCACGACACTCCAAGTGTTGGTGGTTCCTTTACGTATGACGAAGCCGTGGAGATTTGCAATCATTTCATCTGTCTCGTTAACGGAAACGGGGGCGCAAACCCACGAACATGGGTCCAGCAGTCCAGGTGGACAGACTACAATGATCTAGCTCGATACGGCTGGTCACAACCATTCGCGCCGCAGACCGAAGAATACGACGAGGACGATGACCAAGGTCTCTTCGACGCCGCCCAGAAGTTTGCAGTGGACACGACCGGGAAGGACCCAGTCCGTAGTAACCTTGCCGTATCATGGGGCCATCTGCGCGATTCGCAGCCAGTGGTGGGCGGCCCGCGTTACCCGGTGACCAAGGGAGAGTACGCCAATGCCTATAATCCTAAGCGTGGCGTCATCTTCGCTCGATCAATCTATGGACCAAGGACAGGAGGGCTGAGGCAGAACCCACCAGTCACCGGCAGTGCCGTCGTCCCGTTGTCTCAGTGGTCAGATGTCACCTACTTGGAATGGAACTATCTTTCTCTCAACCTGCCAAGCACCAGGCAGGGCCTAAGAGCCATCGTGCAAAGTGACATTGGGAACGCCAATACGAACAGCTTGATTGCAAAAACGCTTTCCGCGGCCGGCACCTCCCTCACAAACTACTCAGGGCGCACTTTCAGCATCGACGTCGGCGCGGAACTGAATTTCTTCGCTGCGCTTCTGGCTACACCAAACGCTTCTGGCACGGCCTGGCTGCTACTGCAGCATCGTGCGCAGTTGGGTTGGAAGCAGATCAACTACATCCAGGTGTACTGTGTCTTTTGCGGCGACGACGACGAGGAGACTTACATGATCATTGGCATCCGTGCGCATCCGGCAGCGGCGGCTGCTGGCGGTGCAGGTGGCTCGAGGAGATATCTCGACGATGATAACGACAATGAGCTTTATGCTGCTCTTCCGGCCCTTTTGGAGGCTTAGTTCGCCAACAGCGAAGCCAACAGACTTGATATAAGCTGATGCTTTAGTGAGACGGTTCTGGTAGCCTAGCCTGCGCTTCGGGTGGGTTGGAAGCGTGCAGCAAGCGGAACAGTGTAGTCTAAGTAACGAGCACATGGTCCCTCTTTCTCGATTTTGAGATAACGCATTGACTCTCAAAGTACTTGAGTTGCTCGTCGACTGTTGAGTCCTATGACTATTTGGGCCATCAACGCGTCTGCTGAAGCATGTTGTTGTTAGGCGTGGGCCGCGGCAAGGCATGCATTCTGGAACATCCCAACGACTTCCCAACTGGATACTGCCCATCGGTCGGAGCCGGTGGATCTCTCCTTTGACAGCACGCTCTGGTCCTCGGTGAATATCACGGCATTCATATGAATGTATCAGGACGAGCCATGACCGTTCTGTGGTTTGCGCAGAGTGGCACGTCTGCTCCCACATTCCGGGCATTGGCCGCTTACGATTACCCTGCCCTCTTTCCTACACAAGGCCGATTCTTCGAAGCCTCGTTTATAACCTGCACTTGCGATCTTGCCTCAAGCTAGAGGACGCGGTTCGTCATGTATCGCTTCCGTCTTGTCGTAGCTGGCTCTGCCCTTCTCGCCTCCGCTCAAGGTGTAACAACAACGACCTCAACTACAGTCGCTACTATAAGCATAACGACCTCTGTCATAGCCTCTCATGTAACCTCCAGTACTTCGGCTGTCGCTTCGCCGAGCGCGAGCGCGCCTAGCTGCCCGGGCTCAAATGGCACCACATACACTGCTAGCTCAGGCTCTACGTACCTCATCGAGTGTGCTATTGGTCAAGCTCTCCTGGTCTATGTCAAACAGACACCTAGGCTGACTTTGCACAGACCATACGGCCGGCAACTTGGGCGAGACGAACGTGCACAGCCTGCTCGCATGTATACTTGCCTGTGACACCACGGCGGGCTGCGTAGACGTCTCGTTGAGTGGGTCCGCCTGTTACCTCAAGAAGTCCCTAGGCACAGCATCGTATGCACCGGGGATCTACGGGGCAAAGCTCCTGTCGTCCACCAGTGTGACCACTTCTGCTGCAGCCGTGCCTACGGCAACCGCGCCAGTTTGCCCGCAAAGCAACGGCACAACCTTCAATGCCAGTTCGGGTGCTCAGTTCCTGATCGAGTGTGGCATTGATCACGCAGCCGGAGATATGGGCGAGGCCTCCGCGAGCTCCCTGGAACAGTGCATCACCATCTGTGCTAGTACGAGTGGATGTGTGGATATATCCTTGTCAGGCAGTACGTTCGGTGTGATGAACAGTAACTCGCTAGTGCTGATCGATCTAATTTCTTAGGCGCCTGCTATCTCAAGTCGAGTGTTGGAACTCCTTCAACTAACAGTGGAATCCGTGGTGCTCGACTTGTGTCCCTGCCTTCCGGTTCTGTGACGACTTCCAGCACCAGCACACTTCACATCAGCAGCTCCAGCAGTAGTTCCATAACACTACCAACAGCCACCACCCTATCGTGTCCGGCGAACAACGGCACAGTCTTCACGGCAAGCAGTGGACTCGGCTACGTCGTCGAATGCGGTATCGACCACCCCGGTGCCGATATGGGCTCCACAAAGGTCACCAGCCTCGAGAAGTGCATCGAGGCCTGCGATGCCAATCTCAACTGTGTCGACGTGTCGCTTTCGGGTGTAGCGTGCTACATGAAGAGCGAGCTAACAGCACCAGTGTACGCCAGCGGTATTCGGGGGGCCAGGCTACTGACTTCGAGCTTGCCGTCTACGACGGCTTCCTCGACCCTTACTGCATTGTCAGCTACCGCGACTTCCACTTCACCGGCATGCCCTGCCTCCAACTCCACAGTGTATACTGCAGCAGACGGCCAAGACTTCATTGTCGAATGCAACACGTACGTTGCGCGGAGAAGATCCCGGAGACAGTAGCTGACCACGAGACCCTCTGTAGTGACCACACGGGCGGCGACCTCACCAGTGTCAAGCTCAGCGGTCCACACTCGGCCTGGCTTGGAGCTTGCATCGAGGCATGTGCCAACACCACCGGCTGTGTCGATGTATCCTTGTCCGGCAGTACGTTCATACCGTTCGACTCTGGCTGGCAGCGGCTATCGCTAGGCTGTAGCTAATAGAATACGTCAGGTGCCTGCTACCTCAAACACTTACTTGGCGCGTCACACAACGTGAGCGGCATCTCCGGTGCAAGGGTCGTCGTGACCACTACCGCTCCCTCATCCGCGTCATCAGCCAGCCCATCAGCAACGGCGACACTCGCTCCGGTGGCCATACTCTTTGTTGGGAGCTTCGAGTATCTCGGTTGTTATGACGATTCCATCGCCAACCGCACGCTTCAAGGAGCCTTCCTGTATGGCTCTTCAACAAACCGAATGACTCTCGAGACTTGCGCAGCTTTCTGCGCCAGCTACCTGTACTTCGGCACGGAATACCGACAGCAGTGTTACTGTAGCACACATCTGCTCGACAGCGCAATGGAGCAAGATCCGAGTACTTGCAATATGGCCTGCGCTGGCAATACTACGGAGGTATGCGGAGGCAGCAGCCGCCTGTCGCTGTACCAAAACACCAATGCCTCGGCCGTGTATTCGAGCGTAATCACGTCGACAAGAGTGTCATCTACCTCACAAACTTCCAGCGCCAACTCTCTAGTGAGCACGTTATCAAGAACCACAGCTACGTATACAACCTCGACTATTGCGGCCGTTGTAAGCTCCGTGTCTAAAAGCAGCTTAAGCTCGACTATCACCATCCCGAGCAATCTACCCGCCTCCAGTGGTGCAAGTACGCTCATTGCTACGGGCACAGCGACAGGCTCGTTTTCAAGCTCAACAGCAGATCAGGTCTCGAGTAGTTCAACAATTGTACTACAGTCATCAACTACGACAGCCACGGACTTGAGGATATCAGGGATATCGGTTGGAAGCTCTCAGAGTACGGGCTCTACAAGCTCGACCGCCAGCCCGAGTAGTGTCTATAGCTCCAGTGGTTCGAGCACATCCGTAACCATAAGCGCGGAAACCGTCTCTTCAAACTTAGCAACGAACACTCTGATAAGCTCACTAGCATCCAGTGCAGACTCGACGACCACCACTACCGAGAGCTCTGGACCGACATCAGACATCTCAAGCTCGGAGACGGTGATCGCCAGCCTAACGAGTCTGCCTGCCACTAGCGAGTCGAGCATAGAGGCCGTTACCAGCGCCGAGACCGCTGTGTCAATATCAATACCAAGTTCAGCCGTAGCCGGGACATCGTCCATATCAACAGTCGAAACTGTGAGCACGGCCCGGGACACGGCTATCAGCCCGACCAGTCTCCCCATTCCCAGCGATTCGAGTGCAGTTGCCACAAGCTATACAGAAACCGAGGCACCTATTGCAGTTACGACTTCACCAGTGTCTAGCCCCGCAAGCTCAACAGACTCAGCGGCTGCAACATCGAGTGATTCCGGTGCTGTCACAAGCTCAGGGCTCACAGAGACTCTGAGCTCGACCATGGACGCCAGTACATCCAGTCTGCCCACTTCCGACGATTTCAGCACAGCCTCCATTACAAGTACGGAGACCGTAGTACCAATCCAGGCAACCTCATCGGATTCATCTAGCCTGCCCGCCTCCAGCGACGCCAGTACCGTCGTTATCACGAGCACAGCGACCGTAGTACCAGTCCCAGCTACAAATCCAGCAGCAAGTAGCCCAGCAATCTCGACCGATTCGTCGGCCGCAACAACACCGACTGATGACTCGATAACATCATCAGTTGAAGCTACCGCAAGCTCGGACACATTGAGCGCAGCGACGGACACCGTTACGGATCTGCCCACCTCCAGCGACTCCTCCAGCACGGTCCCAATTACGGGCACAGAGACCGTAATACCTCTTGAGGCAACCTCGTCAGCAGCAGAAGCCACTTCGACAAGCTCTACGACCGTGGTCGATTCGGCGGCTTCGACAGCGACTGACTCGGATCTGTCAACCGCGTCATCCTTGACGGATGATGTTCTTTCCGCAGCGACCGATTCGGCGACACCAACTGCGAGCGCGACCCTTGGGAGCCGTCGACGGCGGAGGTCTGCAACGAAATAGTGTTCGTCGTGGCTGAAGTGTCTGCATGGACGACCAGCTGCTGAATTGTCTGCCATTGGCTCGTTGCTTGCAAACTAGCCATCACTCGAGGAGCACTCCGCAAGAGTCATACTGCTGAGCGTTTCGGACTAGGTCTCGAGAGTCGAGCCACTGTATCACCCTCCAGCTTTTCGTAACTGTTCCTTCGGAACTCTGTGTTGTGCAGTCGTCAGCTTTTGGGGCGGCCTTCGCATGCGTTGAGTTGATGTGCCGGGCTGTGCGCATCACTGCTCAGGGCTTCTTCGGCGTACCACAGCATAGCTTTATGCCGGAGGCTGTTAGACCTCTCCCGCTTCATTTTTCTGTCGTCTGTGTCGTCTGTGTGTCAATTTCTCAGGCAAGACGTGGACCATACACGCCCTTAAGTCTCTTCAGAGCAGCGTCAAGGACCAAACCACTTCTCGCATATGCCAGCTTGTAGTTGTCAGATATGTAGTAGTAGTAGTAATAGTAGTGGACTAAAGCAGGACAGGCGCCGAACGAGCACAACGCACCGTCGGTTCACCTCTCCTCCATCTAAACCGACCAAGCTCAGTGTCCGAAGCTTTGGTGCACGACCTTCGCGGCGTGCTTGTTCTCCTTCTGCCACTGCCTGCTGTATCTCAAACCGAAGCCGTGCTTGAACACCTCCCGGACCGTCTCCAACGGCATGCCCTTGACGTCCGGATAGCACATGATAACGAACAGCCAGCCGAAGAAGCAGATCCCGCAGTAGAAGCCGAAGGCTCCACTGGGAGTCATGCCCTTCATCATGCTGAGGAACGTGGACGAGATGATGATGTTCGTGCTCCAGCAGGTAACGGTGTTGAGCATAGTGCCTAGAGCGCGAACTTCCAGAGGGATCAGCTCGGTGCCGATCCAAGCAATGGTCGCTACGCCAGAGCTGTAGAACGCGACGTAGAGGATGATCGTCACCAGAACCAGAATGCCAGGCCAGCCGACACTGCCAGATTCTACTGTGAGCGTGTGGGTATCGATTGGGATATAGTGGAATGCAACCGCTGCGATCATCATGCAGATCGACATGCCCAGCACGGTGACGCACAGAAGGCGGCGTCGGCCGAACTTGTCGACAAGGACGAGGTTGACGAGCGAGAAGACGAAGTTGGTGCCAGAGACTGTGATGGCGACCGCGGTCGCGTTGGTGAAGCCGACAATGGCGAACAGTGTGGCGGAATAGTACATGAGCGTGTTGAAGCCGCCAAGCTGGGAGATGGCCATGGTGATGCAGGCGACGAATACTGCGCGGCCGGTCGACGGTGTGTTGAAGATGCGCTTGAAAGACACCCAGAGGCCTTCCTGCACGAGGCTAGAAGTCGCTTCCTGTAGGGAAAGCTCGATGGACCGGACCTTTGCGTGGCGCTGCGCTGGGGTGGATGTAGGGTAGATTCGGAGCAGGACCTCCTCTGCGCTGTCGATCCTGCCATGGGCAACGAGCTGGCGTGGGGATTCCGGGCACCAGAGCAGCATGATAGCGAGGGCAATGGCAGGGAAAGCGCCGATAGCGACGGTTCCGCGCCACCCTTCTCCTTTGACGTGTGCAAGACCGGCACCAATGGCGCTTGCTACGAGCTGGCCGAAGGTGACGCTCATGTTGTTGAAGGCGATCATGCGGCCGCGGTACTTTGCTGGCGCTAGTTCCCCAATGTACAGAGGGACGATCATGGCTGCGGAACCGACACCGAGGCCGACAATGAAACGACCGACGGCGAATTGTTCGATCGAGTATGCTGCAGTTTGTAGGACGGTTCCGATGACAAAGACAGCGCAGGCTGCCCAGATTGGCATCTTGCGACCATAGCGGTCAGCAGTCAGACCGGCACAAATAGCTCCAATTAGCGCTCCACCTTTGCCATGTTAGCCGGATGCCATTTGCCGAGCAGAATCCACGACTGTGACTTACCACTAGTGAGAGAGGTGACCATCTCTTGATCGCCGGTGGAGAGTGTGCGGCCTAACGAGGTTCCAATCGTTACGAGTACAGAGCTGATGTAGCCAGTGTCGTA
Source organism: Oleoguttula mirabilis (assembly GCA_035135055.1). Classification (NCBI taxonomy): domain Eukaryota; kingdom Fungi; phylum Ascomycota; class Dothideomycetes; order Mycosphaerellales; family Teratosphaeriaceae; genus Oleoguttula; species Oleoguttula mirabilis. Next base: position 85,971 of record JAVFHQ010000032.1, on the reverse strand, counting down.
ACTAAAACAGTCGTTAGCACGAATGACTGCACAGATATGCGACGCTAGCATACCCAAAAAGAAAGCCTCCAAGCGAGACCGTGACCGAGATCAACCATGCCGCTTTCGAGGCAGCCGTGGCCTCGATGGCAGAGAGCTCTGTGACCTCATCGGCGGTACTGTTGCGGCGGCCGGCGACCTCGATGTGTTCCTCCGAGGAAGCGAACTCTTCGTGCTTGCCATCCATCATGTTCTTCTCGGTATTGTACGCCATGGTGAGCAGTTACTCCAATGGTGTTTGAGGGGAGAGGGCTAGTTTGGTCGAGAAAGAGTGGGCAGGCGAAGGGGGCTGGAGAACCTATATACCACCGGTGGAGGTCACAATGCCCAATGTCTGTTCGGCGACCGTCGTCGGCCCGGCCAGTATGCTGCATGTCGCGTCGTGCCATCCCCACGGGGGTGGAGTCGGTGGACAGTATGGAGGTCAGCTATTGGTGTATCAAATGTTCAGCTACGGAACGAGTCAGGTTCCCCTCACCCCTGCCGTCAAAAAGGTTCGGCGGATATTACTCCAGTGGTCTCCCGTTGGCCCGTTCCTGAACTCTAGACTCGGGTGGCGACGGGTGCATCGGAAGTCTGGGTATATTTTACCGGGGTGAAGGCTTGGCCTGGCCGGGCAGCGTGTGACGTCACAGACGTTTCCGTGTGAGACTATGAGCGTCGATTTCCCTTGACTGATTCCGGAAGACTTCGGCGCATTCTAGCATCGGAGTCCGTGGTGTCGGTTAAACGGTTTGCGAATGCAGTAAAGAACAAGTCGATCAGAGCCCGCGCGGCGCCCAGCTTGACTCAGGCACGGATCATCATCTCCGAGACTGAAACAGTCTGGAAGCCTGAGGCCTGAGGGTAAGCCTGGCTTGCCTTGTGCGCCAAGGTAGGTAGTGGCCGGCGCACCTTCTTCTTTAGAAGTGTGGGGAACGGCCGCGTTGCCGAAACAACGACCTCGCGACTCGCGAGTCGCGACCGTCGATCAGCATCAGGTGATCAGCGTGATCTCTTCCCCGTTTCGGGAGGAGTACCCACCTACTTACCCTTGGTGGGTCCATGGGCGGAACTGGCACGCGACTCAGAGGTGGTCGATCCAACGGTCAGCGTAGCGGGCCCTCCGACTCAAGTATTGCAAGCCAGCGTCGCCACTCTTTGGATAATAACGACCTGGGGGCTTGCCACCTGTTATCTCCTCGGATTCCACGAGCTGTTGATACTAATCGGCAGGAAACAACGGCGGCACTTACCAGCCATGCGGGAGAGGCTACTCGCATGGTGCTGGTGCTGGCCTGCTGGTGCGGTAGTACTGCTGCACTAGCCTCTACCGATCAGCCGGCGCCAGGTAGGGAGGCGGCTGTCGACTCGGCCCAGCAGGCTTCTCCTAAGTACTCAATTCACAGCCTCCTTCTATAACTGGGCCACATGTTCGCGCATGCCTCACTAATCAAACGCCTCTCCTTCTCACGCTCTGTCTCCTCCTCCTCGATGTATCGATCCGCCCCAGGGGCCCATACCCCGCCGCTTTCTCCTCGACCGTCTGACGCCGAGTCAGGAACGCCGACATGAGATTCTTGACCTGCACCGTAGTGACCGTACTTCGAAAGTTCGCGTGGACCTCGGCACTTTCAGCTCGCCATCTGTCTGCCAGCCATTTCCCTCGCCTCAGCGTTGTCGTCCTCAGCTCCTCTCTCGCTCTGATGAAAGGAAGCTGAACCACGGAGTCGGCCTGTACCGGTTTGCTTGATTCGTTCGGGGCCGCTGCTTGGCATCTCGTGGCTGCCTTCCGGCTTGGCAGACTTAACTTGCCGCTGTTCGGCTGCATTCGGTGCCCGCGGTGGCTCCTGAGTGCTATGCATAATGGGGCGTTGCGTGGGGCGTTGCAGTGTGATTTGATGCCGGCTGGGAGCCTTCTTGATGAGTGGGCTGCACTCTTTGGGGAGCGGGCAGCCGTTCAAATGCCACAGGTCTTGGTGGGGTGGCTTGAGGTTGGTGGGACTCCGTCCTGAGTGGGGTTTGCTGACCGAGTCACTGGGTCTACAGTACTAGTCAGCTGGACATATGCTTGCAGAGTTCCTGGCCCCAAAGTGAACTCGGTGGACAGGGAGGTGCAATGACAGCCTGGGCACTTGCTAGCCGACCACCTGGCCTTGGTTGAATCCGTGGATGGAGGCGTGAAGTACCAGCCGGCTGGACATTGGCTTGCAGACGTCCTGGCCGTAGCAACGCAATCGGTGGATAGAGAGCTGCAGTGTCAGCCTAGACATTAGGTAGCAGGCTTCCCGGCCTTGGTGGAATCAGGGGATAAAGGCGTGAAGGTATTAGCCAGCTGGACAGTTGCTTGCAGACTTCCTGGCCTATGCGGTGGACTTGGGAGATAGGGAGATGGAATGTCTGCCTGGGCATTCTCTAGCCGACTTCCTAGCCTGAGTGAGTTCGTAAATGCATAGAGACGTGCAGTGTCAGCCTGGGCATCTGCTGGGTAGCTTTGCTGTTCTTGGTGGTGGATGGGGCCGTGCAAAGTCATGCGGTGTTTCCAATGAGGTCCTGTTTTGTAGCTGGGTCTGCTTGTTCTACTGGAGACCAAACCCCCTTCAACAGATGCATGTTGAACGGCTGAAGGACAGGATGTCTGGGGAGGTGAGCAACGCGACACGATCAATGTACTAAAGCGAAGGCGAATCGGTATGCTAAGAAGGTTACAAAGTCTACACGCTATCCTAGATGCGACTCGATGAGCTGAAGCTTGCTATGCAGCATGGGGGGCACTGTGCCTGGAATTGAGCAGAGGAACCGTGTGCAGTGACTTATCCATTGAGCAAGAGAGTTGGCTTCCCGATGGCGGTCTACATTGCGTGCGAACCGCGCGCAGCTGCGCTTCTCAGGCGATGCGCTGGCATGCGGCGAGTCAACTCGCTCCTACTGTTCAGCTTACTGCGCAGGGCGATACATTGTCAATAGGCACTAGAAGCATGCGACGAAGACGAGAAGGCAATCAGGGGGACGACTTCGACTCGCTGATGAAGTAGAGGAGGCTACAGTATAGTCTCCTTGCCTATGCACAGGCGGTATGAGTGCCGCACATGTGATGGTCTTAGTCTTCATGGCGTCGATGTACACAAGCTCGAGCGATGGGACTAGTAGTATGTCGCCGGCGATGTGGTGCAGCCGTCCCAGCAGTTCTTGCCGCAGCCAAGCTTAAGCTTAAGGCACCTCCGATGTCGTGGATGAGGCGCGTGCTCTCTCTACATCAGTGCATCACGAAACCAACCAAACACCCTTCAACCACCCATCTGACCAGCTCTCGACAACCCACCCACTACCCAGACCTTGATATCAAGACAACTCCCCGCCACGCCGAGCACCTTCCACCACCACCACCGCGGCCATGTCGGACGGCACCATCCTCAAAGCCGACAAGGACCACACCAAGGAAGTCGACGCCCTCCTGCCCACCGCCGAAGAGCTCGCCAGCAACGGGCAGACGCAAGAGGCGCTCGACAAGCTCCTGGCGCTGGAGAAGCAGACGCGGCAAGCCTCGGACCTGCCATCCACATCTCGCCTCATCGTCACCATCGTCACGATATGTAAGAACAGCGGCGACTGGGCGTTGCTGAACGAGCAGGTGCTGCTGCTGAGCAAGAAGCATGGCCAGCTCAAGCAGGCCATCACGAAGATGGTGCAGGTGGTCATGGGCTTCTTGGACGAGGCGCCGAGTGAGGGGGCTAAGCTGAGTGCCATTGAGACGTTGCGGACGGTTACGGAGGGGAAGGTGCGGCCTACCACTGTTACAGTGATACCATGACATACGTGAATGCTGATATGCTGTCTGCAGATCTTCGTCGAGGTGGAGCGCGCACGCGTCACCCGCATCCTGTCCAACATCAAGCGCTCGCAAGGCGACATTGCCGCCGCCACCGACATCCTCTGCGAGCTGCAGGTCGAGACCTTCGGCTCCATGTCGCGGCGGGAGAAGACGGAGTTCATCCTCGAGCAAGTGGCGCTGTGCATCGAAAAGGGCGACTGGACGCAAGCCAGCATCCTCGGCCGCAAAATCAGCACGCGCTACTTCGCGCGCAAGCCCAAGAAAACCGCCGAGGAGGTGGAGAAGCGGAAGAAAGAGCTGGAGGAGAAGGCGCGGAAGCAGGCCGGCACGGAGGTGGGCGAGAACACCGATATGGAGCCCGCAGAAGACGATGTCACGGATCTGAAGCTGCGCTTCTACGAGCAGCAGATCACGCTGGCGAAGCACGACGACAAGTACCTCGAGGCCTGCAAGCACTACCGCCAAGTCCTCGACACGGAAGCCGTGGAGGCCAACCCGGACCAGCTGAAGGCCGCGCTGCAGCGCGTCATCTACTTCGCCCTGCTGGCGCCCCACGACAACGAGCAGAGCGACCTGCTGCACCGCATCGCGCAGGACTCGCGCATCCCGCTCGCCTGCCCCACCGAGCACCAGCTGCTCAAGCTCTTCACCGTCCCCGAGCTCATGCGCTGGCCCTCCATCTCGGCCAACTTCGCGCCCGCCCTCACCGCCACCGACATCTTCAGCGCGCACGAAGCCGACGCGAAGGCCGCCCAGGACCCCCAGGCCCACACCCGCTTCCTCGGCTTCCGCAAGCGCGTCATCGAGCACAACGTCCGCGTCATCGCGCAGTACTACACGCGCATCACCTTCCCGCGCCTGACGTCGCTGCTGGACCTCCCCGCGCAAGAAACCGAATCCTACATCTCGGACCTCGTGACGAGCAAGACGATCTACGCGCGCATCGACCGGCCGGCGCAGGTCGTGACGTTTGAGAAGAAGCGGGGCGCGGACGAGGTGCTGAATGAGTGGTCCGGGAACATGAAGTCCCTGCTGGGGCTGCTGGAGCGGATCGATCATCTGATTACGAAGGAGGAGATGATGGCGCGCATCCAGCCGAAGGAGGGGGGGAAGGAGGGGAAGGGGGGCAAGGCCGCGCAGGTTAAGGCTCATTAGGCTGGGGGGTTTTGGACTGTGAGGGCTCGGGGTGTTTCGTTGGTGGGCGCGAAGCGCGACGTGGAAGCAGTAGGGGGCGGGCCCGTCGTCAGGGTATTGGGAGGTGGCGAGCAACGGGCAACGACCAGCGTGATACGCCCGCCTGTGGCCCCCTCCCACCCACGGCCAACGGCAAAAGCTGCCGGCGTGCCTTGCCCGCCCGAAGGCCACTATATCGGGCTCGGCGAGCGGGTGATCGTGCGTTTGTTTTGCCCGGGGCAGATCTCCGGCGGGGCGCCACCGGCGGGACTCGGCGTGATTTTGCTCTCTCTCTCTGAGGGCAAAGTCCACGGATGTCAGCGCACAAGAAGTAACAAGGGCCTCCTAGCTCACGCATGCTGCCCCCTCTCGCGAGCTACAGCGCTTATTTGCATACTTCTGCTCTGTAACACTAGACAACAACAACAACAACAACAACAACAAGAAGAAGAAGGTGTTGAAGAAGAAGAAGAAGAAGAAGAAGTGCTTGGTATGACTGTGCCACTATGCTGTACTGTACACCCCCTTCAAACCTCCTCTCCCGCTCTCGAAGAGAAGACACGCACGGAGACACGCTTTGCAGCGACAAAACGCAATACACACGAGTTACCGTAGATTGCAAAGAAAGTACACCCCCCCCCCCCCCCCTCCAATGACTGCTTGGGGATGCTTTCCGTTGGGTCCAGAAGTTTTTATGGAGGGTGTAGTATAGCAGTACAGTTACAGTCCGCGTTTTCCTCACCACGCGAACAAACCCAGAAGACGTCCTTCCTCGGCCGCCCCTGCACATAAAAGCCGGTCCATGCATGCATGTATGGTTTGACGGGCTCCGACTGGCGCGTGTGGCCCGGGTGGGGGTCCTTGCACACCTCCCACCTCCGCCGCCTTCCTCCTCCGCCATGCGTGACCACCGTGCAAAGGCCCGTCGTGTTACCCCTGTCGGGCCTACTCACTCGGGGTTGCTAGAGGGAGGGAGTGAGGGGTGCAGGAGGGGAAAACGCGATCGGGAGCTCGAACCGCACGGCCTTGCTCATTACACCCGCCATGCCAAGTCAAGCCAAGTCATGCCGTGCGAATCAGAGGCAATGGATGCAGCTGGGCTCCGGTGGAAGCAGATCCGTCCCCGCTCCTTCCTCGTCCTCTTCGAAGCCGAAGCCGGGTGGGAAGGATAACACCTTCTGTTAATGCTTGCTGGGCTGGGCAGGCAGCCTAGATACAAAGTAGCGGAGCGGCGGCGGAGGAGGAGGAGGCAGGCCGTCCCGATCATGCCCGTCCCTTTTACTGGACCAAGCCTGTGGCGCGCTTGCATACTGTATCGCCGGCCGGTCGGATTCTCGAGAGTGCCCGTCGTGCCGTGTCGTGTCGTGGCGATTGTCCTACCATTGCGTGCTCTGCCGCACGCGCGATCGGATGTTGCTGGCGGGCTTCTTGACGACCATCCAGAGCATGATGCTCGTTGCTAGGCTGAGGGAGAACCAGGTGAAGATGTACTGCGCACACACACACACATCATGTCAGCTCTCACGCCTCCACATCATCGCGGCGTCCGTCTCCTCCCACGCCCACCCATTCATCCACCCGACAAGGTGGTGTGGGCCTTCGCGGGACAAAGCACAAGCATGAACACACATACCTGCACATGATTATTCCGCAAATTCACCTCGGGCGCCCTGCCAATCGGCACGCCCTTCGCCTCGCGGTCATAGGAGGCGAGGAGGTCGGGCCGCATCGTCTCCTCCACCCACACGGCCTGACTGCCCACGTGCCCGGCCATCTCGCGCACATCGGGGAAGTACCACTTCGCCTGCGCGGGCTTATTGTCCGGCGTGAAACTGTTCTTCAGCCAAGGCTCCCGCAGCAACCCCTCCACCACCACCTCCCCCGTAGGCAAGCTCGAAGGGTGCCGTGAGGCCTGCGCCGCTTTATCCTTGGCGATCCAGCCGCGGCACACGAGGACCGTGGTATTGATGCCTTTGGCCCCGTACGCCGGGTACAGCGCACTACGATCCAACGGCGTGACGACGAGGTATCCGTCATTCCCATCGTGCAAGCGGGGTCCGATCAGCATCTCCTGATCATGTCGTAACCTCCCCCGGGCATACACGCGCCGGTAGTCGAAGTCGTGGATCGCGTCCGGGTCGACTTGAGGCGGTAAGGGAAGCGGGTCGCGGATCAAGCGATCTTCGAAGCGGGCGATGAGGTCGGTCTTCCAGGTCAGGCGTTGGACTTGCCAGCACCCCAGCACGAAGGCGGTGGCGGGGATGGCGGCGAGGAGGAGCAGGCCGAGGCGGTTGTGGCGGCGGCCGGAGCGGATGAGGAGGGGCGGTTGGTCGACGATGCTTTGGAAGTCCGGGTTGTCGGCGGGGTTGGTGCGGGTGGATTGGAGGCGGCGTTGTTGGCGGAGGGGGGAGGTGGTGGAGGTGGTGGAGGTGGCAGTGCGAGGGCGGAGGCGGAGGTGGAGGCATTGTGTGCAGACCCATGGTTTGGGTGGGAGGGTGGGTTGCGTGGTGTATTGTCGCCGGGAGAGGGTTTGGGCGAGGGGCCGCCAGAGGGTGCGTGTTTTGTCCATTGCTGGTATGCTTTGGGGGAGAGATGGATCTGGATGTTGGTGGTTGGTGGTGCAGTTTGTCGGGTTCGCTTTCACTCTCACATGCTCGCGCGGGGAAATTCCGCTCAAGCGCGCCACATCCCTGCTACTATACAACGCAGCTACGTAAGATGTATAGCTGTATAAGGCAAGGTAGATGAGCTGCCGATCATAACACTTCACACCAACCCACACTCCTTCACGCCCGACAATGTTCCACGCGGGCGACCTCTCCAGCGGCATCTCCCTCGCCATCGCCGAGCACAAGCTGGTCGCCTGCCTCGTGCGCGCCGACGACAACTACTGGTCCGACGTCTGGGAGCACCACTGGCTGGCCCACCCCTCTACCCCCAACCCCAACAACCCCACCGCGAGGCAACAGACATTCGGCGAGAAGCTGGGTGAGAAAGCTGTCCTGCTGCGGCTGGATTACGGGTCCAAGGAAGCGAGTTTCCTGTCGGCTTTCTGTAAGATTGAGAGGGCGCCGACGTTTGTGGTGATTCGGGATGGGGAGGTGTTGGAGAAGTTGGAGGGTGGGGTGGAGCAGGGGGAGTGGATTGAGAGGGTTGTGAGGGCGGTGGGGTGGTCTGGGAGCGCGGGGGGTGGGGAGGAGGGCGCGCAGGAGGACGAGGACGAGGAGGACGAGGTAGAGGAGCAGGACGAGGACGAGGAGGACGAGGTAGAGGAGCAGGACGAGGCAGAGGGCGGCGACGCGGCGCCGGGAAGTCCGGCGTATACCGCTAGAGCTGCTGATATGGCAGCGGGAGAGTCGGAGGTCGAAGAGGCTGAAGACGCACCTGCACAGCCAGTATCACAAGCTACACCATCATCTGCCCCACAACACTCCACCAGCTCCGCCCAACCCACCAGCAGCAGTCAAACCCCCTCAACCCTCTTCCCGGACCGCGCCCAACGCCTCGAAGCCGAGAAACTCCTGCGTGACGCGGCCGAGAAAGCGGAGCGCCAGGCCCGACAAGACGCCCGGCGGCAGGAAGCCGAGGAAGCCTACGCCGCGAACCGCGGCGGCACCGACAAGGGCAAGGGTAAAGGCAAGCAGCCAGCCATCACGGAAGACGCCGACAAGCAACGCGCGCGCCACGACTGGATCTTCCAGCAAAAGCAGCGCAAAGACCAAGCCACGCAGGACCGCGCCCGCATCCTCGCGCAGATCGAAGCCGACAAAGCGGAGCGCCGCCTGCGCCGGGCGAACGCGAAGCAGGCCGAGGTGCAGGCCGGCGCGGGCACCAGCTCGCCCATGCCCGATGAGCGGATCGCGGCGAGCCGGCGCTCGGCGGGGGCGGGCGGGGTCTGCCATCTGCAGATCAGGCTGTTTGACGGGTCGTCGGTTCGGCACCGCTTCCCGACCGCTACCACGACGCTGGGCAAGGGCGTGCGCGAGTGGATCACGCAGCAGGCTTCGCCGGCGGGCGGGGCGGCCGATGTGCCGTATACGTTCCGGCAGATGCAGGCGCCGCGGCCGGCGCGCTCGATCGGGATCGGCGAGGAGCACCAGACGCTGGGGGAGCTGGAGCTGGCGCCGTCGGCCACGTTGGTGCTGGTGCCTGTGGCCGGGTATACGGAGGCCTATGCCGCTGCGGGCAGGAACGGCAACGGCCACGGGGCCGGAGGGGTGTGGGGATACGGCCGCGGGCTGGTGAATGGGGTCTGGAGTCAACTGCCCAATGTCGGCTACTACCTGCCCAGCTTCTCGCGGCTGTACATGGCGGGCGGCGGCGGCGGCACGGGGGAGCCGCAGCAGCCGCAGGAAGGGAGGAATGTCCCGGGCGCGGCGGCGGGGAAGGTCAAGACGTTGGCGGATCGGCGGGCGGATGAGGAGAAGAAGAAGAAGCAGCGGGACCCGCCGGAGCAGTTTTACAATGGCAATTCGCTTAAGTTTGAGGAGCGGGGGGATGGGGACGGGGATGGGGAGGGGCTGTGATTGCGAGCGGGTGGGTCCACGTCAGTGGGTGGTCGGGGACACCAAAGGCGAGACGAGGCGAGGAGGGTGCGGCGGCGGCCGCCCGCCTGATTCGCTCGTGCATGACAAGCGAACCATGTTGTACGAGTAAAGCAGAAAGACCTTTCACTAGTAGTAGTAGAAGGGAAGGCGGCACAACGAACCGGATCTCTTCTGGCTCGGCCAGAGGGGGGGTTTTGGCATGGCAGTGCTCGGGGAGAGGGTTTTTCTCTCGCTCTGCTCTACCTCCACCTCCTCCTCCTCCTCCTCCTCCTCCATGGAAGGGGGAGGCATGAATGAATGAATGAATGGACGATCCATCAAACCGTGCATGACACGCGCGCCCGCCCGCACGGCCTACTGCCAGCCCAGCCAAGGAAACAGAGTGGCGAATTGTTTTTTTTAACCGCGCACAAGCATTGCGTGTGTGTGCTGCTCTGTATGCGGCTGCGCCGACCACGCTGTGACGATGGGCAGAAAGGAGAACGAACCCTTCCCTACCCAAACTGCCTGCGAGTTCCCCGGTTTCCTGTCTTTTGCTTCTCGCGCCAGATTTCCCGGACGGCGAGCATGCGTGCGCCACGCGGTTTGGAAGTATGGAAACACGGGGATATGTAGACACGCACCGCTGCAATGCCTTGATCCAAGCGGGAAGGAAGTCGGGAGGAATGCCGTGCGGGTCTGCATCGGCGTCGAGCCTGGCTGGCTTTCGTTGTTTTCGCGCGCCGACCCGCTCCTCCACTACTGACTACTGACTGAGACGACGGAGCGATGTCGTGTCCAACCGAGAGAAGTGGTATCGATATGTGAGGGGCGGCGCATCTATTGAGCCGGGCCCGCACAGGGAGCAGACTGCCGAGAAGCAAAGCTACCGGGAGTTGGAGTGGTCCGCATCGGGGCCGTCCACCGAGCTCGTCTCTGCACTCATCCAACTGCCGAGCTCGTCTCTGCCTCGTCAACTGGGGAGGGCCAGGTTCTGGAGATGGTGGGTGTGGTGCGGCTTCAGAAGCTTCAAGTTACCTAGGCTTTCACGAGCCGGATCGGGGGCAAAACATAGTGGCGCGGTGAGGTGTTGTTGATGTAGCGTAGCGTCTTTGCGCGCCGAACACGCCTGGTTGGTCGGGTTCCGGACACTATAGTATGTACGCGGCCGCCAGCATTGGCTGCTAGCAGCTGTGAATAGACGGGCAGACGCCGGTGAAGACGTGGTTTCAGCGTCTTCGCGGGCATATTAGAGGCTAATAGGCCTGTTCGGTCTCATCCAAACCTGGAACAGTGGAGTGGTTCCAGCAGAAAGTGGGGTTCGAACTAACTAATCCACCTCCGGAGGTGGATTGAAGAGATTAGCTAGATCAGTTTGCTCTCTCACCAAAATTTGTCGCCCAGCCGTATCGATAATCTTTTCGCTTTCGAGAACACAACTACAAACGCTTGCATCGTGCGCCCCGATATAGCACAAGGCTAGCTTGACTCGAGCCGCTGGAACAGTTGGAACGGTTGGATCGTCGATGATACCGAGCAGGCCCTAAGAGCCGTGAACAGGAGACTTCCACGGTCCCGACTCCCAAGCGCGAAGTAAGGTAGGTGGTAGATATCGTCGGGCTGTTTGGAAAAAGACAGAGTTCAACCCTAAAGCTTCCCCGGATCGACACAGGACCCTGGATCGGCAGAAGATCCCTGAGTTGCGCCGAGCCGCTGTCCCGTGGGCCGTGGGTCCCGGCCCGTGCTGTGCAGCGCAACGCGCGTGGCCCGACTCCTGATCAACACTGCCTGCCAGATCAACCCTCGGTGCCTCACCCACTAACGATTCCGTGATTCGACCAACGGCACCGCGGCTGAGTTCGGCTAAATGAGGATGTACGTGGCCCGACCTCGCTTGAAGCCGCTTCCAACGAGTTCGGTCTTCCAAACCCAAAGGCGTCCTCTTCTCGCAGACTCATTTCCGCGCTACAGGCTACAGCATGTGGCACAGCACGTAGAGCGCCCACCACGAGTCTCCTCAGAATAACGGTGACCGGTCTGAGAATCGCAGACCCCAGCGCAAAGCTCCACCCTTCTGTAGAGGAAGCGTACATTGCCCCGGGGTTCACATCCAACCTTGGCACGAGCATCACTGGAGACGGTGACCGGGTGACGAGGGATGAGGCGCCGCTAGGGTGCAGACAAGCCTTGTGGGGGAGGAGAGGCAGCATTCGAGGTCGAAGCTCTAGTGCTCCAGTGCATTCGCCATGCTGCAAGAGAATGCCGGAATGGCGTTGCTATAATCTTGCTATTTTTCCCCGGTCGATCAAACGCAATCTCGCTTACATCTCGCTAGCAGATCCCGGCATGTCACTTGTCTCCCGAGTCCCCAGTCAATGAATGTGAGTTGTGACAGTTGTAGTAGTCGGCATTAGGCACTAGGGCCGGGCAATATTGTATGTAATGAGTCGCGCTACCAGTCGTGCTACTGCTGTCGATCGACATGGGGCCGCTCTTTCCTTGACGGCTGACACTAACTACCTGCCTTGCTCGCACCTGCCACCTCTGTACGACTCACGGTGCATCTCTCATCATTGGACATTCTGACAACTCGAAACACCCACTCCCGCAACAAGCACACTGCCATTCATCTTCCGTCTACTGACTGTACCTGTTCCTGGAGTCTCAGGGCCACTGGATTCGACGTGGCGTAGCCGGAACTCTCACACGCAGTGCGGCAGTCGTCAGCTCGAAGCAGGGTAATATCGAGAAAACGCCACATACACGCACGGCTTCTGGTTCCAAAGGACGACCATACAGCAGCCCGAGCCACTTCACCCACGACATCATCCTTCAGCGCTCTGTTTAACGGCGACCCAGAGCCCCACGAAGAGAACCCCGCAGAGTACGGTGACGACAGCTGCTCGCTGCCTCCATCGTTAAGCCGGCCGCAGTCAAAGTTCGCCCTCAATGGGGGCACCGTACACCCCCAAGATCCAGGTCGACGGCGGATCGTATTTCCCAGCACCCTACAGCGTGTATCCGCTCCCGCCCACCATCCGCCGCGGCCTCATACCCGTCGGAATCTTGGCGGCCCTCTCGGTGGCATCGACCATCTGCTTGATCGCGTTCATTTGCTACCGCTTCGTGGCATGGCGTGCGCACTACCGGACCTTCGTCGGCAACAACCAATACGTTGTCCTCGTCCTCAACCTACTACTGGCCGACCTGCAACAGGCCGCTTCCTTCCTAATCAGCTTCCACTGGGTCCGGAAGGACTACATCCTCGCCCCTCACCCAGCGTGCTTTGCGCAAGGATGGCTGTTGCATGCCGGTGACGTTGGCAGTGCGTTCTTCGTGCTTGCCATCGCAGTGCACACATTCTACACAGCCGTATATGGCATGCGTGTCGGGACCAAGACGTTTACCGCTGGTATCGTCGGCATCTGGGTGTTCACATACTTCTTGACCAGTATCGGCATTGCGTTGCATGGCAACAAGCTTTTCGTGCGCGCCGGTGCGTGGTGCTGGATCTCGTCGGAGTACGAAAGCGACCGTTTAGCACTGCACTACGTTTGGCTCTTCGTAAGCACTACGGCTCGATCAATGTGCTCCCGTGCAACAGCTGACCTCCTCCGCAGGTCGTTCAATTCGGCACGGTGCTCATCTACTTCGTCACTTTCTACCAGCTGCGAAAGAAGACGAACCAGCTCTTCGCCGGCGTCCAGGTCGGGCATAACATGCCCAACAAGGCGACCGTCGAGGCTGTGAATCGCATCACCAAGCTCATGACACTCTATCCGTGCGTCTACGTGGTGCTTACCTTACCGCTGTCGGCCAGCAGGATGTGGAGCATGGCACACCAGGCCGCGCCAATCAGCGACTCTCTGGCATGCACGGCAGCAGCATTGATCACTAGCTGCGGCTGGGTGGATAGCTTGCTCTACACGCTCACGAGGAAAGCGTTGCTGCGCGACACCATGCCAGCCAGCGGCAACAGCTCGGCGGGCAGACGGACCACTGGGGGCGACGACTGGGAAGCAACGGAGCTGGGCAGCAAAGGGATCACGCACACGAGGACCGTCACCGTCGAGGGCGGCAGGGTGTTGGACGCGGTCGACGACGACAGGCACGGCCGACAGCTGTCGGATCCTTCGGGCCTGCTCAGGGATCCAAGTCCGAGCGGTAGCATCGATCCGATCTTGTACCCTGGGCGAGGCAAGTCCGGCACGACTAACACGGAAGTCAGCGTTGGTGTACCGCAGGAGCTGTTGGATGATTCGGAGAAGAGCGACGGGGTGCCTCCATTGCCGATTTGGCGCCGACAGAGGCCATGAAATTGCGGCGCGGCTCATGGAGATATTCATGCATGTTTGGGTGGCGTTACTTCCGGAGGCGTGGAGCTGAACAGCACCAGGGGAGGCTGTTGCTATACCCAGCGAGACCATCACATCAGTCCGCTCATGTGCTCATGTTGAACGGCGGTCGATTTCGGGGAAGGACGTGTACTAACGGCAATGTATCTTCTCAAAGGGATCGACAGTATGTATACCAGTCACACGGTCAATCTCGTGAGCAACGTGTCCTCACAATATTAAGTGCAAAATCTATGCCGGCGCTCAGACTGTGAAAGTGCTAGTCGGACAGGGCCCTTGGGCAACACGACTAGCTGATGTGTTTGCAGTCTTGTCCATACCACCGCAGTCAGCCTGGGTCAGAGAGCTGTCCGTCCTCCGCCGTCCCATCTGCTGTTTCGCTCGCCTACATTCGACATGGCACGGCGTAACGCATGTTCTGCAAACGCGCATCAGCATCGACCATGCTCATTCACATGTTGGTCAGTGGACCGCGCGAGGCGAAGAACGAAGCTCGGGCGGCATATTTTGAATGCCAAGTCCCATAGGTTATGTAGAGATACCCGTGGTGGCCGATAAGGACTTTCTGTGACTTTTTGGCATGCACGTGGGCTGCTGGAGGGTAGGCCATGACACATGCTGGCCAGCTGTGGTCCTTGTGGAAGGTCTCGAGCCGTCAAGGCGTCAATTGGGAGGCAAGGGATCCATCAAAAACCTTGGCCCGGCAAAGGCAGGAACGGCGCCGAGGGCTATCAACTAGCGCACGGATGGCTATGCGGCGACCATCGGGCTCAGCAAGGCCAATGAGGTGTCAATGAGATCCGGATGGTGCTTGCCGACCAGGCCAGCAGAGCATGCTTTATCATCGTGGCCTGCCGCTCAAAGAGTGACAATTCGATGTTGGTGGCAGTGGCAAACGGGCCTGCTCAGCTTGACAGCCTGTTGCAGGACATAACCGCCGTGCGCTCGCGAATAGTTCGAGAGAGAGCCCTTGCCTTCTCAGCCATGGCCAGCAGCTCCTCGCTCAAACACCTTGGCGTTCCCGTCCCGCTGCACCAGATACAATGCCTCGATCTCCCTGACGTCCCCTCTCGTCGCCTCGTCTTCCGCCCCTCCGTATGCCGCCCCGCCTCTGGTAACTCTCAGCACGCCGCTGACATCCTGCGCGGCGCCCGTATCCAGCTCCCTTACCCCCATGACGAACCGGGCGCTGTGCGCCTGCTGCACCACGAATGCCGCGCTCTCGGCCTCGATCGGCGTGGGCACGGTCTCCTGCGTGCTCCTGGCGGCCAGAAGAAGGGGCAGGTCCGCTGAGCAGGCCAAGAGAGTGGAGTGAGCGCGAGAGCGGAGCTTGAGCAGTAGCCTATTGAGCTGCTGCGCGCTGGCTAAGGTAAGCGCGAGTAACACGTCTGGACTGTCGAGAACCAGAACAACGTTACGCGTGCCGGACGAAGCCGCATTCGTTATGGCGGACCCAACGATCGTCTCCATATCCGCAAGCGCGTGTGACTTGCTGAAGCAGTCCACGAAGGTGTATCGTCCGCTCCCAGCCAGCTTCGACACATCGATACCCTGTGTCCACCGTCAGCCGTCGCAGCACCCACAGTACGATCTTCACGTATGCTTCCTACCATGCCTCTCCTCAACTCATTCTGCCAGAACCCAGCATCCCTCATCCAGCTGACAAGCACTATCGCAATCTCCTTCTCATCCTCTCCTCCACCCTCATTGTATCGGATCCCATCTTGAGCAAGCAAGATGCCAGCGAACCTGGCAGTCAGCCAATTCACACTACATCCCAGCGTCCCCGTGAGCAGTATAAGAGCTGTTTCCGGTGGAAGGCGAAGGTAGGGTTCGAGTGCGGTCGCGATGCGGTGGCGGGAAGAAGACATGGCACTCCAAAGAGACGGGCGACGTTGGCTTTTTCAGGCGCGGGGTGAGTGTGAATGAATCCACGTGCAACAGTTCATCAACGACGGCAACAATAAGACGTTAAAGTCAAATGCTCGGTATGCAGGTAAGGCGGCATGAGATTGATGAATCAGTGTCAATTATTACTATCATTACTAAAAAACCCCGGTCTTAAAAGCTAGTAACAGCGAATGTGCCGTTGTGTCATGAGTGCCAGTATTGGCATCGCTAAAGTGGTATCTCAAAGGAACTAGCAACCTTGCTTCCATCCATGTGCGCCGCGGTCTCCATAGAGAGCAGCCTCCCTTTGGTGAGCACACCTACCGCAGTCTCGCATGAGCGAGCTTAAACGGTCTGTTCGGCAGTAGTGCCGTTCACACCGTTTGCCACTCCGTTCGTGCCGTTGGCGTGGCCGGTGGTGACACCAGTACCGTTGGTACCGTTGGCACCGTTGGCGCCATGCTTCTTGTCGCTGTACTGTACATCCTTCTCATCGTAATCGTGGATGTAGAGGCCAAGACGCGCCGGGTCAATGCCGCGGTGGCCCCAGATGAGGAGCGCACCGAACACCGGCTTGGCGAGTAGGTCTAGAATACCGTAGAAGATGGCCTCGCTGTCCGGAGTGATGACGTTGCCACCCTCACAGATACCCCAGGCGATGGGGTACAGCATCCACAGGAACGCGGTGAGCGAGCCACAGTACAGGAAGGCCTTGCCGATATCCCGACCCATTACGTTGGCGTGTCTGCGCGCTTCCCAAACAAGGACGTAGGTGATGTAGAGAAGGGCCACGCAGCCGAAGGTGAAGTATCCCCACTTGTAGCTTGAGCGAACCAGAGCACCGACCAAGCCAGTCACAATCATGACCTCGTCGATTAGTATGACGAAGAGGATGGTCGGCCACGGGAGGGCAGCGGTCAAGAGGAGATCCAAGAGTAGCAGAGGGGTCGTGATGAACCAGTCGATGTAGCGGACTATAGTTGTGTCAGTGTTTGTTCGAACATGACGGTGCAAAGAGCACGCACCGTAGAAGATCTCGCGGTTCACACCAGCGACTCCCGAGCCGATGGCCCTCGGGAACTCAACATCAATCGGCGTCCATCCGAGACCGGAGCCCATGGAGAAGTAGGCGATCGAGGCGACCAGCGTGATGGCAGCGGTGATGTAGTGGAAGACGCGGTGTTGGCGAGGCTTGGTCAAGGCAAGGCCCATGAAAGCGAAGGTGGCGCAGACCATGACGGCGGTCACGGCCCAGTACCAGTCGGAGCCATGGGTGGTGATGGCGATGGCGACGGACTTGCCGTTGACGGTGTTGCCTGGTCTCGCGGTCAGTGGCCATCAGTGCGGCGGGCAGTGAGAGTGTCGCGTACCACCATTGACCTTCAGCGCATCATTGCCGCCGCGCTTCTCAAAGGAAGACATCTTCGTTTGCTGATCGAGTACGCGTGCAGCACCGCTTGTCAACTCGTCCTTTGATCCAGAGGGCAGTCTCCTGGTCGATATGTGATGGGTGACGAGTTGCGTGAGTGATGAGGAGGTGTAAGAGTTGGCGGAGCTTGAAACCTTTTTGTCGACTCACGGCACAGGCGCATGACAGCGGACCTTGACGGCAATGACGTCGAACATCGTAGGCGTTTGCTCATTCACTTTCACTGAGACCAGACCAACTTAAAACCTACGCGCTCTGTAATCACCACTAGACTCTAGTAGGACTCCCCAAGGCCCAGGGCTAGGCTGCACATCCGGTTGCCGCATTAATACCGGGACAGACAGTACGCCGTTGACGGTAATAATCTCGTTCATATAATGGGACTTGGTCTGGCGGTACTGGTTGCGGATGCGGCGGAGACGCGATGCCTGCTTCACTGCAGCGTTCCATTCCTGTTGCATCTTATCATGACCACCCGCATGTGCGGTTGGTCGCAGCCTGGTCGCAGCTCCTTCGACAGCCGCATATCACAGCTCGTCGCATCCAGGCTCCAAACCGTCATCGACGGTAAGGAAAGCCGAGGCGCAAACGCTGTGATCAATGTGATGTCGACGAGGAAACCTTAATCAGCTAGGGCAAACAGAAGCCAGCGCCATAAAGCTTGGTTCGATCGCGGCTCCGGGCGGCTTTTCCTCCCGATCTTGATGCCAGCTTCATCTGAAAGTTGCCAACTTCCAACTCCAAGGCAGGGTCTCAGCAGGCAGAGAAGGCTGAAGGGGTTGGCGATTGGCAAACCTTTGCAAAAGCGCTGCCGCATCGGAAACGCTACGCTTCGTGGCTATCGTGGCCACATGATCTGCTACAGTAGGCACCCTGCACACGGCGGGCAACGATATGCTGTGCCGGCATGCTCAACACAGCCACAGGATTCGATAGGACGCTTTGAACGTAGTACTGACACAGAATCACAACATCGAACGACTAAAGTACTGACAGCGAGGTCATCGCGTGGTACTCGCTACCGTTCCTGCCCTCCGACCGTTCTCATCCTTGCACAACAGTAACGAGTGAGAACACAGCTGTCTACCCATGCAGCGTTGGTGCAGCAGAAGGACGACGGCATTCTACAAAAGTGCCATGTCTCTGGATGGCTGATAGAGGAACGGAAAGGCGTCGTGACGGTCGTGCAGCACGGTGCAGCGATCGGATTACGGGTGGCGTTCGAGCCTCATGCCAGATCTCGGCTTTGCTTACCGAATGTTTCGCGATCGTACGGGACCCACTCGTGCCACTCTCGGCTGCTACGGTACTGCAAGCCAACAACGTGCCGGCAATATCTTACCTGAGCGAAATCTTTGCGTAATCAGCAGCGCTTTTCAAGTTTCTCGCAGAGTGTGGCGCTCCATCGGGCACCGACCAATCTATTTTGGTGGCAACCCGTGAGGTGTGGACCGTGTGGTTAAAGTCACTGTGGCTTAAGCCAGGGACCTGGAGCCTGCGACTCGCTGCGAGGCTGGAGGATGAAACGATATTGAGTTGGAGGCACCGAGCGGCGGAACGGGCCCCAGAGTGCGGACCTGGCTGATCAGAACATCGCTTCCTGTTGCTGTTCGTACGTTCTGCTGCGTGGGAGGCCGGATGTTGCACCAGTTCGAGACAAAAGAGCAGAAGTCGTGCTCGAGCTGGAGTGTAGTGATTGCTCGGCTGAGGGCTCCTGATATGGTGGCAAGGTCACATGTCGTTCTGCATCATGTAGCAAACGCTTCCGAGGAAATAGAGGCCTCGCCTCCCCTGCTACTATATCCACTTGCCTCAGGTAAGATTTAGGTAGACCATGTACAGCAGCACAAGCCACGGCATCGCCATCAAGCCCACGGCGAGCAGGAACCACTGCTCCCACGAGTCCTGCCAGATCGGCTCGTCCATTCGATCCAACTTACCGACCTGCTTCCTCTCCTTCGGCTTCCGCCACGGAACGTCCATGTGTAGATCCTCAAGCACCTGCTCCGCCACCAGTCTGCCTCCAGCCAAGCATATCGGCACACCCGTCCCCGGATGCGCAGACGCGCCTACCATATATAAACCCCCGATAGTGCCTTGACTCCTTCCCAGGTCCCCAATCAGCTCCGCGACCCGCCCGAATGCACCTCCCCCAAGCCTGCCGTCGAGCAATGGGTTGCCGCGGCGAGCGCGAGTGGAGGGGCGGAAGCACAGCACGTTGAAAAAGCTGTGACTGAGCCCCAGGATCGCGCCTTTGTCGAGATTGAACTTTTGCTTCCAGGTCATTGGGTCGTTCGTTTCCTCGTGGATGATCATTGGCGCCAGGTCGACGCCTGTGCGTGCTGCGATGGTGGAGAGGATGGTTTGGCGCGCGAGGGCGATCATGAAGGGCCAGTCTTGATGCGCCGTTGGTTGCAGTCCTGGTTGGGAGGGAGGAGAACGTGACTTGATGTCGCCGTCTGCCTGTCTTGATGAGCCTTTGTTGATGTCGCCATTCGCATGCGATAGCTCTGACGATGATCCTCGTGCGGCAGAGCCATCACTGCTAGTTGACGCAGGAGGCGGCGTGTCAACAAGATGTCCAACAGGCACAAGCACGACAACACTATCCTTCCCTTCTGGCGCTGCACTTTCATCCACTCTGCTCGGCACATTGACGTAAAAACTCGGCGCATCGGGTATCAAATGCTTCTTGAAGATGCTGTCGAAGCTCTCCTTGTACTCGTCCGCGAGGAAGATGTTATGCGCTTCCAGTTCCGGGACTTTGCGCGACAGGGCCCAGTAAAAGGAGATGCTGGAGCAGGACGCCGCGCGCTTCGACAGAGACTCGGCGTAAGGCGTCGGCATGACTTCCTGCTCTGCGGAGGCCGGTGGCGCGAGTAGGTTAGTGTAGGCGTAGACTAGGTCCGAGTTGTTGACCACCACGTCCGCAAGCACCGTCTCTCCGCTCTCCAGCTTCACGCCCACAGCCTTGCTCCCGTCTTCGGAGAGCAGTATCCTCTCCACCGCCGTATCCAATCGATATTCCACCCCTAACCTCTCGCCAACCTCCACAAGCGCTTGCACAACCCGATGAAACCCACCCACCGGATACCAGATCCCCTCGGCCAACTCCGTGTACTGCAGCAAACTGTACGTCCCCGGCGCATCAAACGGACTCATGCCCATATACATGCTGCCAAACGTGAACACGCGCCGCAACCGCTCGGTCCAGAAGTACTTGCCCGCCCGCGTCCAGATCGACTCAAAGGGATGCAGCGCGAGCAAGTGCCGCAGGAAACTCCACCGTAGCATCGAGGCCAGCGAGGTGAAGTTTTTGAGCAGGACGTGCTCGACCGAGAGCTCATAGTGCCGCCCGCTCTCCTGCAGGAAGGCGAGGTAGCGCTCATACCCTGCCTTGCCCTCCCACCGCTCCACCTCCCGCTTCATCGTCGCCAGATCGGTCGACAGCACGAAAGCCTCGCCATCCCCGAACCACATGCGGTAGTTGGGCTCGCATTTCCTCAGCTCCACCCCCTCGGCCTCCAGACTCGTGTCCAGCTCTTCGAACGTCTGGTGGAAGAGCCGCGGCAAGAGCAGCAGGCTCGGGCCCTGGTCGAAGCGGTAAGTTCCTCCATTGTCCGGTGATTGGTGATAGAGGAGACTACATCGTCCGCCTGTGAAGCTGTTCTTCTCAAGCACCGTGACCTTGAACCCGGCGTGGGCGAGGCGCGCGGCGGTAGAGGTTCCGCCTATACCGGCACCTTTCGAACCATACTGTCAGCATTTGACGCGGTGCAGAGGTATGCTGTTCAGATTTGATTACCGATCACTATGGCAGTCTTCTGCCGCGGCTTGTCGCTCATCGAAAGGTCGTGGAGATGCGTGCATGGCGGCGGTTACAGACGGAGCAGTTGGCTTTCACATGCAAAAGAAACGTATTCCCCGGAAAGCTTGTGAACATCGGCCCCATTCCCAAGACCCATACATGCCGCTAGAGACCATTCTGCATATTCTCACTGTCACCAGCCTACCAGCAGTGTAGTAGTATCAGTAGTGTCTCGCTTTGTTTAGCTGATAGCATCCCATCTCGGGTTTCATCAGCATTACAATCCATCAAGCTCCTCGGATAATACTCGCGCTGAAAGGGTATCTACCAGACAACTTCACGCTTTTCAAAACAGGTATACACAGCAATCGCACACGCTATGCATCCGCTCAAACAATGCTATCGCTTCACAGGCCCCAACAACGCCCGCCACCCAACCCATATCCTCTTCCACCCCGGCACGCTCGCCCGTCCCGCCTTGCCCACCACCCTGAAACCCGGCCGCCGCAGCTCGCGCGCAATCTGCATATAGCTCTCCACCGCCACCCTCATCGGCGCCCGGGCCTCGCGCGGCAGCTCCTCAATAGCGCCACGGCTCATCTCATACAACGCGAAAGCCCTCTCCAACAGCCGTCCCCGGACACTCGTCAGCTTCTTCCGGAAAAACTCGTCCGGCGTCCCTGACTTCAGGCCTGTGATGAAGGACTCCGGCGTCAGCTTCTCCTTCTTCAGCCAGGCCGGCGGGACGTAACACCGCTTGCTCTCCTGCGCGTCGACGGCGAGGTCACGGGCGATGTTGGTGTACTGCAGCGCGATGCCCATGTCGTGCCCTGCGGCCATTAGACGTTTGGCTTTCGCTTCGGAGGTGCCGGGGTAGTGGAACAGGACGAGCTGGATGCAAAGCAAAGCCACGGTGCCCGCGACCCTAGCGCCGTACGTGTCGAGATCCGCCTCTGTCTTGATCGGGCCGCTGGCGTTACTCGGTGTGAAAGCGAGATCCATTTCGAAACCCCTCAGCAGTTCGTTCAACGGCTCCCGGTCCAGCTTCTGCGTTGGTAGAAGCAGGAGCGTGAGCATGGCGTC
Organism: Oleoguttula mirabilis; assembly: GCA_035135055.1. NCBI lineage: Eukaryota > Fungi > Ascomycota > Dothideomycetes > Mycosphaerellales > Teratosphaeriaceae > Oleoguttula > Oleoguttula mirabilis. The sequence goes on along the minus strand of JAVFHQ010000032.1, from coordinate 63,857 downwards.
GTCTGGGAAGTTCTGCACGGCGAAGATAGTCGCCTGCCCTTGGTTCTTGTCATCGCCTCGCACAACACTGCCGTCTGGCTTCGTGACATCTCCGGCATACGAGAGGTCCACGAACGTCTTGAGCTTGGCCACCCACTGCTTGGCCTCCGCCGCATCCTTGGCATTGTCGATGAGATCGTCGGCGACGCGGCAGAAGGAGTATAAGATCGTGAGGTCGATGCGTAGACGGCCCTGGAACGTACTGCTGGCGAGGTAGAACGACCGGCTCTTAGCCTTCAGTCGTTGGACAGACTGCTGCAGAGCGAGGATGCGGTCGTCGTCGTAAGTGCTGGCCGGTACAAGCAGAGCCCTTACCAACAGAGCCGGACTCGGCAAAGCTGGTATGCGCGGGAAGTGCGAGGGAAATGTGGTCAGCACCGCAATAGCGTTGTCAAATGCCACCAAGCCGAAGACAATCAGGCAGTTCGTGAGGAGGAAGAAGACGGCCTCCTCGATCTCCAGCCCAGGCCAAAGCGCTATGCCGGTCTTGGTCCCAGCCTCGATGACCCATGTGCCTCTCTTGAGCGCCAACGTGTCCACGACCCAGAGATACAACGTCGGAATCACAATGGGCACGAGGGTGCTCGTGAAAGGCAGGCGCACCAAGAACTGGTACGCCAGGCTCCACAGCACCCACAAGAACGGCGCGGCCCAGACAAAGATCAAGCCCAGGTAGGTATGCTTCCCTTCCGCGCGCACGTAATCAATGCCCTTCTTGAACGTCAATGCGAACGCCAACTGGCCCATCAGCTTGATGTACTTCCATTTCTGCCCCTCCCTTGTTCCCTTCTTCTCTCTGAGCAGGTAAGTCGAATGCAAGGCCGGTTTGCTTAACAGCAGGTACAGCAGCGTGGTGTTGAAGGTCTGGACGACGAAGAAGAACACCTCCTCAATGGGTATATCGAAGATCTTCGGTCCGAGGACGACAGAGGGCGGGTAGGACCAGATATTGTTGCGGATGAGGTAGGAGTCCCATGGGATGGTCGAGGTGACGGCGATGGCGATGAGGAAGGCGATTTTGTAGAGGTCGAGCTTGGTGCAGAGTGGGGCGTAGAGGAGGGTGAGGAGGGCGGCGGGCGGGAGGGTGTAGGTGAGGTGAACCAGCGCATAGTCGTAGCCCATTGTTATTGTCTTTGCGCCGGATCAACGAGTGTGCGCAGAGTCCCGTGGTATGCGTCCAGCCATCCCCCCGTTCTTCCAAGAGTACCAAGTCGCTCTCGCAAGTGGATGCCACAACAACTCCTCCCAGCGACGCGAACCAAGTGCGAAGTCTGCTGCCGCCCACCCGTCGCTTTCTCGGGCGGTTCTCGAATTGAGCCACGAGCCTCAGCCACGAGGGCGGAACATTTGTGCTGTTTGGCAGAAGTCGTGCCAATCGGCTGCTTCGCTCTGGCCAGTAATCTCGCGGTGCCTCAAACTCTGTTTGCGCCTGCCGCGGCTGCTGGTCATTACGTCATACTGCAGCATGCAGCGTGACGACAAGCAGGGCAGGGGAAGCTGGACAGCTCCGATGGTGCCGCAAACCTTGTCGAACACCTCGCGGGCGGCGGCGACGGCTCGGTTGGAGTCGTTGAACGTCGTGGTGGAGCACGCATGTGATGATGGCGATGAGGCAGGATGGTAGAACAGATCTCCCCGCCGTTCCGCTGGTGGGTTTGGTAGTAGTGTTTGGAGACGTCTGTTTGCCTTCGTTTGGAGCGTTTCGATCCTTCGGTGCGAGCTGCCCTAGGTAGCTTTGGTTGGTCGAGAGGACGAGCGCCATGTTCGAAGCAGCCGTCGCTGTCGCAGGCCAGAAACGAAAACGAACGACAACATCCCCGACACCACAGCCCCAGCACCCGTACCTCAGCGGCAACTTCAGGCCCATCCAGCAAACGCTTCCCTTGACGCCATGCACCTTTACCGGATCCATACCAGACGAGTTGGCCGACGGAGAGTACGTCCGCAATGGCAGCAACCCCGTCTCCAACGAGGACCTGGGCCGGGACGCGCATTGGTTCGACGGCGATGGCATGTTGGCTGGTGTTTCATTCAAGCGGGATGACAACACTGGCGACATAGCACCGGAGTTCGTCAACCAGTACATCCTGACCGACCTCTACCTGGCTACATTGTCCTCGCCACGCCTCCGCGTTCCCATCCTGCCGTCGATAGCCACCCTTGTCAACCCACTAGCCTCCTTCCTCCATGTCACGTTACGAATCTTGAGAACGCTTCTCTTGGTCGTGCTGAGCTTCTTGCCGGGCTCCAAGCAAAAGATCAAGAGGATCAGTGTAGCCAACACGCACATCGTCTACCACGATGGTCGGGCGCTGGCGACGTGCGAGAGTGGGCCGCCGATGAGGATACAGTTGCCGGGGCTGGAGACTGTGGGTTGGTACAACGGCGCGTGGAGTGAAGGCGAGGAGAGCGAGAAGATGCAATTGGAGCAAGACAAGCAGCCGAAACCGGAGAAGGTACTGGGACAAGATGGAGGCCTGATAAGCTTCATGCGCGAGTGGACAACCGCACATCCGAAGGTCGACCCCGTCACGAACGAGATGATGATGTTCCACTCGAGCTTCGCGCCGCCGTATGTGCAGTACAGCATCGTTCCTCAGCGTCAGCCATCGACCGTCTCAGACCACGAAGCAGTGCCGCCATTGCAAAAGCAGGAGAAGATACTCAATGCAGCCGTCCCAGGCATCACCAGCGCGAAGATGATGCACGATTTCGGCGTGTCTCTCACACATACCATCATCATGGATCTACCGTTGTCATTGGACCCTGTGAACCAGCTCAAAGGCAAGCCGACAGTCGCATACGACTCGGGCAAGCCTTCGCGCTTCGGCGTCTTCCCACGGAGACACCCAGAGCTGGTCCGCTGGTTCGAGACCGATGCAAGCTGTATCTTCCATACAGCGAACTCCTGGGATACAGTCGATGCAGGCAGTGGCAAGACGGTAGCAGTCAACATGCTCGCATGCCGACTCACCAGCGCAACACTAGTCTTCGCTGCAGGAAACATGGCGCCGCCTGTTGATCGCAAACCGAAGATCGTAGCGGCGGCGCAGAAGAAGAGGATGCCGTTCTTCTCCAAATACGATGGCGATGCCGAGGCGTCCATCTACGAGCGCTCGGGTCTACTTGAGTCGCCATCCGAAGAAAAGGATGCCTTCCTCCAGCTCAACCACCCAGCCACCACGGATGAGGAAGACGACGAGGATAGCTACATGTGGGACGAAGAACAGTGCCGACTCTACTACTACAACTTCTCCCTCGCCACGGGCCAGATCGCGCACCAATGGGCCCTGGCGACCATCGCCTTCGAGTTCCCGTCCGTGCGGCCCGACCGCGAGATGCAGGATGCGAGGTACATCTACGGCTGCTCCACCAGCACCACCTCCTTCGGCTCCGCGCTGGGCAAAGCCACGAAAATCGACGTCCTCGTCAAGATCGATGCCCAGGCGCTCATTGCTCGTGGTGTGCAGAGGCCTCCGCGCAGCGTCACAGGCTCCGTCGATACGAGGACTATGGCGCAAGTGATGCAAAGGCGCGACCCGGAAGATCCGATCAAAGCTTTCCGCATGCCCGACGGCTGGTTCGCGCAAGAACCACGGTTCGTGCCCGCCTCTGCCAGTACCGCCGAGGACGACGGCTACCTCCTCTTCTACGCCTTCGACGAAGCGCAACTCACCGCAGCCGGCGACGTGCCCGCCGACAACGGGCCGCAGAACGCGAAGAGCGAACTCTGGATTGTCAATGCCCAGGACATGACGACCGTAATTGCGCGTGTGCGGCTGCCCCAGCGCGTGCCGTATGGGCTACACGGGAGTTGGTTCTCCGCGGAGCAGATACGGGCGCAGCGGGATGTTGAGGGCTTTCGGAATACGGATCGGGCGCTGGAGCAGAGGGGTGCGGGCGCTTGGATGGCGGTGAGGGATTGGGTGGAGAGGATGCTTGGATGATCTTGGCTGGTAATGATGGGAATTGGGTGGGACATTGCTGGGCGTGACGAGGGCGAAAGGGCATTGGCACTGGCGTTTTTCTAGGTAGAACAACCTGCCGGGACACGGAGACGCCTGCTCGTGGTATCAGGGCATATAGGCGCCTTAGGCGATGCATCGTGCAAACATATATGATGTGTACATACTGTACGAACCCAGCTACCAGATCGAAGGTCCCTTTCACTCCGAAGAAGGGGAGGATTTGTAGTGCGAGAGGCCGGTGTCGTGGTCCGTTGACCAGAGTACAGCAAGAAAGTTCAGCTGCTCGAGAAATTCCATCAACCTCGTTGCCTGCCTCTCCATAGAGCTCATCTTCGTTCGAGCCGTGGTATTCGCCTCTATGTCCTCGACATCTGTCCGTCCGGCCGGGGGCTTGTTGACCTGTTGACCAGCGATCACGTGTAGGGTGCATGTGACAAGCAGGTAGATGGTCTGTCGGTAGGTTATACATTAGGCGTAGCTACTATCGTACATTCTATACACATCCCAACCCATTATTCTTGTCCTGTACATGCCCATTCGTCCCGCCATGAGAGCGTTGTTGATCATCGGCGTCCCTGCCCATGCGTGTATCCCAGTTCAAACCCGCACGGAAAACGCCTTCGCTAAAATCGCAGCATTCGATGTAATGTGGCTCATCAGTGGTGTCGAGACCTGCCGTCACTTCCTGATCCTGTCGAGACCCATGTACTCTTTCCCATCCCTGCCACCATATCGTCCAATATAGTACCGTGGTACCTCCATCATGCCCAACCCACCCAGCGCCATCTGCCTCGCATTGCCGAACCCGCGGATCGAGTCGGCCAGACTGATTTTACTCGCCGCAGCCTCCTCATGCTGGCTGATCCTCGCGCCGGGCGGCGCAGACAACAAGCGCGTCACAAGCTGGACCTTCGACTCCGGGGAGTGAAAAGCCACGTCGTCCAGCATCCGGCTCTGGTGCACCAGGTCCGTGATGTCGGCGAAGCTCATGCCGTGGTTGCGGCCCATGGCATGCGTGACCTGCCTCAGCTTCCGGCTGGGGAATGTGAGGAGGTAGCTCAGAGCGTACAAAACGCTGAAGACGGTTAGGGCGTAGTATGCGGGCGTGTGTGTCGAGATGCGGACACGCTGCGTAGGAACGTAGAATTGTGCCCAGAAGACGCCGCCGGCGAGGATGGGTAGTGTGGCCGCGATCAAGGTGACGAGGCTAAGTGCAGCGACGCGCCAGTGCTTGTTCGCCAAGGCGCTTGCGGTGACGAAGCCAGGCAACTCAGCCACGTAAGAGAGCAGAAGACTGCGCTCGGCGAGCTCACCGTCGTCTTTGGAGAGCGCCTCGAAGGCCTGAAGCCGACGGTAGGCGTAGTCGATGTCGAGCCAGAAGAGCAGGCAGAGCATTCCCAGCAATGCCGGAACAAAGCTGTACAGGAAGTTCGTGCCAGAGAAGCCGTCTGTGTTGACCGGCGCAGGGACGTCCGGGGTGAAGCCCTTGCTGACTTGCGTGCTGGGCAGGTATGACACGATGAGGAAGGCCAGCATGAGCACTATGGCGATGATGGCCCAGAGAGCCGCCATGGAAAGGTGGAGGAACCATGGCAGTGCTCCACCAGCGTGTCGGGAACCGGACTCCTCGTTGTCGCCGGATCGAGGAAGCATCTTCTCCCGGCTGTGTCGCTGGTCGCCGCCTTCGACGTCCTCTGCTGTCGAAAACCTGCTGACCGGCGGCGCGATCTGTGCTGGCTTCTCTCGGATCCGGCCATCCTCCAGACTGTATTGTCGTGCGGCCTTGTCGGAGATGCCGTACGTGTGGAAGATCTCATTCGGCCTCGCCCCACTGCGCCAGTAGCCCAACTGCGCGGTTCCATGGCCTTCACTCCCATCCAGGGCGTTGCTTCTCTCGAGCAGCACGGCGAGGTCAGCTAGGCTTCGCGGGTCCCATTTCAAGCCTGTGGGTCGCTTTCCGCCCTTCAGCCAGACCATCAGCAGAATGGTGGCGATGGCTAGCAGGAGGTACAGGACAATGACTGTCCAGAGAGCGCCCTGCGTAGCGATCCATCGCCAGCGTCCAGTGCTTGGTGCGCCGTCGAAGTAGACATTGAAACTTGCGGCCAGAAGCGGGATGGTGAACATCATCAGCCACGCCACGACCATGAAGAAGCCAGCGATTGGCAGACCGGCGCGGAAGTGGCCAATGTAAGGCAGTACAAAGCCCTTTGGGTACATCGGTAGCCGCGCCCCTCGCTCCCGTGATCGTGGCGATTCGGAGCTCATAGCGATGAAAGGAGCGACCCGGTAGACCGCTACCTCGATCTGCACCAACCACAGGAAGATGATGATACCGAGGAGAATGGGCAGGTACTCGAAGACGAAGTATCGGCTGTCTCCGAGACTGCCGTAGTTCCAGAGGCCGGTGTGGATGAAGCTCCAGATGCCGCAGAAGATCAGGCAGGCGAGATATGCTAGCACGAGGAAGAGAAAGATGCCGAGCTGTAAAGGTCGTAGGATGCCGGGGATGAAGGTAAGCGGGGTGTGGTGTCGGCCGTCGTTCGAGACGTGCGTGAAGGTGTCCGATCCTGGCTGCTGTTGCTGCTCGTACGATCTTACGCCTTCGAGGTCGCCGGGTCGTAGTTGCGCATCGCTCACTCGTGCTGGGTTTCTCGGAGGTGGCTCGTCGTACACATCTCTTGGCTCCAGCTTCTCAATATCGTACGGTATCGCTGCAGCGCCTGCCGGTACGTTGTACTCGCCGCGATCGTGCTGCTGAGCAGGGTAGTCTGTCGGCAACTCATGTAGGTGCTGCTGCGCGTGTTCCTGCGCTTGTTGCGGTCCAGTCGGCATGTTGGCTCCTCCAGGCCCTAGGTACGGGTAGTTGCCGTCATAGCCAGAACCGAGACCCCGATACCTTCGGCTCCCCCTCACCTCCTCATCCCTCGTCAACTGGTCGAGCGCGAAGCGGATGTAGGGTGTGTCGTCAACGCCAGGTGTAGGCGGACTCGCTTCTCGTCCAAGATCTCGTGCCACGCTGCTCTGTGCTCTTGTAGGACTGATCTCCTCCTCCGATTTCGGGTAGTCTTCTGTTCCCTCCATGACAGTACTGGGTACAGGCTTCCGCCTCATGCCACCCTCCCTCAACACTGGCGTACCAGCTATTGCTGTCGTAGCGGTACTCGCTTCGCCAACAACGCCTCCCGACGGACTGTGTTGCCTTCTTTTCCCGGCGCCGCGCATCGGCGTCTTCCTCATCTCCGGCTCCTCTCGCCCACCAACATCCTCCCGCGAAGCAGCAGCCTGAGGCAAGTAATCCCGACTCTGCAGTGGCGTCCGGTAGCGCGATGGGGGAGTCGCGAAGCGGTGAATTGCTGCACCACTGCCCTGCCGTCTCGCTTCCGCCGACTCTGCCGAATACGTTGACGAATTCGACAGCGAGTAGTAGTCCTCGCTCGCAGTAATGCTCTGCTGACTCTGCTTCGAGTGCACAATGGACGGCGTAGAATAGTTGGTGTGCTTCAGCGCGAAGGGTGCTTCCTGCGGTGAGAGATGGTTCGTCATTATTCGGCAACGACGAGGTGTGATATAACAATGAACAGGCACGTACAGTAGCAGGAATGATAGATCAGAGACATGCAGGAAGCGACAATGGAATAGCGTGGAAAGTACTTGTACCGCATAATGCTCACCAAAAAGTTGGCGACTGGTAAAGCTGGCTGCTGGGAGGAGGCTGGGGTACCTTCGCCACACTATCTATTGGCCGTGCCCTCTCAGATAGCGTTTCGCCAATCTGGCATCTTGGAGATGTGATGCAAGTGGTACGCCTTTGTACCTCTTCTCATGCACTTGCAGGCAGAGGCGTGGTCGTGCAGGGTGTGGAGAGTGAGTTGGCAGCACGAGCTTGCAGCTCTGAAAGGAAGTCGGGCGCAAAAGAAGTGGAGAGGCACGTGCGCTCTCTGCGCTTCGTGGCCAGCCGCCAGCGTCGAAAGAATCCTCTCGACAACGCGGCTTGCGCTCGGCGATTGTCGAGAGGTCGAGCTCCGGTATAGCACTCCAGCTCCTCAAGCGGCGGCGTTTGGAAGATGAGACTCAGATTGGCCGTCGACATTGTGCTGTAGCTCCCTCCGCTGCACCATAAGCAATTGCACACCGGAATTACAACGTGGTTAGGCGGCGCAAGGATGTACAGTAAAGAGCTTTCATTCCTCTCGACTGTCTGTGGTGAGCTACTAGATCTGGGCCATTGCCAGCGAGACAGCTGGGAAAGCTGTGTGAACCTCACTGGTCGAAGGCCACGTCGCGCGGACGGTGAACGCCAACCCAGACCTGCACCCATGTGCCCTTCCTTCCGTCGTTTCCTTCGCCCGTGATCTCGTGGTAGTTAGCAATCAGCTGCAGTAGCTAGCAAAAGGAAAAGCAGCAGAAGCGCAGCCATGCCATGAAGGTCGGCTCGCAGCATGAAGCCGCTTTACCAACCAGCGGCAGCCACCGGAGCAGCCTCGTCGGCAGCAAAGCCACCAGCACCAGCGTCAGCAGCGAAGCCGCCAGCATCAGCACCCTCGTCGGCCGGAGCAGCGCCCCAAGCACCCGCAGCAACCGCAATGCCGCCGGCATCACCGTCACCGTCAGCCGCAGCGCCATCCTCCTCCTCGACCTCCTCATCAGTGTCGTCGTCGAACTCGATCTTGCTACCCTCCTCCGGCTTGAGGTGCTCCAGGAAGTCCGGCACCTCGCACTCGCACTCGATGAGCACATTGACCAGCTCTTGCTGAATGTCCTCGTTGCGGTCGTTGAAGAAGGAGGTGGCGAGGCCCTGGTGGCCGATACGAGCGGTGCGGCCAATGCGGTGGATGTACTCATTGATGCCGCCGTACATGCCAGACGGCAGGTCGTAGTTGATGACGTGCTTGACACCAGCGACGTCCCAGCCACGCGCGGAGACACCAGTCGCGATGAGGATCGGGGCTTTACCAGTGCGGAAGGCACGGCTAGGAGCAAGTCAGTCTAGATCAGTCAGAAATCTGCGAGATCGGCACCTACATGGCGTCCTCGCGCTCACGCTGATTGCGGTCGGAGTGGATGGACGTGGTGGGCAAGCCACGGTTGTACAGGAAGTCGTCGAGAAGGTCGACCGTTGGCTTCGAGTTGCAGAAGATCAGAGTGCGTCTGGAAGGGGAGGTTAGAGTCCATCTCGATGTCATCATGGGATACATTCTTGGTTGTGCTTACCCAGGCTCCATCTGGAAGAGGAGGTCAAAGACGGCCTCACGCTTCTGGTTCTGGTCGACGTACACCACGGACTGGCGGATGTTCGTGTGCGCCTGGCCAGCGCGACCGACCTATACGGCAAGGATTAGCGGCCATGTACCGACAGGCAAGCTGGCGCGCACCCTCGAGGAAGGTCGCGGAGCATATACCTTGATGCGGAAGTAGTCCTTCGCCATGTACTGACGGGCCATCTCGCGCGCGCCCTTAGGGAAGGTGGCGGAGAACATCATGTAGATGTGGTCGGCGTCCTCGTTGGTATCTGTCTGAATGTCAGCGACCTAGTGCGGAGCGCATGAAAAGTAAAACATTTGCTTACCACCGCCAGACATGATCTTGCGAAGCTCCTCCTCCCAATCCGCTTGAAGCATCTCGTCTGCCTCGTCGATGATGGTGTACCTGCGTCTGTCAGCACGAAATTGATGTCTGAGAGGGTGACAAGGGCATACTTGACGCGGCTCATGGTCAAGACCTGCGGCTTGTCCATGAGATCGCAGAGACGGCCGGGGGTCGCAATGAGGATGTCGCAGCCCTTGCCGAGCTCATCGATGGTCATCGGCATAGGCAAGCCGCCGTAGACGACGCATGGACGGAGCATTGACCGGTAGCAGCAGCGGCGTGCTTCATCAAATACTTGCATTGCCAGCTCGCGGGTGGGGACGACGATAACCACGAGCGGCTCGGCCCTGACCTTGTTGTACCTGGGATTGTACGATGGGTCCGAAGTGTTCGGCTTCGGGGCGGTGAGCTTCTTCGCTTTGCCCATGAGGCGCGAGAGGACTGGGATCAAGTAGCCCGCGGTCTTGCCGGTACCTAGGAGAATGTCAGATTGTGAGGTGCCAATGGGGTGTGCTGTTACTCGCCAGTCTGAGCGATAGCCACAACATCCATGCCTTGGAGGACGGCAGGTATGGTGTAAGCCTGGACCGGCGTGGTCTCAGTGTAGCCGCATAGCTTGATGTTGGCAGTCATCACAGGATGCAAGCCCGCGGTTTGAAAGTCGCGGACGGGATCGACTTTGACCGGGCCCTCAATGCTGACTGGGATGTCAAGATTGTTGATGTGGTCACCTTTGCGCATCTGGAACTCGCCGCCGAAAAGGACAGCCTCGAGCTCTGGGACCTCGGGGGCAACATCGCCATACTCGTCCTTCCACTCGTACACCTTGGAAGCGGCGTGGAAGTCGGCATTCTCGCCACCGAGGCGCTGGAATTCCTCATAGTTGTACGCGGTCTTGTCCCTGCATGACAAGGGAGGTCAGAAATCATGGTATGTATCAGACACGGGTCACTTACGTCCAGCCGGCGGCTTTGGCCTTGTCGAGAAACCCCTCCTTGTCGAGCGCTGGCGTGTCGTACTTCTTGCCCTTCTCCTCGGTCTGCTCGGCGGCCGTCTCCGAAGCGCCATCTTCCGCTGGGGGAACAGAGGCGTCTTCAGTGGTATCTGGAGCCGCATCCGCCGTTGGGATGTCCCACTCGGACATCTTGGTATTTGACGGAGGTGGAGGTTGTTGAAGGTGAGTCGATCTCTTGACCTTCGAAGCAGTCGAAGCTGAGGAGCAGGTCTTCAGTCACCGGAGGTTGCTACTGTGCAACGGGGATCACCAAAGTAGATGCTTCGTCGACGAGTTGCTTGGAATGAAGGTGGAGGAAGCAGGTGGAAGCTCGTTGAAGAGTTTTTAGCCAGCTGATGAACGGTGACGCTAGCGTTTGCCAAGGCTTCTGAACGACGGAAGGAGCGATGGCCAGCTTAAGCACGTGCTGCTCGTCAACTGAGGCAAAATCGTCGAGTACTTCGCTTGATGTAAGGAAGCAGTGAGCGATTGCACGACTCGAGAAGCCTGCTCTGAGAACGTGCAAAGCGATTCATCCGGTGAGTCAGAGTTTTTGAAATGTGACAAACGCGTTTGCACCAGAAATGCGATCATGTGGCACTGCCGCGTTCTGAAGGGACAACAGGGTGGGCAGAATTATTCGTGGCCGGCCCAGCAACGGGTCTCTTGACGTGAGCAGAGGTCTCCAGCACTCGTATAGCCTACCGGTATGCAGAAACTAGCTCGCCGGTACGGGGAACAGCCCAGGTCTCTCCAGTCTCGTGTCGCGAGTTCAAGCTACGGCATGGCAATCTAGCTGCCCTGGGAGGTGGCATCCGGGTTGAGAGCAGATGATTCCCCGAGGCTTGCAAGGTTTACGTAGTGTGGAGTCAACGTAGCACTGCGCACTGATGCCATACGGGGCAAGCAGTGAGTACCATCAACCACACGTCAACATGTGAGCCGATGGGAAAGAGGCCGTGGTCAAGATCGGGACGAGTTGTTCTCAAGGTGCATCCCATTCGACTCCACACGAGCCATGCTCTCCGTGGGTCCAAGGGCCTGCCTATGGCCAGATTAACCACAAGTCTGACGGCACAAAGAGAATTCTGGAGCGGTCGTAAAGCCTACCAGTGTACGAACATTTAGCTGCTGCCGGCGGGAGAAGCAGCGAAGGTGTCTCCAAGCGATCGTCGAGTGTTACGAGCTTCGGTGTAGCAATCTAGCTACCCTAAGAGCGGCACACCTATTGAAATACCAACGGACAACCACCTCCCTGCCCGAGCCTTGCGTAGGATGCCCATCTTGACGTGACGTGGAAGTACATCCATCACCCCTTACTCGTCCCACATAACGCACGTCGTATTCCCGGGAACCAACACTCTGGCAATCGGCTCTCCAATCAGCCCCGTTGCCACATCTCTCTGCAGGATCGCCACATTCTGACTGTACTGATTGCCCACCGCAACCAAAGTGCCCGTAGAGTCAATGCTGAATTGTCGAGGATAGCTGCCGCCAGAGGGCCAGAGCTGCACAAAGACCAGAGTGCCGTCATCCACAAGGCGGAACGTAGAGAGCGAGTCTGATGGAACAACCGATCCGTCCGGCTCGGGCAGGCTGAAGGAGGTGTTGTTGCGGTTGGAAATGACCAGGAAGCGGTTGTCGGGCTGTAAAGTCTGTTAGCTTAGCTCATCGACATATCGTCAGGCTCTCACTCACAGAGACATGCACCTCCGCAGGCGCGTTGCCCTCCGGCAGGTTCAACAAGTCGTACGTTGTGGAGTTGTAGACGACCGTGAAATTCAGCCCGCCACTGTTCGGCAGGTATTCCACAGCGTAGCCAGTCACCGTGCTTGCCAGCTCGTGTACGACGTAGAAGTAGGTAGTGCATCCCTCACAAGCAACGCCGTAAGGGTTCCAGAACGCTGCATGACGAGGACCCGAGCCGGGCGCGGCCACCAGTGGCGAGAGCGTCTTGAGCTTCAGTGTGGCATCATCGTAGGAGAACACTCTGATTCTATCGGCGCCGAGATCGGGAACTAAGATGTACTGCCCTGTCGGGTCAGTGATAGCCTCATGCTCATGTGGCGCATCCTGTCTACTCGGATCCGGGCCTGGCTCGGCGAGCGTATACGGCAATTTCTGGTTGAAGCTGAACTTGCCACCTCCCTCCAGCAACCACGAGCTCACGGCCGAGCCAGTGTAGTGCGCGAGAGCAATGGCTCGCTTGCCAGCCGCGGCGCCGTAAATCACGCCATTAACGGGCCCGGAGATGGTCGTAGTGTTCTTGATGTGCTTCAGGCTGCCATCCGAGTTGATGGTGAATGAGCTGAGGGAGCCATTGACTGTCTCTAGCCCTTCGTTCAAGCAGAAGAGGAGGCCACGATCCGCGTCGATGGTGAGCCAAGATGGGTTCGGGGCGCACTCTGTGGTTTGGAAGGTCTGGTTAAGGGCATAGGTGCCGTTCTTGGCCGTAAGAGAGAGCGTGGTAATGTTGCCTGAGTAGTCGCTCACGAACAGGTTGGTCGCGGACACCGTTGCTGCGGCGCTGAGCGCGAGGAGAGCGGTGGCCAGCATCTTGGATATCCGGAAGCCGGGAGGGACGCCGATGGATTGCCTGGTACGTGGTAAACAATGCGTATTGAGGAGAGGAGAAGTACCGCGGCAGCTGTTATGTACGACGATGGCGCAGAGATGTGGTAAGCACTAGAGTCTAGAAGCCACAGCGCTGACCGTGGTGAAATGTGGGCGTTTTGGACCAGGCACCGGAAAAGGGAAAGAAACACAAAGAGAGGAAGAAGAAGTCACCGTGTGACAGCTACATTAACTGTACCATTGCCAAGCTGAGCTATCAGTCTACTAAGGACATGTTTGCAGGGCCCTGCGGCCCCGCCATGGTTCAATGATGGTTGCTGCGGAGAGATCTCCAGGGAAGAACAGCAAGGTGGAGATGTACCTGCAGTGAAGCGGAGCCAATCGTTCCGGTGGCGTATTATTGTGCCGAAGGCGGTGACCAACATCTCACGTGTGCCGCTCTCTTTTGAGAGTAATTTGAGACGCTGAAATTCTGACAATTAAGGTATATTGCAAAATATTCGGAAGTCTGGAGAAGGTAGTAGCGCGAGTGCTGACTATTTATCAACAGCACAATCCACCTTCATCTCTCTCATGAATCTCGTAGCGACATTAAACTGCATGCCCCATGAGACTACAGCTGCATACTATGCGCTCCAGTCAACGGGATGCTCGTCAACTTCGCATTGCTTTTGCTGTACGTGCTCGCGGTGCTGTTCGATCCCAGCACTGTCACGGTCGTGATCGAGACACCAGCATCGTAACCGAAGCTGCCCGTCATGGAGAAGACGCCACTCTTGCTGTACGAGAACGTGATGTAGCTCGTCGCCGGCTGCTCGATGCTGTCGCCATCGTCGAGGTAGAGGTTGCCCGTCGCCGTGCCGTCGAGGCCTGGCGCGATGACGATGTTGAAGTCCTCCTTGCGCAGCTCCGTGGTCGTGTTCGCCGAGCTCGCGCGCAGTGCTACGATGCTGCCACCCTTGTAGTACAGCGGGATTGTCGTGTACGCCACGTCCGTCAACGTAACCATCTCGCCATTCCCGCGCACCGTTTCGTGCGTGAAGAAGTCGTAGAAAATGTCGTCGGGCATGTAGATTGTGGTGGTCGTACTGTTCTCCTCCGTCACTGGCGCAACCATGATACCGGGGCCCCAGAAGTACCTATTGAAGGGTTAACAGGTCTCTTAGGCAAAATACAATGGACCATGCCATCAGGGTAACTCACTGGTACTGCAAAGGTGCAGTCTGCGGGTCCTCTGGGTAGACAAAGAACATGGGCTGCACGGTCGGCGTACCGGTCTGGTTCTGGCTGTAGAACGCGGTGTAGATGTACTAAGCAGCAGGTTAGAATCCATCTACGGTCTCAAAGATGGATTATGCCCTTCTGTTTGCTTACATCCAACATCTGGTAACGGGCTCCTATGGCAGTCTTGGCAGCCTCGGCGACGATCGGCCAACGGTAGAACTCTTGAGGAATCTTGCCGGACTCCGCGTGGTTGCGGTAGAAGGGGCTGAAGGCACCCAGCGTCGCCCAGCGTGCGCAAAGGAGATCGTTGGTGGCGCCCGCATAGCCGCAGACGTCAGAACCGACCATTGGGACTTGGAACAGTGCACCGAACTCGAGCATCTCGGCGATGGAGATGAGGTAGTGCGTCCAGTCTGCCGCATTGTCACCGAGCCAGTGGCCGACTTGGCGCCCAGAGCCGGCGAAGGTGGAGCGAGTGATGACCATGGGCCTGACGGTAGGGCGACGGCTGAGCATGGCAAGGCGAGAGCTCTCGGACATCATCGCGCCGTACAAATTGTGCGTATCGTATTCCTTCCAGCCGCCGTAGTGCACCAGATCAGTGTCCAAAGTCAGGTTGCTGATGCCGCCAGCGGCGTTGTCGATGGTGTACGGCGGGTCGATGAGGTTGCGATTCGGCAGACCGGTCTGATCTCCGGAAGTCTGGCGCTTTTCAAGTGGCGAGCCGTAAGCCGTGAGCACGTCGCGTCTAAGCTTGGACGAGGTTGTGGGAGAAGTCGTGGTGATAGTGTCGTGGGTGCTCTGGTTTGTGCTGTTGCATGGCCCAGTGGTCAAAGTTCGGTTCATCTGCTCGTAGACATAGCTCCCATCCTCCTCAGCGCGCAGGTACATATAATTGACCACAGTGTCGACCGGCATATCAATCGTTGCACTCCAGATTGGGTAATCATCAGCTGAAAGTGCTACAGAATTGGAAACGTCGCCTGCTCCAATCGTAACGGCGCTCCCAATAACGTAGATGTTCTCGCCGAAGTTGGTGCTGGCGTTGACATTGAAGGTCACTTCAGCCTTGCATTGCGGCTGGAAGTCGGCGGGAAAGCCTGGGATAGGTCTGGGTGCGCCGAGTCTAATAGCTGGAGGCTTTGGTGGATCGCCAACACTGGCCGCGTACGCCTCCGGATCAGAGCAAGGGTAGTGGCAGAAGTTACTGGCCTCATTCATGTCGATCCACAGTGCGTCGATGTTAACACCGGTGTCGGCATTGAAGAAGGAGTCAAACTCGCCATCCCAGTACCTAACACGGAAAATTAGAATCCATCTCATGTCTCAGATATGGGTTATACCAACTCTTGCGTGCCGGGTGCGAACCAGTCCGGGAATGCTGTTACACCGGGCCACACGACGCCCTTGTATACCGAGCCATTGGCGACCTTGAGGAAAGCGTCATCAGCAACGCCGTTGTTGAATGGTGGGTAGTCCTGGTACGCAACCGCCCTGGATAGCCAAAGGGAATCAGCCCACATCTTCTACAGGTTCATACTCGTAGAAATACGTACGGGTCCACCATAACGATGTAATGCTGCTCGTGATCGTGCAGGTATGTAACGAGCTCCTGCATCAAGTGCAGCGGGAACCTATACGGATCGAGGGTGAATACGCGGCGGAGGTACCTAGAGCAGAATATTAGGGTCCATGCCATGCCTTAGATACAACTGCATCCTTCGATTCGCTTACATGTAATCAATGTCTGTCCACATCGTCTCCAGCGGAATTCCAGCCAGGCTGTAGTTGGCCACGACCTCGGCGACCTCGTAGACATCCTGCATGCCGTAGCGGCACTGGTGGAAGCCGAAACCCCAGTAAGGCATCATGGTGCTTTTGCCAACGACTTCAGAGTACTGCTGCGCGACTTCAACGGGCGAGGGCCCAGCCATGAAGTAGAAGTCGAGCACGCCGCCGAGGGTGTTGTACTCGAGGTATTGCTCGCCAGAGGGGTTGTCGAGGACGATGTTCATGCCTGCAGCTTACGCATCAGCTTCTGTTCGATGATTCCAATCGGAAAGAATGAAAGGACGCACCATTAGAGTTGAGGAGGAACACGCCATGTGTCCCATTTGCACCACGGTGATCAAAGTACACCGGATGGTCGCCATACAAGTTCGTGCCGGGTGGAATTGTGTACGCATCTCTGTTCCAGATCGTACGGGTGTAGTTTGTCGTGTTCAGCATAAACGGATCGGTATGCTCGCCCAGTCCGTACAAGCTCGGACTGGTCGGCAGACTGGTGCGGAGACGGAGGTACTGCGATTCGAAGACGAAGGTGGCAGCAGAGGTATCGAAGAGGACCTCGCCACTGCTGCGGCGCGTGACGGAGAAGCTGAAGGGGTTCTCTTCGTACTTGAACTCGAGGGCGGAGGCGTCGGTGGAGGCGTTGCTCGCTGCGCTTGGGCGGGTGAAGACGGATGAGGGCACCTGGTACACCTGGTTTGCGGCGTCTTGTATTAAAACGTGGAGCCTTGTGTCTGTCGATGGTCAGCAACTGTGTTTTCAATCTATGCCCTTTATCCTCAATGTGCGACCTACCAGTCTGGTACTCGACCGTCAAGGTCAAGTCTGTAAGATCGGTGCCATAGGCATTACAAGCAGTGCCAGCCAAGGTCAGGCTGGCAGTCAGACCAGTGGATGAGGTGTGCACATTGCTCGCTTTGTAGCCAGGACAGGCAGAGAGGTCGGCGGTGTCATTGCTGCTCTGACGGGCGAGCAGAGCTGGGACGGGGTTTGCGGAGACAAGAGTAGCAATGGTCGCGGCAGCGCAGAGGGCGCGCTTGAGAGCCGCCATTGCGATAGTTGGGTGGAAGAAGAGCAGCGAGAGGAAGGAAGCACTGGAAAGCTCATGCGGTCGCCTCGGCGGAAGATTCAATGCGAGGTGGTGCGAAAGGGATCTTATACTACCTCGAGAATATGCTGTGCCTTCGGGTTGCCGCAGCGCAAGGGCAGTGCTCACAGAGTGGGTACGAACGGCTGCAACGTTGTCCAGATGATCAAATAATTGATCAACACCGCAGCAGAATGTCGCCGTTTGCACGTTCACGAGACTGCTTCCTGCAGGTCCCGCCGCGTTTTGCGGGCAGCTTCATCACGAGTCGTCATGTTGTCAGCCTTCAGGGCCAACACCAAAGGAGGCTAATGCTCGTCCAGTGCGGGCACGACGCTGGTAGGAGCAATTGATCGACACGTAGCGGAGCAAGTGCGGTGGTTGCTCGACCCCCTGCGTTGCGGTATAGCTGCATGTCCCCGCATTTCCCTGGCGGGACGCTGCGGAGGAGACGGAGAAAGCTCTCAGAGTTTACAGCCACATTGATTGGCTCCACTTGTTCGGACCGTTTCTTGCTCGCGGTCGCAACTTCTGGGTGTTTTGTTTTATCGTCTGGGTCAGCAGTCCATCCGGAAGCTACGTGGTCTGTTGCCGCGACTGCTTGCACGCTGGAACATTAACTTCATAGAGCATATGAATATCTGCCAATGACGTGTGTGCTCGTGAACGTCCCGATCGAGCGTGATTTGTGAATCGGGCGGCTAGAGGGGGGCCCCGAAGTCCATGTCGTACAGGTACACACGGTTGTCCGCAGGTGCGCAGCTGTGGCAGCCCGCAGGTGGCTAGGTGGGATGGGATCATTGGGATGGGATGGGCAAGAGAAAGTCACCTCGGTCTCGGCAATAATAAACGTGAAGCTTCCGCTGGTGGCGTGAGCTTCCCAGTGAATCCCAGACGTGAGCCAGATTTCCTGGGCGGATAGATCCGATATCGATTAGATTGGATGGGAAACATCGTGAACTCTACGCGTTGTTGTTGATGAAGTTCAAGGCACCCGTGTGTCAAGGAGGCGAACATTCATCCACGACCTCCCCTCCCGGAACTTCGCCACCTCCCATGGAACCACGATGACACCGGTCTACGCTTTCCGCGACCATGGCTAAACAAGCAGACATCTTCCGCGTGCGCCTGAATTGCATCGACCACTACCAACACCCTCCCTCGTCGCTAGATCCACCGCTATGGGGCCCACCGACCTCCACCCAGCGCGGCAACCTGCCGCAAGTGCCTGTCATACGAGTGTTTGGCGCAACAGAGACCGGGCAGAAGGTCTGCGCGCATATCCATGGCGCGTTGCCTTATCTGTACATCCCGTATACGGAGAGCCTGGAGAAGGAGAGCGTGGAACCATATATAAGTACACTGCGACACTCTATCGATCACGCTCTCGCGCTGTCGTATCGGCGAAACCCATACGATCCACGCAATAGCACTTTCGTCGCACATATCAGCTTGGTGAAGGGCGTTCCTTTCTTCGGCTACAACGTAGGATACCACTATTACCTCAAGGTATACCTGCTCAATCCACAGCACATGACGCGATTCTCCGATCTCTTGCAGCAAGGCGCCATCCTCAAGCGCGTATTCCAGCCGTACGAGGCGCATCTACAGTACCTACTGCAGTGGATGTGCGACTTCAATCTGTACGGGTGCGCCTACATCGAAGTGAATGCCGACAAGGTCGGATGGAGAAGCCCTGTGCCGGAGTGGCTTGAGTTGGAGGACCCGGCACACCTTTGGCACGATAGGTCGATTGCACCGAACGCGATGTTGCAAGAAGACAGATTCCAGAGGCAAAGCCATTGCCAGCTAGAGCTTGATTTCAGCGTAGAAGACATAATCAACCGATCCTCTATCCGCTCGCGCGAGCTGCATCACTCATTCGTTGAACGACTCTCCTCGCTCGAGAACCTACCTCCAGAGGAGAAATTGGTTCACTCAATGGCTGGCTTGTGGAAAGACGAGACGCGCCGCCGAAAGACACGAATGGGATTGTCTCCAGGCTCCGACGCTTCGAGTCCATTTCCTGCGGAGGTGCTCGTCAGTATGTCTGCGGACCCAAGAAATGACAGCAAAGGCGGATGGATACATGAACAGGAGTTCCGAGGGATGGTAGAGGAGCTGGCGCAGCAAGAGCGGAAAGCTAGAGGAGATGGCGACATAACGTTTGAGAGCTTTGGTGCGCAGAAATGCAAGGTTGATGCTGATGGGATACAGACGGTGCTTGAGAGCGTTGTGGAGCTGTTTCATGAGCATTCGAATGCCAGATGGAGCCATAAAGCTGCGGGGAACGACGAGGTGAAGGATGAGGTCGACGGGTTGCTGGACAATATCGACGGTGCTCAGACTGGACTCAAGCCCGAGGGAGAGCCTTTGGTAGACATGAGCAGCATCGCCCAGGTCGCTGATGACGACGATTACGGCAGCGACGAGGATACCGCGCGCACGAAAGCTCTCACTCAGAGGCAGAAGCTCAAGGACGCTGGGCTTGAAGCTGCGATGGGCGAGGCGAAAGTCAATGGTGATGCCGAAGACATCGAAGCGGAGGCTGGGCAGATCGAAGACGCGCGTATCCCTGCTGAAATGGTGGAGAGAGCTGAGCACGGCAAGAGTCTGCTGAAGCGTGCAGCACCGATCAGCAGCCAGGGTCCGTTCAAGAAGCCCAAGCTGGACGCGCCATTGGGTGATGAGCGGCCACAGTCAAGGCACGTCTCTTTCCGTGTACGCGACGTGAAGCCAGAACGACCACCGAGAGGCCGGGTGTCTGATGACGCCGGCCTGCACGACGTCGCGCCGCCCAGCTCGCAGCGCTTCTCCAAGCAACCAAGACCAAATGCGCCCCAACACATGCCGCCTTCTGCACAACCGCCTTCCTCATCACAGCACTCTACTTCGTCGCAGCAATCGTCTCCGCAGAAGAACAAGCTCTTCTTTCCTGTGGTTAAGGACGCTCATGATCCGGAGACGCCGCTGAGGCTTAGCCAGCGAGACGATCTCGCACATATCTCGCAGCGGAGCTCGCAGCAATCGAGTCTGAAACACTTGTCTTTTGCGTCTGACCTGTTACACGACGAACAGTCGACGTCTTCAAAAGCTGACAACAACACGCCGACACAAGGCCGCGACAGCAGGCCGAGGGTTAGCAAGAGCTTGCCCGCTCGGTATGCTACGGCATTCACTTCGCCAGCTGCTGTGGAGGCCTTGATATATAGTGTTGCTGCGCCTCCTCGCGCAGAGGTAGAGAGCACTATCCAACCTGCCGTCGTCTACCAGGATGCCTACTATAGCAATGAGAACGATGTCCCAGAGCGCCCGAGAGAGTATGCGGGGCAGGAGTTTCGGCTCGAAAGCACTACCTTGCCGTACCTGCCTGTATTCGATAAGGACGGTGCTCAGTACATGGGCAAAGGTACTGTACTTGATAAGGCGAAGCTCGAGCTGGACGAGCAAAGGCGGAGGAGAGAATGCTCTCTCAAAGCTTGGGAGATCATGATACCTCCGCCTACCTATGCTGCTGTCCAAGCTTGGGTGGACTGCGAGGCGCCAGCCATTATTGATGATTTAGACGCCCTGGAGGTGGACGGTCCACCCCAGGCATCAAACATTCGGCGCAGTACATGGCACAACCCTGCTTCTGAGCTTCCCATCTCTCAAATCGACGGGCCAACTCAGAAGAACAAGCATGGCTTCAAGTACTCTCAGCGGAAAGCATCTACAAGTGTGCAGCATGAGACTGGGTATATGAGTACTATGGCTTTGGAAGTGCACATCAACAGCCGTGGCGAGCTGGCACCGGATCCGGAGCGAGATGAAGTTGGTATGGTCGTCTGGTGTCTGGCTGATGAGCAGCTTGAGGATGGAGAGGAGGTGAAGGTCGGCATTGTTGTGTTGGCCAAGGAGGGCGACGATGGCGATGCGGAGAGAGTGAAGAGGATCCAGAAGATCGTGGGCAACAAGGTGCAAGTGGACACCGAAGACAATGAGCTCGACTTACTCAACAGGATGGTCGACATCGTCCGCGCCTGCGATCCGGACATCATGACAGGCTTCGAAGTGCACAACGGCTCCTGGGGCTATCTCATCGAGCGCGCCCGTCTGGTTTACGAATTCAACCTACCAGACGAGTTCTCGCGCATGAGAGCACAATCGCACGGCCGCTTTGGCAAGGAGGCGGATCGTTGGGGCTTCACGCACACGTCTACGGTCCGCATCACCGGTCGGCACACCATCAACATCTGGCGCGCCATGCGGTCCGAGCTGAACTTACTGCAGTACACGATGGAAAATGTGGTTTTTCATCTTCTCCGTCGACGCATTCCGCACTACAAATTTGCGGATCTGACGAGGTGGTACCGAAGTGGCAGGCCCAGGGATTTGGCGAAGGTGCTGGAATACTTCATGACGAGGACGCGGCTGGACCTGGACATCCTGGATGCCAATGAGCTGATCCCGCGTACGTCGGAGCAAGCGAGACTGCTAGGTGTAGATTTCTTCTCCGTCTTCAGTCGCGGCTCGCAGTTCAAGGTCGAGAGTCTGATGTTTCGGATCGCTAAGCCGGAATCATTTGTCCTGGTCAGTCCCTCGAGAAAGCAAGTCGGCGCCCAAAATGCTCTCGAATGTTTGCCGCTGGTCATGGAGCCACAATCGGCCTTCTACACGAGTCCGCTGCTGGTTCTGGACTTCCAGTCACTATACCCAAGCGTGATGATCGCGTACAACTACTGCTACTCCACCTGCCTCGGTCGCATCGTGTCCTGGCGCGGCAGCAACAAGATGGGCTTCGCCGATTTTCAACGCAGCCCTGGCTTGCTTGAGCTTGTCAAAGATCATGTGAATATCGCTCCCAATGGTATGATGTACGTCAAGCCTTCCATGCGCAAGTCGCTGCTGGCGAAGATGCTCGGCGAGATCCTGGAGACAAGAGTCATGGTCAAGTCAGGGATGAAGGTTGACAAAGATGACAAGACACTGCAGCAGTTGCTCAACAACCGACAGCTGGCGTTGAAGCTGATCGCGAACGTGACGTACGGGTACACGTCTGCATCCTTCTCAGGCAGGATGCCATGCTCCGAGATCGCGGACAGTATCGTCCAGACCGGCCGTGAGACGCTCGAGAAGGCTATCGCGCTCATTCACTCCGTAGAGCGGTGGGGCGCTGAGGTGGTGTACGGTGATACGGATAGCCTGTTCGTGTACCTCAAAGGCCGGACAAGGGCGGAGGCATTCAAGATTGGCGATGAAATCGCTAAGCGTGTAACGGAAATGAACCCACGGCCAGTCAAGCTGAAGTTCGAGAAGGTCTATCACCCTTGCGTTTTGCTGGCGAAGAAGAGATACGTCGGCTTCAAATATGAATCGCCTTCGCAGACGGAGCCGGAATTCGACGCCAAGGGCATCGAGACGGTAAGGCGCGATGGCACGCCTGCGGAACAGAAGATCGAGGAGAAGGCTCTCAAATTGCTCTTCCGGACAAGTGATTTGAGTGAGGTCAAGAGGTACTTTCAGTCTCAATGCACGAAGATCATGCAAGGACGGTTTAGCGTTCAAGACTTCTGCTTCGCTAAAGAGGTCAAGCTGGGCACGTACGCAGACAAGGGCCCGCCGCCACCTGGAGCGCTCATTGCGACGAAGAGGATGCTAAGAGACCCTCGCGCGGAGCCGCAGTACGGCGAGCGTGTGCCGTATGTTGTCATTGCCGGCGCACCAGGAGCGAGGTTGTGGGAACGTTGCGTGGAGCCGGAACGATTGATCTACGACGAGCACGCCGATCTGGATGCGGAGTACTATATCAGCAAGAACCTCATCCCGCCGCTTGAGCGGATCTTCAATCTGGTTGGAGCGAATGTGAGAGGATGGTACGACGAGATGCCGAAAGTGCAGAGGATCAGGATGCTCGGTGGTCCGCGGGAAGGTGAGGTGGTTGGCAAGGGCAAAGCGAAGAAGACAATGGAGAGCTATATGGGCAGCTCGCTGTGCCTGATCTGCCGCACGAAGCTCCCTCCCGTCCCTGCCCAGACTGCACACGCTCAGCTGCATCTTCCGCTTTGCACCGTTTGCAGGGAGGAACGATCTCAGCAGACGCTCCTGGCGCTGAGACAGAAGTTGCGAAAGGCGGAGAAGAAGGTGAAGGATATGGAGGACGTGTGCCGGAGCTGCGCGAACCTGCCACCGGTGGAGGAAGAAGTGAGGTGCGATTCGAGGGATTGTCCGGTGTTCTACAGTCGGGTCAAGGCGAACACACAGCTGAGTGTTGCGAAGATTGGGGTTGGGAGGGTGCTGGAGGCCTTCGAGGAAGAGGTCGCGGTCAAGATGGAACATGGACTTGAGTGGTAATAACAGGATACGGCGGCGTTTCACCGATGGGTGGGAGGGCGCTTGCAGCATAGCGTCAGCGTTGGCTCATGATGCTGTACTGATACCGGAAGTTGAATGCGAGCTGTACATTGAGTAACCCAGCCACTCCACCTTTTCAGGCACAAGCAGCTTATGGTATAGACAACTTTTATGCCACCGTCAATTGTGTCAGGGAAGCCCATGCTGACCGGAACAGTGCTCTGCAATTGTTTGAAACGACGACTGCTTTCCGGCTGTCGAGTTGGATTACCGCATCCCCATGGTTCTGGAGCAATGACTGACATCTGGCAACGAGTACCCGAGCTCAGTATCGGGTCGTGTGCTACGGAGATGGCTCGTACTCATTGTGCGACTATCGAGCATACTCACTTCGGCGCAGAAACATGAATCTCCATTGCTTCGAACAGCAAAAAAGACTACCGGTGGTGAGTGCGCGGGCTCGTTATTTCTTATTCTCGCGGCAGAAACACCTTCTCGTTCATTCATTCCTCATCATCGAGATCTTAGAGATTGAGCTTCTGCACAATGGAAACTCTCTACTCGGCTCCTTAACTCCCAGTGGAAAGTATCGTATCAGCGAATTCCGTCGGTCTGGTTGGCCCTCTCAATCCGTTCCAGGGTCTCCATAGTATGGTCCCAGACTTGTCTGCCTGTATCCTCCTTGCGGACTTTTGCGTAGCTTACCCCCTTCTGAGGGTCTCCCCTTTGACCGACTGTATACGACCCGCCACCGGGCTCTCCACTGGTGCCTCTAGTGACTTCGATCCCCTCTGCCGGCTTCTGCGTCTTGGCCGGGTAGCGAGATGTTCCGAGGTAGAGCATCACCTGGCCGCAGACATCCGGCGGTGTCATGTACAGTAGTTGTGCGAGCGGCTTCAACAGCCGCCACAAGGCTCTGAACCACAGCGGCATCTCGGGGCTGTACATGCCGGGCCCGTCCACCAGGCCGGGGTATATATGGACCAAGCTGAGACGTCCTGCGTATCTAGCTGCAATTTCCTCGAAGAGGAATGTCTTCATGAAGATCGCGTGCTTGCGTACATTGCGCACTCCGTAAGTCGCATCTGGGGGGCAGCCGATGGGCAACTCGCCTGGGGACGTGCCGTCCTCAAATGTACCGGCGTACACCGAAATAACATGTCCGGGCAATGGAGACGCGGTGAGGAGTGGCAGGAGCTGCATGATGAACCTCACCCGCGAGTAATACGTCGTTGAGATGAAGGCATCGAGACCCTCTTTGGTTGCTATACCGCAACAGTCAGTCTCGCAGAGCTATAGCACAGATCCTTTACACGAAGCAAGCACTCACTGGTCCGTTTCCCGAAAACCGGCAAGCAGTGCGTCATGTAAAGCAGGTCTATCCGGACCGGCCCACCGTGGAATGGCTTCTCGGTCTCGTGCCGCATGATCTCGTCGCAGCAGCGGTCGACCTCGCTGATCAACGCAAGATCCGTGGCCTTGACAAAGCGCCATTCAGAGCCCGGACTGATCCTTTGGCATTGGGTGATGACGGCATCGGCTCGCGTGGCGTTGCGTCCAACTATGTACACGCGTAGTCTGGGACCATGGTCCGCAAAGGCAGTCGCCAGAGCCTCTGCGATGTATGCGCCGATGCCAGTGGTACCGCCAGCTACGGCCGCTACCAAAGGTGGCCCGTTCGACAGCTTGGATACTGTGGCCTGGATGACTTCAAGGCTGGGCATTGCTAGCGAGGGGTGAGCGTCTTGGTGTGTAATAGACCAAGGTTGAAGTTTGGTGACGATAAGCGTTGGTGATTGGGCTGGGTTGAATGCGAGCTTGTTCTGCGCAACAGCAGCATGGGAGTGCCGACTTATAAGTGGCATGCCAGCGGTCCTGGATGTGGAATCTGATACGAGACAGGGTTAGCGTGGGCATCGGTGGAAGAAGGAAGGAACGAGACGAGGTTAGCTTGCATTCTCGCATTCGCAATGTAGGCTACTTTCGGCCCCCCGCAGCAGCTGAGCTTCCAGTACCTACCTGTAACTCGTCAAACTCATCGACACTCCCATAAGAATGCAGATATGGGAATTGAGTACGGCGATCAAACTAAGTAGACGTCACCTGGAAGCGTTAACGGATGGGAGAGCCAAGATGGAGAGCGATGGGACTCCAGACGATGGGCTTGCGATGCACCGATTGACTAGCTCCTTTTTCTTTCAGAAGCTTCACTACCTCTATATGCGCTGCAAAGCAAACAGCTTGGAGTGCGGTACCATGAAAGCCTCCAACTGAGTTGGGATTGACATCGAGATCCAGTAGAAGTGTTACCATCTCCACATCACCACGGCCCCCTGCTGCAATGTGGGCATGCCTTGCTATCCGCTTTGTCCGGTTCGTTGCTGGCGAATCGGTGAAGCGACTTGGAATCAAATCGGTCTCCGCGCTTCCTCGCCGTCTACTGTATCATCGCCAGCTGTGAGGTTTGTGACTCCAGCAAGCACCAAATCCTGATGCCGACTCGTGTGAAGCAGACATTGCAGGCGGTACCAACGTCACCGACTCAGAGACAGGTTCGTCCGGCTCAAATAACAGCTGGAATAGAGGGCATATCCGTCATGCCGACGGAACTCGCCACCCACAAGATCAGTTCATGATCTACTTCCTGGGAGCGGGTGGAATTAGATGCGATGTCACGTCCAGCCCATTCCCGGACCCAAGTTATGATGGTTGCGTTGTCTCGTCTGGTGTCGCTCTCTGTCAGCGAGATCACTTGTAGTCAATATAGTGACCAGTACGTGAGCGCCAGCTGTAGTGCGAGTGTGAGCGACGCTTTTGTGCCTGTAATGAGCTTCGAGCGGCGCTGATGTTTCTTGTATACAAAACGAATAACACTTTCTGCGTCTTGCCATGATGACCAAGCTTTTCTACAAGCCTCAGCAATTTCGCGAACACTTGAGTACAGTCTTTAGTTGCTTCAGTGATACGTATGGCAAGAGAGGGCGAGAGATAGGCTCGTTGGTCCTGTACGGGTGCCTCTAGCTCTTGTAGGACACCGCGGACGGATCGTAACTCGCTGAGCACGTTTACGATACCTTCTGGAGCGTCCTTGACAGCCTCGACAAGGTTGGCAAGTTTGACCACAGGGTGAGCTACAGCGGCGATCAAACCGATGACCGTCCCAGCAAGCGCAATCCCAGCCATCCAGTGTGTATCTTGGAAAGATCATACTGATGGTCGATCCTTTGAGAGAAGCAGAGGGCAAGGGCGGAAAACCACTGCTCGAGACTCAAGGCTCACCAGGCACCAGCAGCTGAGCTGAGCTGAGCTGCTCACAGCCCCGCAGCAGCCAATACGGACAAGACTTGCCATATCGTAGACCAGATAGCCGTTTGCCGCTCCGCGGCAGAGTCGCCCAGTCTTAAACGTACAGAGGTCGCCTCGAGCTCAAGACTCGAGACTCGAGAGTCGAGAGGCTAGAATTCTGAACTTCTTTCTCTGCGAGCCGTTTGAATGGACGAGGTGTTTCCTCTCTCTAATTGAGCGACATGCAAAAGTTTTGTGTGTCTTTAGGATTGCCAGCAGCCCATGAGATGCTGCCGGCCATCATGTTCAGATGACCAAGCCTGTCGACGACAGGTCGCACGCCTGGGTGGAAGGCTGTCCTTGTCAGCGCCACGTGCATACGTCCTCGACATAGGTAGCAGGGCGAGGTGCGTGCAGTCACAGTGGCAGAGCACGCGATTGAGGTGACGAGGCCAGGCAGATTGCAGTCGTTGCCGTGTCTATACCAACGCCGAGCAAACGTCCGCCCGTTGGGTCAGCAGTCAGCACCAACACTTTGGGGAGCGCGCCGTCCGGCCTCATGGCTCAAGCAGAAAGCGGTCGTTTCCAGACCGCAAGCATCATCGTGTCAGCACTCAGCAAGTCGGCGTATCGGCGGCCGACGAGTCATCTCGAAAGTGGAAACGGTCAATGTGAGACGCAGCGAGATGAGAAGGCCCAAAGGGTCTGGCCGGCGTGACTGCGGCGAGGGTGCAAGGGCGCTAGCGAGGCATTGTTTCACCATCAGAGTTGCGGGACGGCCAGTAAAGTGGGGAGAAACGCCGCTGCATCGCATGGATGGCACCATCGAGTTGGGAGAAGCAGACTCAAGCAGACTCAAGCAGACCAGGACCAGTAGAGATCGCTTGGTTGGTGTTTCTGTCCTTCCATCGTCCAACGGGCCAACAGAGCGTCCAATTCACTTTCAGTACTTCCTACTTGCCTGTTTGGCGTTGCACTCGTTTGCTGCCGTTGCCGTTTCTCGTTCTTCCGCACTTCTGATTAGCCCCGTTCCTCGAACTATCGACTCCCGCGAGCTAGCCATCCGAACCTCGAAGGCGTTTGAACTTTGGCGTGAGACCGTCAGACTTGCGGCGGCTGAGCGACGTCCAACGGACAACCTCGCAAACACCGCACCGGATCGTCTCCCACCTTCGTTCTGCACGATCGGGCATCGAGCCAGTATTGTTTGGGGAGCGAACGCATTGCTGTATGTGAATGGTCGCCGCCTCCGGATGGGAGCGGCGAAGCGCATAGCCTCCTCCTCCCTGACTGATGCTTACAACAAGACAGGGAACAATAGCCACGGAAGCGTTCTGCACCACACTCGCTTGCACATATTGTATCATTCGCCGTCCACATTCGCGTTACTAGCCACAATACGCACACACAAACCTCTCGCAAGCGGCTATCCTGGGAAGGCAGAGTGGGGTTTGCGACACTCGTTGCGGCCGAGCAACTCGAGGGATTGGGAAGAAAACGCAGGCACGGCAGTGTACATACATAACCGCCCGCAGGTCCGGCAGTCGAACGAAACAAAGCACGGCAGGCTGCGTGCACTGTACACAATTGCGTTGAGCGCAGCGATTTGACTGGAGCGCCGACATAGCTCTTGCAGACGGGTAGCTGCACTCAGATCTCCGCCAGGCAATCACGCGGGATAAAAACACGAACGAGAACGGTGCCCATGTGTTGGGTCTAGCACGCAACGTTGCCGCAGAGTACTCAACGGAGCTATCGCACCGACACTCTGCTGCATGCATGACCGATGAGTTATCCATATCATGACCAGGGCGAATATAGCATACCTAGCTACCCGACCGAACATACACCTCACCACAGACCAATGCCACCGCCGCAGGGAAGAAGACCACCTCCGCCTGGAGCAGGATACGGTCCACAGCGCGGGCAGCCACCCATGAGACCGGATCGTCCTGCTGGCCCACCTAATGGCGGACGCTTCCCTGTGCGCCCGCAACATCAGCAGTATGCGCAACCGAGGCCACCGCCCCCTCCTCCACCGCCGCAGCATTCAACCGAGAATCTGTACGATGGCAGCGAATACGGCGAGCCAGAGTACGAGCAGAGCGATCAATGGCCGTTGCCCGCTCGACCATTCGTGCAGCCGCAGCCGCGTACCAACAGTCCTTCGAACAGCGCGCGCAGACCACCACAACGGCCTCAGAGGCCTGATGCACCACAACCGCTTCAGGATTTGCCACGGGCGCGCGTAGCACCTGCAAACCAACAGTACCATCCTCCACCACCTCCACCACCTCCACCATCTCATCACGGCTCCGGTCAGTGGACCGGCGACGGCTACAGCGCGCCTCCAGGCGACTATGCACCACCCAATCACCCCGTACCACATGCACCATCTCAGCAGTCACCATTTATGCAAGCCGTCAAGCGTCCACCTCTAGGACCACCTCCTTCAGCACGCAGAGGACCAGCCTCGTACTATCCGCAAATCGCGCCCGTACATCCCATAGCGGAAGAAGCAGACAGTGTGCGCGGCAGCATTCGGAACCCAAGTGTCTTTACTGGTCACGACAGCATGAAGTCCTACGCAAGCAGCAATGCCATCCCAATCGGTATTCCCGATTACTACCTCGAACAGAGGGACAGCATGCCCAGCTTACCTGGTGCCGAGCGACCGGTCTCTGGACCCGACAGCGAGTATTCTCACCATGATTCATACTACGCGTCAGTAATGCCGGCGGGAGCGAGAGACTATGAATTGGATGACAGAGACGAGCTAAGTCCGGAGCCTGCCACGGTGATGAGGCAGGCAAGTGTGGGACGGAAAAGTAAACCTACTTTGACCACGGTGAAGAGTAGCGAGAAAGTGAGGAGAGGTAGCGCGGCAGAAGGGCAATCAACGTTGCCGAGTCAGCAGCGGTCGGTGGTGCCTTCTCAGGACCCCATGCCGGCCATGGCGAAAGAGGCCGACATCCCACATGAGCCTAAGTTATCTTCCGAGTCGGACGCGGACAGCTATGACGATGCATATAACGAGAAGTTCGGCCACAGTGACAAAGACCTGGAAGCAGGCGGTGCCGCGGCGCTGGCGGCTGCTACAGTAGCTGCACCGACGTATGCGGAGGCGAACAGATCGAGGGATATACTGTCGAATCGGACACCAGGCAGCGACGTCTTGCGTTCCGGCACCGGCCTTATCGATCCCTCTTCATCCGAGTCGGAGAACGAGGGAAGGAAGAAGTCTTCGAGAGAACTGCTGGGCGCTTCGTTCCCTAAGGTGCATCAGCAGCGCTCCCGCGAACCGTCACCGTTGTCCCGCGAAGTAGACCCTCGTATGGCCGAGATACTGGGCCAATTGGAGAAGGGTGGCGCACTGACTCCCACCGAAAGCGAGAAACTCAAGGTGCCTACTGGCGGCCTGTCCGAGCGCGCGGGAAAGCGCCGTCCACCTCGCCTGCAAATTGATGCGGTCAGAGAAGCCGAAGCGCGCGGCTCGCTGACCAGCTTGCCTGACCTGATCAAGCGCGCAACGAGGCTGGCATCCAATCTCGACCGTGGCAAGACTGCCAGTAGACTTGGCATGAATTGGTTCGACGGTGCGGGTGATGGTGACGGTGAGAAAAGGCGATCGGGTAGTATCTCCGACATTTTGGCTTCGTTTCCGCCGCCGGGGTTGGCGACGCCGCCTGGCAGTCGAGCGGAGATGAGGAGGAGTGCCACGGGCTGGTCTAGTCGGCTGAGGCACTCCCACCTACCGAGCGATAGTGACGCTGGCGAGGTCAGAGGCAGGCGGAGGAAGAGGTGCTGCGGCCTACCCCTTTGGCTGTTCATTCTGTTGCTGCTGCTGCTGATCCTGCTGGTTGCGGCTGCGGTCGTTGTGCCCGTGGTACTGGTCGTCATTCCACACCAGAACGACATCGGGAAGAGCACGTCTGATTCTGCGCTATCGGCTTGCCAGGCGAAGCTCACCTGTCAGAACGGCGGCGCGAACATCATTACCAGCGCGGGTAGCTGTCAGTGCTTGTGCGTGAACGGGTACACGGGCTCCTTGTGTGGTACTGCTTCAAGCGCCGGTTGCACGACTACGAGTGTGGGCTCGACAGACGACGCGACGGTCGGCAGCGCCATTCCGCGGCTCTTGTCAGGCTCGCAGAGCAATTTCAGCGTGCCACTGGATGGGCAGACGCTGCTGGGCTTGTTCTCCGGTGCCGATCTGAGCTGTAGCTCGGAGAACGCGCTGGTGACGTTCAACAACAACGCTGGAGCCAAGCGCGACCTGCTGGACGTCGCCGCTGGGCCGACGCCGACGATGCGGAAGCGTGAGACGGCTACGGCTACGAGTAGTGGACAGGATGGCGCGGTGACGAGTAATGGGATTGTGTTTGAGACTGGCACGCCGACTGCTGGCAGTGGCTCTGCATCCTCTACCTCGACCTCGACCTCGGCTTCGGCATCCGCGTCGAGCACGGCCTCCTCATCGAGCTCGGGCAGCACCAGCGACTCCACCTCGCTCGACTTCGCTCGCGTCGCCGTGCTCTACATCCTGCAGGCCTCCGGCCAGCTTACCGATGCCGAGACGGCGCAAGAGAACCTGCAGTCGTACTTCACCAGCGGCGAGACGTCTTCGGGCCAGACCATCAACCCGGCGAATGTCAGTCTGGGCAACGGCTTTACGTGTGATCTGAGCGGGCACAGCATCAACTTGTCCAACGGCACGACGGTCGGGCAGTAGCCTCTGGGGTTGCAGGGCAGTAGGCATGACCCGACATCTACTCTTCTTATTCCTGATGACGTTTCCATGAGATCTCACTCCGACGATGATCTGTCTGGAAAGGGACGACTTGACTTTGGTACATCACCATCAGCACATCACATATTCAGCGTGCATCTCTCCTGGGCGTTCAAGCGTTTGCGTGCGAGCGTGCGAGCGATTGCGTACTGCTTACTGTAGCTTTGCTGGCATAACGTGGTGCTATTTCTGGGCACTCCCAGCGCTGTCTACACCTGTATTCTTCGCGGACGTTATCATCTTTTACCTTTCATGTATCCAATCTTTAGCCAGCCTTCCGGGGGAGGTTTGGCGAGGGCGGCAGGGTTGTGCAGGGAGGCTTGTTGCTCGCTTGAGGCGAGGGTGGGGTCTGGGGGGAGTTGGATATGTAATGTCTGTCTGTCTGCCCGCTCGGCGGATGGGAAGGAAAGGCGATTGATTGCTAGGCCTGGTGGCGGCCAGCATGGCATGACTTCTAGCGCAATGAATGGTATTCTTGCATTAACTTTATGCTGATCCATGGTATCTCTTCTCCTCTCAAGTTTCCAAGTTTGCTCCCGGCCATCTCAGGAGTGGTTGTGGTCGTGGCGAAGGGATCTCAGCCGCCTCGAAAGCAACCGGCATTATTGGCTTTTGGGAAGAGTCAATTGATTTACTCTGCCTCTTGGTCTCAACTCCAGCAGCTCCACGCATGCTTCGCGGGCGCCCTGTGCCGTAGGTAGGACTCCGGTCACGGCCTCGAGCTTGCTAGCAGGCCGTGTACTTCGACTCGCAGTGCCATGAACACACAAGACACCCGCTATGAAGCTGCAGGAGGGTCGGACAGGGGAAGCGTTGCCGTACCCTGAGCTTTCTTTCGCGGATTACTGTATACTGTACATTTATTTCTGAATGCGCGTGACGCAGCGTGCGACGACGCAAGGCCACGTGCCATTTGCGCCCGTCGTTGCTCGCTCTACTAATGCCGCGCCCGGTCCCACACCCCTGGTTTGTGTCCTGAGTAGAGCGGCGATCGATTCCCATCCATCCATTCCCCCCTGCTGCATTTCCCATGCCAACGCCTTGCACGACTACGCGTTATATATCCCACACACAAGAAACACCCTAGCGGCAAGAATTCTTCTTCATCATACACGCCGACTTGTATCTTACAGGCCAGATCGAATCCCAATGCCATCGAGTCCAGGTCCAGGTCTAGGCACCACAGCTCTCACACCCCACTGGACTCGCCAAGCCCCTTCAGCACGCCCTCATACACACCGAACATGATGGCCGCACTGGGCACCACGCGCAGCATATGCGGCACCAGACCGCCGTACAGGGCCGCCATGCCCTCCTCGCGGAACACCGTCAGGAAGCAGTTCAGCAGCCCCTTGTACTTGACCCGCCCCGTCGCGTCGACGGGAGCTTGCCGTAACCGCGTGCGCACCACTTCGTGCGGGTACGTGATCAGCGCGGCGCAGAACTTGGCGCCGCCGGCGGCGGTCAGGTGGCCTGTCCACTCGACTGTGCGGTCCCAGAATGTGGGCGTGCGGCCCGAGCGCTCGAGGTCGAGGGCGCGGTGGGCGAGGGAGCGCTTGGCTTGCTCGTAGAGGACCCATTGGAGCGTGGACTCGCTGACGCCGAGGTAGGAGGCCGAGAGGCCGCGGTAGAGGCCGCGGAGGCCTTCGCTGCGGAAGGTTTGGCGCACGCAGTCCCAGGCGTTGCGGTATTGGCGGCCCTTGCCCTCGAGGCCGGCGGTCTGCTTGTCGAGTTGGAGGCGCGTTTTGACGAGCCAGATGGGGTTCGTGGCTGTGCCGGTGATGATGCCTGCGGTTGCTGCGCTGAGGAGGTGCACGCCGGCTGTTTCGCGGCCGTCGAAGAGGAGGTTGCTGTACACTCTTTTGCCGTTGCCGTAGGCCCAGAAGTTGATGGCCCGCGCTGGCACTACGCCGACGAGATTCGGGCCTAGACCCTTGAATAGCGCTCTCCAGCCTTCCATCTTCGGGATCTGCGCCAGTATCTGGCCCGTCTCACTGATGTGCAACCACGCGGCTCGCGCCACTGGCATTTGGCTCGGTGCCAGTATGCCCTTGGCCGTCCTCGCCGCAGCCAGTTGCTCTTGGTAGAAGGTACTCTGTAAGCGCGTCTTCAGCACATCCAGCGGCGACGTCAGCGTTGCCGCCGTCATGCCCCCCAATCCGCCTGCGACGAAGTGCGCCCATGGTCGGCGTTCTTTGAGTGCGCCTGCCTGGGAGTTGGCATTCCCAGGCGCAGAGGTTACCGGGAGTCCATCTCCTGCATCTTCTGCACGCTGCGGGTCGACCTGCCCAAGCTCGGCGTCTTGTGTGAAGGGCGGTGTGTCTCGTACGTTCGGCCGAGGGGCGGTGCCGCTGAGGGTGGGTGTGCTTGCGACCATTCAAAGTTGGCGTGTGGGGATGGGATGCGCGTGATGGGGGTGGCGGGTCGGCGTGCTTCG
The DNA here is from genome assembly GCA_035135055.1 of Oleoguttula mirabilis. NCBI lineage: Eukaryota > Fungi > Ascomycota > Dothideomycetes > Mycosphaerellales > Teratosphaeriaceae > Oleoguttula > Oleoguttula mirabilis. The sequence goes on along the minus strand of JAVFHQ010000032.1, from coordinate 29,750 downwards.
TAGATTGTCGCAATCGGTGTATCTCGACTTGTAGCGGGTCGCAGGTGTCAGGTCACTTCTCCAAGCAGCTGTGCTATTCGTCTGGAAATGTAAAGGTGACACTTATGCATGCACCTCGGCGTTGACAGCTTGACAGGGCATGGATTTGCGGCGAGCTTCGGGGGTCCGCTGCATCACATGCTCCTGCCTCACGCCACTTGATAGTGACTACTATTGCCTCGAGCAGCCATCCAGAGACCAACTTCACTTCCGACGAACGCCACCATCAACCTCGCCATGCTCAACTGCTGACACCAAACCCTAATCGCCACACGTATCCCCACCCACTCCAAGCAGCATAGCACAGCACCAATGTTCGCAGCCACCCCGATCCGCTTCGCCGGCCCGGGCTTCTGGAAGCGCTCCATCGACGAGTTCCGCCGCCAGGCCAACCTCGCCCTCACCCTGCAAGGCCTACACCGGCCCAGCAAAGCCTTCCCGCTCATCCAATTCGACACGCCCGACAGTGTGCAACGATGCAAGATCATGTCGGACCAAACCAACTTTGGCGGCTTCAGCAAGGCTAGCTTAGACTACGGACACGGTGCGAAACATAGGGATGACGAGGGCCGGATAATAGGAGGGGCGGGGGCGGGCATGGCGAAGGAGGGTGCGGGCGAAGAGGAGCCGCCGTCGCATGCGGTTTTCAAGGGCTCGATATCTACTGAGCTGCCGCCCAACCGCAACGACGTTCAACGGAGTGGGTTCGCCGCTTTCCGCACCCGCGACCGCGGTATCTCACTGTTCGGCAAGTTGCTGTGGGATATCGATCCTTACGCCTACCTCGCCCTGCGCATCAAATCCGACGGCCGCAAGTACTTCGTCAACATCCAGACCGAGTCCATCGTGCCCACGGATATTCACCAACACTTACTACCATCCTACACACCGGGCCAATGGGAGACGGTCACGATCCCTTTCAGTGCGTTTGTACGGACGAACTATGGCATGGTGGTGGAGCCGCAGAAGGAGATGTTGCGGCAGAAGGTGCGGAGTATTGGGGTCGGGTTGACGGATCGGGTGCCCGGGCCGTTTGAGCTGTGTATTGCGGATGTGTATGCGACGAATCGGGCGCCGAGTCGGGAGGTGGGGAGGGAGGAGAGTGGGTTTGAGTTTGAGGAGCCAGAGAAGACCGGGATTATGGATGAGGTGGGGCCGAGGAGGAGGAAGGGCGAGCCGGAGAGGATTCTGATATGAGGTGCTCACTTGTTGGTGTATGCGAGGTTCTTGGAGATGGGAGGTATGTGAGCTGGCGTTTCACCTTTGATGAACCGAGCGGGGGTTGTGAACGGCGAGGACGAAAGGACCCGACTTGGCCTACTGTCGAAGCTTGCCGCCGGCTGCGTTTCCTGGCTTGGCCGCCGGAGCGCGCCATGAAGAATGGGCGGACGTGCATGCATACGATGGCCGCGGTCATGAGGCTTCTTACTGAAGTACGTTCTGGTACTGTACTCACGTGGACGCACCGCACCACTAGTGGATTTGAGCAGTATTTGCTCGTGGCTCCTTCAGAGTTGCCCAGTGAGCTGATAACCATACCGGGGCAGTATGTCCTAGTGAGCGGATAGTCATGCCGGGAGAATCTGTCCCCAGGGGATGCCAGTGGCAGCGACCAACAGGCTGGGCCGGCTGGCCAGGAGCGCTGGAATAGGTGGAAGGGCGCATGTGGCTATGGATGTGGATGGCGACGGTCAAGGCGGCTTGTATAGGTGATAACTCTAGACAGCGCGATGGCGTGGTGTTTGGGCAAGCTCACAGTTGTACCTAAGAACTCAAAAGGGCTCATGTTACGTTTCCTGCATCGACCATTTTGTATTTGTTAGACCGAAATGTCGGAGATCGAACGGAAGCGCGGATAACGTGGTTCGGGGAATCGAGACGCGTCTCTCTCCGGCTTCGCGCGTCTTCACCATCTCATCACATCTTCGACTCCCAAGCAAGCTTCACTCCCTGAGGTCGACCTCGTCCTAGCACTTTGCACTGCAATGGCTTCCCTAAGGTAGCAAAGGATGCCAAGCGCAAGCGCACCTCAGTCGCCGACAACGACGGACCTGAGGAGACGGAAGCGAAGAGAGCGAAGCTGATCTTGCGGTAAGTCTGCGCAGCAAGGCAGCAGAGGTGTGGTGAGAGGTGATGTAGTGAAGAGGATTGTATCGTACGCCGGTTTCATGCAGAGCCGCGACGAGCACGCCGGATTCGGCTGTGTTCAGCGGGGGCAGACTTGCTTGTGCACTTGGAGTTGCTGGAGGACAAGGCGCCATCTCTCGCGAAGCGTATGCAAGCGGGCAAGACTGCTGATGGAAGCAACTGCTGGACGTTAATGCTCACCGAGGAGCCATCGCGGGTCTTCGAGATGTGGGTCGTCTGGCTGTACACTGGCTCTCTTGTGCCCTTTTCGCAACCAACTGACGGCGACGTCCGACTCAACACCACACGGTTGGTGGTTGATGCTCCTCTTATGCCCGGCGGGTCGGCACGTGACGGACCTCGTGTCGAAGAAATAGAGTTGCGTGACGCACAAGCCTGGGCCGACATTGACCTCGTCCGCATCAATCTCTTCGCGAGGAAGTATGATATTCCCAGGCTAGAGGCGCATGCTCTGGCAACTCTGGTCAAGGTCAACGAGCGCTGCAACTGGACGGCCTCTGCAGCTGCTGTAGCTCTGGCCTACGATGCATTGCCGCCAGATGCTCCGATGCTGACATATCTCGCTGAAAACGCATTCGAATGGTTGGTTTGGCATTGCAGAACTGAGGACCTGGTAGCAGCTCCATTCCCGTCGGCATATATCGAAGAGGTGCTCAGGCTCGTGTTGAAATACGAGGACTACTGGGACTCGGCCTCGTACAAGCATAGGGACGTGAAGAAAAGAAGACTTTTGTCCAGGGCTGGAACGATTTGCGGGAGCGTCAATGACTTGGCAGACGTAAGGTCTCACACGGTGATGATGTGGATCTCTCGTGAGCATACCATGCTCTGCGTTAACTCACGTGCTAATTGGGTGCAGTGCTCTTATGAAGCACGTAGCCACGGTACTGATCGGCCCTACGAAGACGGAATTCCGCGTCCACAAAGAGATCTTATGCTGCTACGACTCCACCTTTTTTCAAGACGCCCTCAACTCCAGCTTCGTAGAGGGTGAAAGCCAAAGTGTGTGGCTGGATTCGGAAGACGAGGCCACGTTTGGTGCATTCCTCAGCTGGCTCTACACGGGTGACGTTGCATTGCCGCCTACACTGGAGACATGAAAGACTGCGCAAGCGGATCCACCGGCTCCATCCGAGAGGAACGCAACAACGTTTGACTGGTTGAAAGTGCGGCGCCTCACGGTGAAGCCGGAAGATGACGCTGGGCTGATACAGACGTCGGCCAAATGGCCAACTACCGCAGACTGCATCTGGGAGCAGGCGAAGCTCGTCGACCTCTATACCTTCGCCGACCGCAGAGGTATACACCAGCTCCGCAACGACGTGATCCAAAGCTTCATACTCAACGCAGAAATGCAGCTTCTGACGCGTGGATACAAGACAACCAGCATCGATCTCGTTGTGGACGCCTACAGCAACCTGCCCGGTGGCTGTACCATGCATCGCCTCCTAGAGGGTGAAGCCGCGCGGCTTTGAACAGATGACTGCTACAAACATCCGAAGATCCACACAATCCCTGCCAGCTTCTGGCTGGCTGTGGCGAGATTGACGCCAAGAATGCGTGGTAATGAGACTGATTTCGCCGATTCGTGGTCTGAAGAAGGACGTGTTCCCTGGCGGACGGAGTTGTGTGCCTTCCACGAGCATGATACCCGTGAGGCTAAGGGTGCATGCTCTAAGCAGCACACGCAGTGGCAAAGGGAGCTCGAGAAGTGGGTTCGGCGTAGCAGTGATTGTCATCCTCTGCCTACCTCCTGCCTGGTCTAAGCCTCACATCTGCCAAATGCAGGTCGACTATGAGTGTGAAGGATGGCGGATCATTTGCGAGGCTGCCACGAGAACAAATATCTTGCGACCATCACCCAAGCCGCATCAGCCGGGCCAGCACGGCCTACGGCCCAGCTCCATCACACAAACCCCACGGGAAAGGGACTTCGTCAATGCCGAGGAGGCTGAAGACATCATCGATATCCTTTCAGTGTTCAGTGTCCTCTGCTGACATGTAGTGCACACCGCTGCTCTGCATCGCGGCCAGTCTTGGCACACGCCAGTCTTCGAACGCCTTTCCTGGAGATGTCAAATTCTGCCGTAGGACCAGCATCATCGAGATGTCGGACGCGCCTCAAAACACATGCGTGAAATGGCCTCCAGCCAAACAGCACATTGTGCAGATCGTTGATACGTCTGCAAGAGTAAAAAGCAATCGTCTGCATGGTCTAGCGCCCAACTCGCAATCAACAACGTTGACGGCACACTATCTATACCCGTCTACAAGATAATCCGCCATCTCGCCGTGATGTGTCTCAGCCGCTGACCAAAGACAGCGAGCGGGATCGCTAACAGCATGACCAGCACGTATACACCTGCCTGAGTACCAAATGCATTGACGTATCCTGCCTCAGAAACCCATGGCAAGACACCGTACAAGAAACCAAACGCGACGATGTTCTTCAGGCCGTTGACAAGTAGCAAAGCGTCTGCATTCACTGGAAGGTACGAGTCGCTGACGTAGGTCAGTGTGGCGACTGGCACAGCAGTGAGACCGAATGCGACCATGCCGTAACCGATGAAGCTGCGTCTTCGTCAGTCGCCATCCACAGCTTGGATCACTTCACACTCAATGTGCGGACAAAGAACTCACAGGGACGTCCAGTGCAGCGACTCAGCCACCCCATAGCCAAAGGCGAGGCACCCGGCCGGTACGATCAACGCCGGGATGAAGAGGAGGTGCAGTCGCGTCTCGGGTTGGAAGACACCAGCGTTCTTCTTGCTTCGCCAGTCCGAGTAACGGTCGACGACCCAGCCACCCATCCACGCGCCAATTAGATTGCCCAGTATCCCAGGGATGTTGATGAGACCGTTGATATCCGCCTTCCAATTATAAGGCGGCGCTTGCAGCACGAAAGCATTGAGAATGTTGATTGCAAGAACCCACGCTAACGAGACTGCATAGGCGAGGAAAGCGAAGATGACGGCTGGGTAGACAATGAGCGGGAACGGCCGGATGAAGAGCATGAACAGATTGGTGTCTTTTGATATCCCGGACCACAGGCTGAGCTCTTGACGCCAGGTCTTCTTTGGGATATGCGCGCTGTGGACAGCTGGGTGGCGAGCGGTGAGTTCTTTGGAATCCGAGCTGCCGACCTTTTCTACGGGACCTGCATCTCCCGACTCCTCGTCAGAAGTTCCGGCAGACTCTGTTCTTTGAGGTCCAGGTATCGGGTTCTCGCCAAATTCGGATCGATCGTAGCGTGTCTCGGGACAGAACAGAACGACGACGACAAAGTTGACTGCAGTAAAGATGAACGCCATCCACTTGTGCCTATCGAGCCGAAAATGGTCAGCGGAGTCGTCTCCACGAGACGATGGGACTCGTACCATCTCCACGAAAGCCTAGTGACCACAAAGCCACATATCAGAGGCCCGACAGTATTTCCGCCGGCTATGGCATTCATGTAGATCCCTAGCATACTGCCACGTTCATGGAGGAAGTAGAGGTCATTGACGATCGCCGCGCCTAGTGCCTCAGTGGAGGAGCCAGCAAAGGCCGCTATGATGTTGCTCCAAAGCAGCGAGTTGAATGACTGCGCCACGGCACCCCACAGGTAGGCTAAGCTGAGGAGCAGAGATGCGAAAACGAAGATAGGCCGTTTGCCGAAGTAGTTGGCCATGGGGACCCAGAAGAAGTTGAAGATTCCGAGTGTGAGGACAGGCCAGAGGAGCAGGGCGGTCGTCTGCGTCTGCGTTTTGTCAAACTCGATGCTGAGGATGTAGAAGGCCGGCGAAAGGCCACCGATGGCGTAGTTCGTGAAGAAGGTGAAGCCGCACACGGCGCCGAAGCAGACGTGCTTCTTCCAGCGCGGCCATCGCAAGGGGTCGTTTGGGTCATTCGGATTCGGCGCCGGGTGCAGGATTAGATGGCTGTCGTCGCCTTCGGAGTGTAGTAGAACGGTGCCTTCAGAGCTGTCTAGCTCCTTTAAAGAGTGAAGCCGCATTGTAAACCGCGTCTAGAGACTGTTGGTGATCCAGGCATCAAACCAGGGAGGCGTCGGACTTCCCGGTGCGGTGGTGGTTGTTGGAGGAGCTGAAATGTCCTTCATGATTTCAGCGCGGGAAAAGACGATAGCGAGAGCTGTTATTATGGAAAAGGCACTACGCGAGCCTAAGGTGACTGCAAAAAGGCAATTGGGGAGTGGAGTTGGTCGGACGAGTGCTTGAAGAGAGTGCAGTGTGGTGGTACTTGTCTACTTCTCTTCTGTAGCACCGTGACCGCATAGCCGTCTCCATATATATATTCGTATCGGTCGTTCGATGAGCCGGACCACCTCCACAATCGGGTTGCTATGTCGACTCTCGAGGCTCATGCAGTTTCCCGATGAGTAGGCTGCGCGATGCAGCCTGGAGCACAGGGCGGAGATCGCACCGGTCGGAAGAGGCGTGGTGGGGATTGAGGAGAGCCGAGCCGAATGTGTCGTTGTAAGCACACTAAGAATGGAAATGTACAAACTCAATAATGCGAAGGCGGCTGCGTTGCTGCTAGTCGAGATTACATCATCCTCTTCTCCTTACCGGCACTCCACTGCAACCGCCAGTCGTTGTCAATCTCTGGCTGCGTGATCGTGATGAGAAACGGATTGCAGACGAGAAGAGGGTAAAGGGTAAACGGGGGGTTCAGATTGGCGGGGGCCGCTGCGGCGGTGTGGCTGGTATACAGGGCATGGACGCACCACTTACTACCGGTGGATACTGAACAGCAGACAGCAGAGCAGCAGCGCGAGTTCCTCATCAGATATTCTCGTATAATTCTTTCCTTACCACACAGCATCTAGTGCGCCTCCATCGTCCTCCCGATGCTTCAAGGAGTCCTCTGCCGGGGGCTTGTCCGGCCTCCAGCAATCCGCGACTATATCACAAACAGGCTCCCCGCTCTCTTGCCAGCAGCAGTGCGCCCGAGAGCGCCCGTGCCTATACTTACTCTCGGAGCACCGGCTCGCAGCGCGAGACCATGGTACTCGCAGAAGCCAGCTTCGCCAGGGGCGAGAATCAACTCGGTCCAGGACCTCGAAGACAAGGCCGCCGCCGGGCAGGACACTTCCTGTCTGCCGGAAGTCATATCCTTCCTAGTCCGGTCACAGAAGGCTCTGGAGCCCCTGCCAATCGAAGAGCGATGCGAGAAGGCTGCTGAGATAGGTGCAGGCCGCATACTACTCTGGCTCTGGAACCGGCGTGCGGAGCTACGCAACGATGAGCTGAGCCCGGATTTGTGCAACCCTCTCTGCTGGTTTTTGCATGCAGAAGGTCTAGAAGGGTATGTGTGGAAGTGGGTGCTGGTCGAAGCGGAAACGCTAAGAACAACTCGAGATGTAGACAATAATGACCCGCTATGGGGCAATCACCTGCGGTGGAGCCATCACTTACTCGGCGCTCTCATCAGCGCCCACGTCTCCTGGCATTAGACAGCCGACTCAGCTCTCCTGCAGTTCCAAAGAGTAGTAGCAACCTTCGGCGCGGGCAGGCCCCTAGAGAAGACGATGCCGCTTGTAGGCCCCAGCGTAGCCATGGGTCGTGCGCTGAATAACGATCTCTGCCTGCCATGCTCTGCCGATCTGTTCGATTGGTTCGTGAGGAATATGCCACTTTGGAATCCGGCGCAATGGGCACGGAAACACAACGAGGCGTTGACAATGTTGCACCACCCCACTCGACCAGACCCCATGCCGATGTATCGCCTTATGCGGGAGGCTGTCGAGGAGGCCAATGCCACCGGTCTTTACCGGCACCATCACCCCGACAAACCACACCTTGCACGGAATTTGATCGGGACTAAGACTCTGCGCGCCCTCTATTTCTTTAGACTCTATGGTATCGATGAGCATGCGGACTACCTGGACGCCGTCGTGGAGAGGTATCACCCGTCTGTCTGGTTCTCACGTGAAAGGGCTTTCGCGAGTTTCTCCAAGGACCCAAAGCTGCAGTTCTTACTTCAAGGCGCTGACAATTCCCCATGAACGTGGTGGCGGACGTTTCCTGTGCACGGTGCCCTCATTCCTCTCGCCGAAACGACAAAGCTGCGACCATGCAGAACAGAGCAGCGAGCCAGATACCTTGGGGCGTTCCGCCCCAAGCGAGGCCAACCACGGCAACAGTCTGGTGGGGTCGCCACTGCGAATATCCAGCTGCCATGGTGGGTGAATAGGGGCATCAGAATGCCCATACACGTACGCCTCACCTTAACAACGTCGAGCGCGAAAACTGGTCCAAGTCTTGCTCGACTGCGTTAGCTGAGGCACCAAACTGCAGATAATCACTCGGTATCTCCGAGAAAGCTGGCTCCGTCGCCAGGACCCGAGATTCTCGTCTCACTGCGCCGCGAGAGTGCTCATGAATACGCCACCATGGGGCAAGGAGGTTTGCGGAAACAGGGAAGGGGTGGAGCGACGTTAGACTGACCGTGTCGGAGTGTCAGCAATAGTATCCGCCATCATGCATGAGATGATCAATGGTGATGTTTTGTGCGGATGGCGATGCTGAGTACTGTTGGCGATGGTGGGTACTGTGGACCAATGGCGCTGCTGGGTGCTGTCGCTGAAGCTTTGTCGGCGCTGAAACCGCAAAGATTCCCTACCCATGACAACGTCTTGATCGTGGGTCATTGGAACCCGCCGGTGCGATCTGGAGGCTCTAGGTCGGAGCATCGGATTGGCGTCACGAGGAGGAAAGTCTGGTCGATCAGCACATCAAAGGTGTCAGAGCTCAAGGCCGGGAATGACTGGCGCCCTGGACCCGTGCTATCCGGTCACAGTCGCTACTCGGCTAGCGGAGACACTGTCGTGACGCAGGCCCTTACTGATTCGTTTGGTATTCCTTGACAGGCTGACGACCATAATGGGCTGCTCGGTCCGCACCCATGACTCGACGATCCTCGTGTACTAGACACAGCCGTCTTGATCAATAGAAAGATTGGACTGGACTGGACGCCCGCAATGCCGCGTCGTTCCAATTACTCCGTCCAACCCACCCCACCAACCCACCCTTCGTCGCTCCCAGTGCCCGAGATCTCTGCCAACGAACATCCACGCCCCCATCAACCACGTCCGTGCATTAACTCGTGTGAGGAGGCGTCCCAACGACCGGCGCCAATTGGAAGTACCAAGGCCCATATGTGGAGTGACTGGTATTCCCGAAAGCGTTGCTGTCCGTTCGAGTAAAGCCCGCCATTCGGTAGCCTCGCGAGACCACTGTGATGATGACGCCTATGTGACTTGCCTGTGTGAAGCTTGGGGAAGAGAAGGAAGGGTGCAGGACGGCCTGGTCGGGTTCAATGGAAGAGCCAGATGGAGCCTAATGCTTGAAGACCGTCCACGTCGTCCGCCTACAGATCAAGCCAGGTTAGCGAAGCAACCGCCTGCCGTATGCCGCTATGGACACAGGGAGGTCGTGGCCATCTGCTCGGTGCGGAGGGAGGCCAATCGGGGTCTTGAGGTAGGTGAGTGACAACAAAACGAGGAACTCACATGTACTCTGGCAGAACGTCCGTCACTTGTACGAACGGCTCTTCGCGCGGAGCCCATTCTCGACATCTCCTCTGCTCCTTCCTCATCCGTTTCTCGTGCGGGAGCTTGTCCTTTGGTCCGAAACGGCACGCAAGTACCTGTTCATCTGCGCGGGCACTAGAGTGTGAGGCGCGTACAGCTGCTGATTGATTGTCTGACTGCGGGACAGGTAGCACGAAACGTCGCATTGCACAGTGAGAATACACTTCTTGGCGGCACAGTCACACTGCAGGCTGAGTGGCCCTTTGCCCGATACCGCTTGCCAGGCCGTCCTTCTCCGACTTCAATGCCAAACCTACTACCATTTCCTCTTGGTTGAGTTCAGTGACTCCCATTAGGCAGTTGCATGCTTTGGTGAGATCCGTCATCACCACACAATCTCTTGCTTCCCAGCCACCTGGTTCAGCGAGACCGTGTCTGATCCATCTCCCGGTAGTCCCTACCCATCCCACCGGCCATGGCCCGACCATCCGAGTCATGGCCATCACCGCCTGCGCCCGTGCCTGCACTCTTCTCCGCAAGCTCCTTCGCAACGGGCTGTGCGTCAGCCTCGTGCATGCCTGCAGCCATGAGCGGTCCCTTCCTCTCTTCGACATCGGCGACGTGATCTATGTCTTGGTCCGGGTTGGCGGTCTCGTACTCGAGCATCTTGATGAACTTGTAGAAGCCCGCGGCCACGATGGAGCCGAGGATGGGACCGACCCAGTAGATCCAGTGGTAGGGGAGGAAGTGGTGGTCGACGACTGCGGGGCCGAAGGAGCGGGCGGGGTTGAGGGAGCCGCCGGTGAAGTAGACGCCGGTTAGTTCGGCGATGAAGAGGGAGAGGCCGATGCCTGGGGAATGTTCTCGTTAGCTGGGAGGCATGCATGATGGTGAGAGGTGGAATGAATTGCGCGATACGCACCAACCGGCGCCATGAAGGTGCCTTTGTGCTTCTCGGCCGCTAGCATGAAGATGGTGAAGACGAGTTGGGCTGTAAGCAACATCTCGATGAAGAGGCCTTGCACATGGGTTGTCCCGCCACCCAGCGTCGTCTGCACGTTCAGCGGTCCTGGGAACATGCACGCCACCAGAGCCGCCGCAGCCATGCCTCCGAGCAGTTGCGTGGCGAACAACAGGACGCCGCGCACCCATGGCAGGGCTCCGATCAGGCACATGCCGAGGGTGACGGCCGGGTTGAACAGGCCGCCGCTGATGCGGAAGAAGACCCAGGCGTTGACGGCGAGGGAGAAGCCGAAGCACAGCGCGATGTACTGCAGTTGTTGCGGGTTGCTGCCTGTCTGCGTTACGGTGAGGCCGGAGGAGGAGGGGATGCTGTTGGCGACCTGGCAGCCGGAGAGGGCGAGGAAGAGGAAGAGGACGGTGCCGACGAACTCGCCGCAGATGGCGATGAAGTGGTTGCGGATGCTGTCGGGGATGCCGCGGATGGTGGGGAGGCGCTGACCATCGCCGGCGGACTCGAGGTCTGCGTCGCTCGTCGAGCGGGCGGCTTTGGTGAAGGGGAGGGCGGGGCCGCGGCCGGCGCGAGGTTGCTGGGAGGAGCGGAGTCAATAACGACCCGCTGATCTGTCTTGGGCGAAGGCAGCACTTACATTTATGTTCATGACTGATTGATGGTACCAGCAGATGTCAGCTACGCTTGGTGCAAACGTGGACGGCTACACGACTGGAATAGCGGCGGTTGGACGGAGGTAAGTGCAGATAGTGAGGTGGATGCGTAAAGTAAGTGCCGTGGTTCAGTCAGTCAGTGTTTGCTAGCATGAGACCCATTTCCTTTCACAATTCGAGAACAGTGTGCATGCGAAAATACCTTATTGAGATTGAGGGTCGTTTGGTTGGGAAAAACGTCAACTGACGGGTCGTCATCCAGCCGCTGCCAGGCGTTTCGGAAACGTGCCGAGTACGTCAGTTCGCAGGGGGCGAATCGTGGAAAAGAGGAAGGAACGACCCCCGAACTCACATCGACAAAGGAAAACGCATCATCTGAGCACACGCAGCGCTGCACCTCACCATACCACGGAGACTGCTGCGTTCCTGCATACGTACCCATTTGGACCAATGTACTTGTTGTGAATGTTGCTCTGTACTAGGCTTCCGCCACCTCGCACGTGATCTGCAAAGTTGACATCCTTTGTTCTCCCATACCGACGTTGCCCTACCGTAAGGCCCGAGGTCTACCGGATCCGGCACGTCGCCCGTGTTGGTGTCGTTGCTTTGTTCCCATTGTAAAGTTCGACTCGCCAACGTCGCTGACGTATCCACTTCGTGTAAGTTCTTGCACAGCACCGGCACGACAAGACGAGACGACGGTCCGCCGCGCAGAGCCTCCGTTGCATAACCACTCGCATTTCCAAAGCCATGCCGCCCCGCGCCCGCCGCCTCTCCGCCATCCAGGCCCCGGCACCACCCGCGGCAGTCTCCCCAGCGTTCGCCACAGCTCCAACGTACGCATGCTCCTCCAGCCAACCTTTCCCACCCCATCCCCGCGTCTAACATGCCCCCTTCATAGCCACCCCTCCACTCTGCCCCGCCGCGACCCCCTCGAGACCGACTTCGACTACGCCAGCCGCCTCCACGCCACCGAGCTCCTGCGCGACGCACACAATGATGAGACTAGCGCCCTGCGAAGCCGTCAGGATAAGCAAATCGCTGAGCTAGAGGTCCTCGTCGCCGCTTTGAGCGAGAAGCAGAAAGCCATTTTGCTCAGGCGGTATGAGGATCTGGCCAGCCGCCAGGTCCATGAGCTAAGGGAGCGGTTGGTTTGGGAGCGGTTTTGCAGGCGTGTGGGCGTTTGGGTGGGCATGGCGGTTGTGTTGGCGCTGCTGGGGGTGTTGTGGGTGGTTGTGCATGGGGATGATCGGTTTAGGTTCTAGGCCTGCCAGCAGCCACGAAAGCTGCAGGTGTGCTGCACAGGTAGGAAGCGCTCGCTCGTTTCCAATGTCCATTAGGTACCTGACGTTCCTCCAGTGTACCCGGAAGGGACCTTGGTTCCCGTCTCCCTCGTTCAGCCGATCCACACCGTCCCCGCCTGCGTCCCTTTTGCTTTAGCCATCTCCTCCCCAATCCCCTCGCGCACAATCCGCTCCTTCAACCTCTCCACCACCCTCAGCTCCTCCTCCGCAACACCCGTCCGCAGCTCCTCCAGCGTCTTCCCCTTAGTCCCCCCATCGCCTCCGAACCAGCCCCGCCACTCGAAGAACCCCGCGTCCCGGCCCCCTTCGCGGTCGGCTGCATGCCCTTGCTGAGAAGCAACGCGCCGAAGCATCGTCTCCCAGTTCGCGACGCCGGTCATTAGGCATTGTTTGCACTTGGCCGCTTGCTCCTCTCGTCCGTCGGTGGTGGCTAGGATGCCGGATTGAAGGTTCGCTTCCGCTATTGTCACGGCTTGCCGTGTCCACCCCATCCCTTCTTCCGACGCCGAGGGCGAGCTGGTGAATAGGATCTCCCCAATGTACAGCATCAGCTCGCTCTCCTCGCACGTCGGTTTGGCGCTCGGCCGCACGAGCGGCTCGTCTCCTGTGGCGGGCGGAGGCGGGTACTGTGGCGGGCGGAACACCTTTCGGAAGAAAGAGAGCGTGGCGTCGATGTCCGTGGTCTTCGCCGCCTCGTCCTGTGCTGGAAGGGTAGTCTGTGGTGATTGCAAGGGGGATACAGGAGCGGAGCGGCGAGCACGCAGGATGGAGAGGAGGATAGGAAGGGCGGCTGAGAGGTTGGCGGTGCGGGCGTGGTGGATGGCGAGGCTTGTGGTGGCGCGCAGGAGGTTGGGCGTGGTGGTGGAGGCTGCTTCGCCGTTGGACTTTAGGACGGATGTCTTGCTGTCCAGTACATCGTCCGGGTCAGTGGCCAAGGGTAAGCCGACTTTGGCGATGTCAACGCCCCACTGGTACATCTCCTCCGCGCTGTCATCCAGCCCCTTGAACTCCAGCCAGTTGGCGTACGCAAGCGCGGCGTCCAGCTTCTGCCTCGTCGTGAAGCCCTTGCTGGTGAGCACGCGCATGTAGTACGTCTCCGGCGCGGCGAACGGCCTGCGGCAGTCCTCCTCTTTGGGCGCGGCGGCCATGTACGGCGGCACTGGCCTGGGATCCGGGTTCGACGGGCCAATCACCACCTCTTTCGCGAATACCAGCCCGCGCGTCTTGTCCACCACCATCCCGTCTAGGCGCTCCGCCGCTGCCGCACAGCCCATGATAACCTCGAAGTACCCCGCGCGCCACGGCCACGACTTGCCACTGATGTCGAAGCCCGCCCTCCCAACGCCGGGTATGAAGATTCCACCCTCTTCCTGCTCCACCAGCCCTTGACCCTCGGCACTACGATCCTCCAGCCCCGCAAGACACTTGCGCAATGCACTGCCCACTGCCGCCCAATCCACCGTCCCCTCCCCGCCCTCCCCCACCCGCAACGCCGCCCGCGCGCCCCGCAGATTCCACCGCGTCCAGAAGCGCCACTCGTCCGGTGTCGGCTGCCTCCGCTCCTCCACCTCAATGGAGAAACCTACAAACGCAACACCGCCTAGGATGAGGAAGGTCCAGCCGATGAGGGTCCATTTGACCGCGAGGTACAGTTGCTCGCCGACGTAGCGCCGGTTCTCCGTCGACAGCAGGCGCGCGAGCTGCGGGTTGGGGCCGAGGAAGCCGCCGGTCTGGACGCGGAAGGCGGGTTGGGCGAGGTAGGGGAGTTGGGGGCGGGTGGCGCGGTGGGCGATGAGGAGGAGCTGGGTGTGCTGCGTGAAGAGGCGGGGTTGCGGCTTGGGTTGGAAGGGGATGTTTGGTGGGCGGAGGGGGCGTGCGAGCGGTATTCGCGAGGTGGCAAGGCGTCTGGAGAACATAGTAACGGGTGCTGCGTGATGCTGAGGTACCGTGGTGGACGTCGAACGATTGAGCTACGAGTGCGGAGCTCCGCAATATGGCAGCCCTTACAAGGAGAGCACATTCGATAGATCCGTGCACGTGGCGTACGCAGCCAAGACGGCCTCTCCGCAGTTAGTATAACGTCCCTACCTTATTAGTAGCTTAGGTAATATACTAATCGCATCCGCTCCGAACCTTAGGTTTACTACTACTCTACTAGTTGTAATCATGTCAGTTACCTGTAGTTGGATGTTCGTGATCTGAGGCTGCGACACGGAACGGGTGATGCGGAGGAATACGTTACCTTAATGACGCATGCATGTTGCGGTCTTTACAGGTCATCTGAAAGCTGAGGAGCGGAGAGGATATAGGATATAGCCTCACCTATCTGCTGCCATCACTGCTACTCGCATCAGCGTGATAGCCAGGGCTAATGAAGACATGTGAATAGAGGTGAGGGTTCGGTTGTGGTCAGTGACGTGTACCGATATATGTATGGTCACGCAATGGATCATGGTCCATCCGTGATCCGTCCCGCTGGGCTGCATCATCACTGCAAGCCAGTGCAAGCAGAGCTCCACACGAAGCAAGGGAAGCTCTGAGGCGAACGATTGGCTGCACCAAAGGTAGCTGTCCGGACACCCACGAGACCAGTCTGACCAGGTCTCAGAAGAGTGGCCAAACTCTTTGAAACGTTTGCGTCTTCCCTCCATCGACCTCGAGCACTCATCGCTCTTGTTTGTGACTTCATCCCCGAGCTCTGCGGGTGCGAAGTGCGAAGCATCTGATCCATCACCATCCCGCCCCCGGCCGTTTGAGCTGGGCGGAAACCGGCCGCAAGATGAGATGCGACGACCGGGACCAGGGTTGTGCCAACGCGCTGCGTTGGCAGCGCCCATCTGCTCAAGTCCCGCCGGAAGCACAGGGCGAAAGCAACCCGACAGCTCATCAGACGGCCATGGTCAGCTCATGCCCTTTGCGACGTTGATATCTAGCAAATATGTTCACCTCCTGGCGCGTTTGAGCGGCGAGGGAGACGGGACGCCGCGGACACGAGCACTCGGTCGCACAGAAACGGCAGCACGGGCGGACAGCTAACATGAGCGAACCGGAACGCCAATTGCTTCCGTCTCGTTTGGCTGACCTTGCTCGTTTGTCCTCCGGAGAGAGCATCAATTTGGTGTTGGTGCTGGAAGGAGCGCTGCTGGTCGCTCTTTCCTCACGCGCCTCGGCCGGTACAAGCGAAGCAGATTTCGCACACCGCACGGCGACATCGCCGCAGCAGCATCTTGCCAACGCATCACCTCCGCCTAGCAGCTTATGCGATCATCAGCAGACGTGTTTGAGCAGCAGAGCATCAGTGCGCAGGCCACGAATAAACAGGTGAGCCTTCATTCGCGCGTTTCCTCCATCCCCGGAGCCCGTGAAGCTCGGTCTCGTCCCCAAGCCCAGCCACACCAGCCATCTCCATCCGACCTTCCTGCCACCTCACAAAGTCCTCGCGCAACGCGTTCCTCGCCCTCGGTAACGATGGCTTTCGATCTGGTTGATCATTGTAACCCGCTCACACCTCCATTGTCTAGCAGCACGAGCGCATTCCGGCGCCCTCTCCCGCACCGGCGAACACAAGGAGCTGGCCGCGCGCATTGGATAAGAGCCAACGCCCACGACCTCACCACCGCTCAGCAATAGCCATTGGCACAGCGCTTGGTGACCCGGACATACCTTAGTGTCCACACCACCATCGCGCATACATACGGCCGTGATCAGCAGCCGTGTCACGTTCAACCTCCCGCGCCTTTAACGACCGAAACGATACCCACGACAGGTATACGACATCTTTAATACAGCAGCAGCGCCAGGAGCCGGCTGCAACATACTACCATCGCGCCGGGCTACAGGACTATTCAAGACCATCATCCTCGTCGGGCAGCGCGCATACACTCCGCCGTACACCTAAATTTGACGAGCCACGACCATCTCGTCTACGATCAAGCTCACTTGGCTCTCCCCAGCGGGACGCATCTCCTGAGCCTGAACGTGAGCTTCAACGATCACGTCATATCTCGCGATCGCCGCAACGAATCTTACCTCGCCGAGCCACTAGCGCTTTCTACCACTCGCAACCTCTACATCCTGCGCTTCGCATCTCCAAGCGCACACGCGCTTCTATCCTCTACGCGCTCGAGGAAGCTCTCCGCAATCCGAACCTCTTCACGCCTGACCTCGAGGAAGAGAACGCACAGATGTCGGACCTGGGCGGCGGGCGAGCAAGCAATGGCGGAGCACGCACGGGTGGCCCGGTGCCGGTCGCACCGACAGGCACACCCTCCGGCATTAGGACACCGCGGGATGTTATGAGGGATCGTACTGCGCGTGAGGCACGAAGACAAGAAGAGCAGAAGGCCGAGGAGGCACGGCGTGTGGCCGAGGACAGGAGAAGGAGTGCTGAGCGGAGGGCTACTGCTGTCACTGGTGGTGCGGCAAGATTGAGTCAGCCGTCATCGCAATACCAACAAGACATCCCAGCGCAACAGGGAGGCTTCGATGGTGGAAGGAGCGGTAGTGGAAGAGTATCCGGAGCGGAGCAACTCGGTGAGCCTGTCAGCAGAACGCAGGAGTACCCGACTGGCAGAACGAGAGCGCCAAGCGCCTCGCAGCAAGAGCAATCACGTCCAGCGCAGCCTTCAGCCGGTGCAGCTAGGCGCTCACAGCAAAGTCAAGGTGCACCGCGACCGCCGAGCTCACAGCCTGCGGGGGGAGCATCAAGCTCACGACCTCAGCAAGCTCCTGACGATGCTGGGCAGCGCGCTACAGCTTCTTCCTTTCCGCACGCGTTTGAGAGGTGGGAGACTTTGTCTTCGCATTGGGAAGGCCTCACATCGTACTGGATGCACAAGCTGGAGCAAAACACCGAAGAGATCAGGAACACCATACCCAACGCATCAACGCTCAATCGACAGATCACCGATCTCTCTGCGGCAGGAGCCAACCTTTTCCATGCCGTCGTGGAGTTGCAGAGGTTACGTGCCAGCAGCGAGCGGAAGTTCCAGCGCTGGTTCTTCGAGACGCGAGCAGACACTGAGCGGAACTCGGAGATGCAAGGGCAGATGGAGCGCCAGTTGAGACTGGAGCGGAGCGCGAGAGAAGAAGCTGGCACGAAGCGAGCAGAAGCTGAAGATGCGGCAGCCGTCGCTAGACGGGAAGTCGTCGAGATGCGCCGTGAGCTCATGATTTCGAAAGAGGAAGCACGCCGCGCATGGGAGGAGCTTGGTAGGAGGAGTGATGAGGACATCAAAAACGCCAACCTTCTCAAGGCTGGTCAAGTCGCTACCGTTGCTAATGTCCAAGTTATCCCCTGGTTCGGCGGCCCAAGCCGAAGTGGCACAGGTGGCAGCCAGCGCCCTGTTACAAGAGATGGGCAGCCGCAGTACGGAAGTGCTATTGCACCGTCAAGTGCCGGCGCCGCTGGTCTGGCCAGCCCAGGCGACGAGCAAGCATATTACAGAGAGGAGCCATCTCCGACCAACACCGACCCCTTTACCGAGCAGCAGCATCCGCCATTGCACCACGAGCCAGACAAGCCATCTTTGGCTGCGGGAACGTACCGGCCATATCCGGTAGGCAGTGCGCCAACAACAAGTGGCGCGTCACAGCAGACCGTCATACCATCAGGCGGCCAGCGCGCTCAGCAATCGTCGACTGGGATACCCGCCGACATGGCAGCCTCAGACCCGGAGGCTGGCCAATTTTACCAGCATGCTCCATCTGAGACATTCTTGCACTCGCCGCATTCATCATCGCACGATGTGGGTCGAACACCACCCACCCAGCGCGCGGACGTCCGCTCAGAAGCGAGCTACGCCGACACGCTCAGCGAAGGCGGCACCGAGTACGTCATCGACGCGGCAGGCAATGTGCGGCACGACGAGCAAGGTCTCCCGATCCCCTTCCGCCAGCAAGTCCGGAGCGAAGGCAGCGATGATTACGACGAGGAAGCCATCCGGCATGAGCGCGAGCTGGCTGCCAGGTACGGCTCGCAAGCCGGGTATGGCGCGCCGCAGGTCATGCCCGAGGCGCCGTCTGTGCCTTCGACGAGCGCGCAGGCTATGGCTACGTATGCGCCGACGACGGGTGCGGGTGGGCAGCCGGGCAGGCCGGATTACGAGGGGCAGGGATATGGGGGTTGGGATGCTTTGCAGACGAGACATCATCACCCGACGAGGTTGAGCGATGTGCTGGAGGAGGAGGAGGAGAGGAGTAGTCGACGGACCGGCGACTGATCGTTCCGCACGAACACAAGGTATGTGGGATGTGCATCCTCATTTCATGGATCGTGAGAGATGAAAGATAGATGGCGGGCATCGGGCATCTGAAGCGTTGAAGCGAGCGGGTGTTCTAGTCGTGTGCGTTTTCCATTGCGCTGGCGTTCTCGGGCTGGGAATACGGGCTTGGGTATGAAAGTGTGGCAAGATTGGAGACGGCTGTGTGCATAGCGTTGGCGTTGAACAGACGCATTGCGCTGTATTCTGAGCGGAGGAGATGGGCAGCTGGGAGAGCATTGATGTGGGTTGGCATGTAGGAGTAATGGCGGTGCGGAAGGGAGATAGGTAGGGGGTCGGTAGCATGAATAGGTGGGCCTTGGGGGCGGTTTTTCTGTAGGATACGAGGGAGGTGGATTAGCACACTAGTGAAAGCTCATCGACGTTGCCTGTAGCTACGAGTCCCACTTTCCAAAATGTCCTGTTCATCTGTTGTCACAGGGCAGTCATTTGTAGCATTTGTACGCCGTTTCCATAAGTTGAGTGTAGCTTCTGTATGCCGTTCCATGTCAACACCGTGATCTTGCCGTGTCATTCAGCCAGCCGCGCACCTTGGCAGGAGGTGGAGGTACCTACCTTCACTGAACACCTCACCGTCTCCCTTGACAAGGCTTACCTTACTGTTCTCGCGTCCAGTCCGACAGAAGGAGCGCCTACCAATCTTATTCATACAGCAGTCCCAATCGACCGGTATACGTCGGCTTGATGGCATTCTTACTTGCGCTATGAGCCCGTGGAATTCACCACTGGACCACATCACGGTATACGCGCTTACCAGGACTCTACTATAATTCAGTTGTTCTACACGACTTATCAAGCATATTCCGGGGTCCATGGAAGCGGCATGCTGGTGAGACCACGATGGCGACGACTCGCCTTCAATCGGGCGACAAAGATACTTGCGT
This sequence comes from Oleoguttula mirabilis, assembly GCA_035135055.1. Taxonomy (NCBI): domain Eukaryota; kingdom Fungi; phylum Ascomycota; class Dothideomycetes; order Mycosphaerellales; family Teratosphaeriaceae; genus Oleoguttula; species Oleoguttula mirabilis. The sequence goes on along the minus strand of JAVFHQ010000032.1, from coordinate 9,934 downwards.
TCTTCCTTGCATTCTGGACGGTCCTCGACGTTGTGAACGTCCGGCGTCATCTCCTACGTGAGGCTCAAGTAGTAACAACTCCGTTCAGCAACCAGAAGATCTTCATAGCTAGCATCCACTGGACAGATGAAGCCGTGCTCAGGAGCCACTGGGCGCCCGCCGTGGCCGAGCTCGCGAGAGCCATCGGCTCCGAGAATGTCTACGTGAGTATATACGAGAGCGGCAGCCTCGATGCCACCAAGGACGTGCTGCAGATCTTGGACACGGATTTGGAGATGTCCGGCATCCGGCGCAAGATCGTGCTGGATGAGACCACTCACAAGGACGAAATTGGGAAGCCACCTGCGGAATCTGGATGGATACAGATGCCTAGTGACCATTCCTACCGCCAGAACTGGACAGACTGGTTCACGCTGGAGAAGGATACTTGGGTGCCGCGGCGGATACCGTACCTGGCACGATCACGGAATCTGGTCATGCAGCCGCTGTACGAGTTGCAGCAATCGGGCGAGAGGTTCGATAAGGTCCTGTGGCTGAACGATGTTGTGTTCGACGTATGTACCCGTCACGACCACATCAGGGGAAGCTTACATTTGACACCGACTTAGACAGACGATGTCCGAAGGCTACTCGCTACCAGGGGTGGCGAATATGCAGCAGCTTGCGCTCTGGACTTCAAGCGGCCGCCGATGTTCTACGACACCTTTGCTCTGCGGGACGCCGAAGGCAATGAACCGCTCATGGAGACGTGGCCTTACTTTCAGAGCCGCGAGTCGCGCAACGCTGTCATGCGTGGCCAGCCTACCCCCGTGGCCAGCTGCTGGAACGGTATGGTAGTATTCGATGCCGCACCATTCTACGATATCCAGCGACCTCTCGTCTTTCGTGGCATCGCCGATGGTCTTGCCGCGTCCCATCTGGAAGGATCCGAATGCTGTCTCGTACATGCGGACAACCCCCTGTCACAAAGCAAAGGTGTCTGGGTCAACCCGCAAGTCCGTGTTGGCTACAATGGCACCGCGTATGGGATGGTCAACCCAGACAGCGCCGGGTCATGGCCATCGAGCTTTGCCATAGCAGAAGGCCTGTGGCGCAATAGGTTGAAGCGTTGGCTCCACGCCTTTCAGCTGAAGGATCGAACAGTGGAGACCAAGCTTCAGCGTTGGAAGGATGGAGACGCTGGCCATCATGAGCCTGGCTCCTTCTGTTTGATTGACGAGATGCAGGTCATGCTATGGAACGGATGGGGCCATGCATGACATTACGCTTGGATACAAGTACTATAAACGTACATGCTGATCAGCGAGTGGCCATAATCTGGCTTCAGTTGTCCCTTGTGGTATTCTCATCCATTACACCCCTGCAAGTCACTCCAGGTACGCCTCCAGTGCCTCTGCAATCTGCTTCCACCTCGTCATCAGAAGACCAGCAGCTGCTTCCAAGTGTCCATCTGGCCGTTTCGAATGCAGCCATTTGATGTGCCCCATGGCGTTTGCATGATACTCCTGTAGTAGCGGCCTCATGAACTCCTTCACCGCGGCTGTGTAGTCCGAGCTTAAATCCTCACCGTTCGACATATAATACTCCCACTCGTTGCAGGTCAGCAAAACCGCTCGTACAGCGACTTGCGTCTTGAAGCACAGCTCATTCGTCGCCGGTAGCAACGCATAGGCTCCAAGAAAGCCCACGTCTTGCAGCTGACTGCGGATGTTGTCGCTTAGCTTGGGCAGAAGAACATGGTCCAATCGAATATCGTCATCGATGTTCGGCGTGTCTGCAGAGCTGTCACAAACGAAGCCGTAGTGCACGAGTAGCTTGTCATTGGAATGCGAACCGTAGGTCGCCAACACTTCTTCGCCGGCCTCTTGGACGGAGTCAGCTGGGCTTTCAGGTGTTTGGGACGGGCTATGATGGACAGGAACGGTCATCTCAACCTCTGGCAGACTTGGAAATGTAGAGTAATCGCATGGTGCACATTGGAAGGAGAACGAGATGAAGGAGTGAAGAGTCGGCCGCTTACCGTAATCTCGATCAGCAAGCACTTCGTACCCTTGTGGGCCCTGGAAGACGTTACAGGTCGTCCCAGATGGGCCGTGGTTCATGTAGTCGATGAACGGGCACATCACCATAGAGCCAGGGCGGCCTCTTGGAGGTTTCCAATGGAAGCTGCGGGAGTTGACAATCATCCAGGAGTACAGAAAGTCGGACTCTAGCCAGTCATGCTCCGTACAGCAGTTCGAAATGGCATTCCAATCTTTCCGGTAGTCCTCTTCTTGTCTTTCTAACGGCTGCTGAACAGAGGGAGGGAGCCTGTTGCGTTGAACCTTCGTCCATCGGAATGGTAATGTTTGGTGGAAATCTTCGGCGTTAGGCCATGTCACTTGCCACGATGCCAACGGGGCTTCATCGCTGTTTGCCACCGCCATTAGGCTGATGGCCAACTGCGCATGTGGCGAGATTCGTTCTAGGGCGTGTGCTTTCAGGAACTTGGCGTTGGGTTTGAACATGGCCTTCTCCGGGACGAAAAGCATACGCTCGCCCTTGGTGATGGCATGGCTCGTCACAAGGCCGAGTCCACGTCCTGGTAGTCTCGCCGGTCCCACACCGTTGGTTTCTACGCCTCGATCCTGCGCCCACTTGGTGAAGGTAGCATGCTTATCGGCGCCATTCTGCGCGCTCTCTTTCGGTATCCTCGGCTCGGTGAGCTTCGCACGCTTGATCGGTCGTGATGGCATACTAGAGCGTGTATATTGAAGTGGCAGCTTGTGCTAGCTACTATGACAGTACCGGCCTGGGATGTTGCACGCGGGAAGTCGCGTTCGGAGCAACGAAGGAAAAGCGGGGATTACCGAAGCCAAAACATCGAAACCCGTGAAGCATTCTTTCTACATTCCATAAACCTTGACATCTTCGCCACCATGGACACCTCAGATGTGCTATCATTGGTTGAGGACCTCGGCAGCAACATTGATGATCTCGAAGATTCACTGGCGCCGCTCTTGAAGACCGCATTATCCGCAAGCACCAGTAAACTGCCTCTTCTCGACAAAGCTAAGCTCTACGTCCTTGCCACATATGCCATTGAGTCCATCCTCTTCTCTGCTCTGCGGCTCAACGGCGTAGATGCAAAAGCACATCAGGTCTTTCAGGAGCTCAGCAGAGTGAAAGAGTACTTTGGGAAGATCAAGACCGCAGAGACTGCTGGAACGAAGAAGAGCACTGCAGTCGACAGGGAGGCTGCTGGTCGCTTCATCAAACATGGTCTGGCGGGGAATGACAAGTATGACCGCGAGCGAGCGGAGAGGGCAGTACGAGAGAAGGCTGGCGCAAAGAGGAAGCTAGGGGACATGCAGGGCATCGGGACACACACTCGTTTCGATGGTGCAGCGAAGAGGATTAAAGCGGCCGAGGACAACGAAGCAGCATCTTCGGCGGACAACGATGGCGACGGGGCGGGAAAGGAAAAATATGAGCCAGAGCTGGTGTCCTCCCAGATTTCGGCAGGAAATACGCAGAAGCTTGACAAGAAGGCTGCCAAGCGGCAACGGAGAGAGGATGGAATGCTGGCGGGTGCAACTTCTTCTGCGTCATCACCCAACACTGCGCCGGTAGACGCAGGAGACGCCGAGGACGGTGATGCAGCCACATCGAAAGCGGGCAGCGAGAAACGGTCGAAGAAGGCACCCAGAAGTCACAGTGAGACCTTTCAAGCGCTGCTACAGGGTCCGCTGTCTAGCACGGAGGAGAAGGGCAGCAAGAAGAAGAAGCGGAAAAGCAAAGGGCAGGGTGCAGCAGGAGCTTGAGAATCAGCGAGCTGAAGAGATGAAGTAAGCATGCGATGCCGCGATTGAGCAGAATGTTCAGACGTCACTGCTGCATTCAGCGTGCTATACTGATACTATCGAGAGGCGTTTCGCCGGTCGAAATTGCAGCCCAACATGCTCAGCCCGGATACCATCGTGGCGGTGTATGGAGCTATCGCGCGACTTTTCGCAGCACGTCCGCCGTTGATCTCTGACTTGTATCATCAGGCGAACATGATGTTGCTCCGGCGCGTACCTGCTCTATTCGCCTCGTCTGAACAAATCATGCTTAAGCTTGTAGATCATTGGCCGGTATTTGTCCTGTTTTGACGCCGGCGAAAGCTTGCCTTATCCTATGCACGTCGGGAGTCGGGAGTGGGATCGTCTGCAGCCTCGCATGTGGATTCCATGCAGCTTCGCTTGTCGAGAGAAACCTGCCATCACCGCCGGCAATACTACTTCCACTCCGCACACCCTCTGGCCTCTTGTTGAACTTGACCTTGTCGTTATCACTGTTATACTCGATTCCTCAGGTCTCGCCCACGTGCCCTTGCGTCGCGTGCTTCGGGCCCTCGCGCCACGACTCGGGTCGCTCCGCCCGCCTCTCGACCCCAACGCCGCCAACGCCGCTCCACTTGCGCGGTACCCTGCCTGTTCACACTCACCGAGTGCACCAGTCCGAGGTGTATCTGCGCTTGCGACCGCAACCCGTGCCAGTGCAATCCTCCAGCAGCTGCTCGCACTTGAAGTCACCCTCTCCACCTCACCATCACAAGCTCGACTCCTTGCCATCGCGGATACAGAAGAGGTGTGGAGTAAACACAAGGGCATCGGAACAGAGAGCTCAGGTAGCCTTATAGCCGGACGGCCGGCGCACGCTTGAGCTTCTCAAGATGGCAACTCCGGCGACGCAGTCATTGAAGGTGGGCATACTGAAGCTTCGAGAGCTATAGACCGCAAGACTGACATAGCATGACAGTGTGTCGTGACGGGTGATGGTGCTGTTGGCAAGGTATGCTCAAGCCGAGAGCTTCGAAATGGTACGCAGAACTGACCGGTCTTAGACATGTCTACTCATATCATACACCACCAATGCCTTCCCAGGCGAGTACATACCTACAGTGTACGACTTCCTCTTCCTCGAACCAGATCGGGCTCTCAAACTCACATGTGCATAGCTTCGACAACTACTCAGCGAGTGTCATGGTGGACAACAAACCCATAAGCCTAGGGCTTTGGGATACGGCAGGTCAAGAAGATTACGACCGCCTGAGACCACTCTCCTACCCGCAAACAGACGTCTTCCTGATATGCTTCTCCATCGTCAGCCCGTCTTCGTTCGATAACGTCAAGGCAAAAGTAGGGTGATGAAGCTGTGCGAGTCTTGAGACTTTTCGCTGACCTGTCTTGCAGTGGTATCCCGAGATCGAGCATCATGCGCCTGGCGTACCTATCATCCTCGTCGGTACGAAGCTCGATCTGCGAGACGACCCAGAGGTCCGTGAGCAACTACGACAGCGGAAGATGGCGCCGATATCGTACGAGCAGGCGGTGCAGGTGGCTAAGGAGATCAAAGCGGTAAAGTACCTGGAGTGCTCTGCTCTCACGCAGCGAAACCTGAAGAGTGTTTTTGATGAGGCGATCAAGTCAGTACAACGGCATAGGCTGAACTTTGCTCGCAATACTAACACCCTGCAGAGCCGTCATCAGCCCCAAGCCACCCAGCAAGCCGAAGAAGTCCAAGTGCTCCATCTTGTGATCGCACGACTGCATATCTCATCATCTTTCGGTACGCAGCATAGGTTATAGACCATCATTGAGCGAATAGTCCGTCCACACGGCGTAGGAAGGCGCACTTGGACATGGGAGCAACATGGCGCCTTGACGTAGTTAGCCCGCCGCAGATAGCAGGCTCAGCCCCAGCTATTACGAATGATACCAAACATTGCGGCTGAGATAGACTCCTCGGATTCGTGCTCGGGGTGGGGGTGTAGATAATGGTATTCATTGGTGAAGCACTCTCATTCGGAGTCCCCTTGAAAATTTCACGTATATATGCAAAAAGGTAGGACGGTTGATGTTGGAGATGATCCCGAGGCAGCGTTTGTTGCTCAGATGTTGCCATCGCTCTGGGCGATGCGTGGAACACAGCTCCAGATTAGAATCCCTACCCAGGGTAGACCAAAAGTGAAGTTTTCGATTTCCGATACCGGGCTGTAATGAGTTAGATATAGGTCCACGCATGGAGGTATAACGGTTTCTACTCACAATCGAACCCGGATCTGCCCGGTGAAAGCGGGCGATGCTCTGGATGGAGTCAGTATGTCGTCGGACATGGTCCAACTGGAGCGTAGCTACTCACAACCGGTACACCATATCGGATTGGTAGAAGGTTTTCAACTTTTAAAATTTAATAAGCTAAGTCCCCTGTTCAAAGTAGTGCCGAGGCTTTCCCGAGCCTGACTGTCCAGCTCTTCACTTGTTCGCTTCCCTTGAACCTAGTTCTATGCACAGCCGTTTCTGGTTTTCTACAAGGAAGTACTCAACGCATAGAAAGCCTTAATTGTGCTGTGTTCAAGGTTCTGGACTGAGAATCGCCGACCTCTGATTGGATGGAACAGAACAGACAAGCCTCTACAGACATAAAGCGTCTATGATTGCAGCTCACCAGTGTGTACAGTCCGAGCGAGCAAAGAAACCCGTGTATAGCGTTGTGAACGCGGGTCAGATGCGAAGGATTGCAGCCAAGCAATGCCATCCTCAGCATGCTGGAACCTCGATCGTTCGGTGTTCTTTTTACCGCTCAGCATGTGCAGTATAGGCCGGGAACAACGTCTGTGTGTACTTGACGTGACCAAAATTCATCGTAGTATAGCGCCAGGCCGCATGCAAGACAACCAGCTCAAACCCGCATGCATGGAGCCCCCAATAACGAGTGACCCCAGTGGTACACTGACATAAGCTCACGTCAAGGTGATCAAGCTCGTGAGAGCCCTCCCGTGTTGCGTCAGCGAGAGAACCGCAGCTCGCCTTGAGAACCAGTGAACTCGCTCGTCGAATTTTTCTGCGTGATCTCAAAGCATGGGAAGCGGGCGGAACCTTGCAGGTTGATGCTGGGCGGAATGCTCTGCTCATCAGCCAGTGGGCTCAGGGCGAGGACGTTCACTGTGTCATCTTCGTGTTGTTGTTCCAGGTCGAGCTCAAGGTCGGCGTTCGGCGAAGTCCGTCGCGCTCCTCCTAGGAGTCGGACGTCTCACCATCGGTCGCCTCATCAGGTGTGATGCCGTCTGTTGTGGCGCCACGCTTTCGGGTCGCGGCGGGAGCATGTCGCCCCGTCTCGCTCTCGTGTATAGGTTCAGTGCCTCTGTAGGCGGCGGCAGTGGTACCACGCTTGGCTCTTGGAGCGAGCAGAGTGAACCCACCAAGACGATCAAGCTCTGCAATCTCGGCTACCAGCGTATCTTCAGGCTCGCCATCACTCGCACCCTCTAGCTCAGACTCCGCGTCGTACTCGGCGTCGCTGTCTCTGTCGTTGTCGGGGATAATGTCCGGTGGCTCGTCCTCAACATCGCTTTCCGAGTCGGTGCCGACAAGGTCGTAAGCAGGGCGCCTCGTAACCAATCGGAAGTGGGTTCCGCTTAGGGGACCTTTATCTAGCTTTAGGGTGGTTAGTTAGGCTAAGCAGGATACTCGAGTTTAGGTCTCTTACCTCGTTAAGGTTAGTAGCGCTACTCCTAGAGTCGGTCGTACTCCGGGCTCTAGAGCTCTTACTATGGTTAGAAGTACTATAGGCTAGCGTATTAGTAGCTCGCTCCTTAAGCTTATAGCCGTCTAATAGGAGTAGTATCTAGTAATTAGGCTCGTTAGATAGAGTAAGGCGCCTTATTTTTTCCTTAAGTATATTTATAAGTCTATAATAACTAAGGCTCCTAAGCTAGGCACTTATCGTCGTGTTATCTTCGTTAGATTCTATAACCTTAGGAAGAGTAGCGTCTATAACCTCGAGGTCCGTGTCGGAGTCTGATATCTCAGTGATCTTCGCGAAGCGTCGTGGGGCGCGCCTGTATTTGGCCATGGTGCGTGTAGCCGTCTCAGGAGGATCGTAAAGCTTTAGCGTCTTGCGTAGATAGAAGTACGGTCAAGACCGCTTTCGTCAACGAGGTGTGGACGTAAACTTCAGCCATAGAGTCGCTTCGGCGGCACAATGTGAGGTTGCGAAGCAAGTCGTTCGATGTGACCCAGAGGAGAGTGGAGTCGAGCGGTCGGGCAGGCTGCAGCCTGGACCCACATCGCGCGAAACGCGGGCATCTGAGGAAGGCGCGCGTGCGCGGGCTCGCACCACTTCAAGTTTCAACCACGCCCCTTGGAGCTGGACAGTGGACGCAATCAACCGCAGTCAAAGGCCCAGATGTGGATTTTGATGGATACCGATCGTGATCGCATCTCCAGGCGGGCGCTGCAGTGGCGTTAGCTTTCGCTGGTCGCTGCTGCCTACTTTCGCTATGCAGTGGACCTACCAACTTACAACCTCGGTATTCACCAGAGCTGGACTGTTGTGGACCTGGGTAGGGCTACCCAGCTCACAATGCAAGGCGTTTGCAGTCCTTGGCAGCGAGCTGGGTCGTGCCTTTCTGTCGGTGCGACTATCCCGCTACGAGCCAGGTGTAGACCGGATTCCAGGAAGTGTGGCGCTCCATGCTGCGGAACAAGCGAGGTGTACTGTCATGGCCAAGCGCCACAGTTTTGCACAGAGAGTCCTTGAACAGCTTCGACACTGACGCCCCGGAAGAGCCCAAGCTTGGTGGACCTACTGACTATGCTGGGTCGCGGTTGTTGTGGCACCTCGAGTAATTCAACGCAGATCCCAAGGAGATGCAAGGTGCCTAGCTCGCCTGGCTAGCAGGCGACATAGACTCCGGCTCCAGACTGGTCTGGAGCGTGGCACCTCGTCGCCGCCGGAACGACAGCTAGTCCTTGGTGCGAGGACCTGCAAAACGTCCGGCACCTTCGACGTCTGCCGTGAGCGGTAATGGCCGTGAGCTTCCGTCCGTTCCGGCCGAGAACAATATCGACGGCCCTCGCAACCACCTCGTGCGGCTGCAATTATGCGTCTCGCATGAGTGGAGTGGGGCTCCTTCGTCATTTGGACTACCGTGTCGAAGGCAAGAGGTGATACCGGCCGCATGCGAATGTCTTCAGGTCCTTTGAATTGGGGCAGCACTACTTCCCGAGAGTCACACCAACCAAAGCGGCAGAGTATGGCGCGGACACAAGTAGCCATACCGATTATCCGTTGCCATTTGTTAGTGTGATGAAAGAAATAACAGGAGAGACAGGCAAAGATATGAGAGAGCGCTGTGGCTGTGCAGCACAAGAAAGAACGCACGAGCGTGTGATGAGGCTTGATATACCAAAACATATGGGGAGGGCCTGAACGGCCTGGAGCCTCGCAGGCCTGCGAGCGTATGCTGGAGACGAAGGCATTTCGAACCCACCAAGGCTGCAACAGCTTTTTGACGTTGTGGCGGCCATTGTATGTACCATCCCGAAGTTCCATTCTCCGGCGAGAGAGTAGATATACTTAGTTAATATAAGCTTACTGTTAAGTTATGTCAGTTCAGGAGGACAGTGGGAGTAACAGCCTAAGTCTTTAGGCTGCCAAGACTTAGTCATCCCAGAAGAGACAAGATAAGATCTCCATCTCTCCTATATATAGCCTAACTTAATCAACACTATATAACGGCACGATTAGTTCCTTTAGTCCTATTCCTAAGCAAGATACTTCTGTACCTAACCTACCTATAGGACATACCTTTTAATAGGTTATAAGCCTAGGTTAGCTAAGTATTTCTTACTTATAGAGAAGAAACTATTAAAGGATACCTACCTCTATTAAAGCTAGGGGTATTAAGAAGAAGGGAAGGAGAAGGTATTTACTCTATTTACATTGCCTAAGGAAGCTATAAGGTATAGTAGGTAACTTAGCTAAAGAAGAACACTATAGCCTATAGTAACGGACTCTATAGTATAAAGCCTTCTAAACAGACCTAGAAGCAACTAAGCCCTCTTACGCTAAGGCAACCTAAGCCTACTAAAGATTAGTAGTACCCGGATCTATTAATAAACCTTTT